>JAFIDM010009631.1:136244899-136256225 GCA_023159025.1 Thereuonema tuberculata | reverse complement strand
TTTTCTTCGCACTATTTGACACTCCTACAGACGTTTCCGTAGCAACTATCTGAATGGAATTTGCCTGATCACGTGCGCACCTGCACTTTGACGATTTCGTCTGATTTTATGTAAATATGCTGGTGTCCGGTCCATTACAGTAGGGTAGTATTAGTTAAATATTTTGTGTGAGTATTGTACTATTCCCTATCTTAAGAGTTTAGTCTTATTAGGTTTTTAGTATTTGTAGATTCATTCTAGGGGCCAATTTACATAAAGGCTAAAACTGAAAAATATGGAACTTAAGAATAATGAATTGATTATTGTCCTCCAAATGAGAGATGGCCGCACTGTTTTTGATAGATCTGCGCATGTATCATCGATTAGTCTGGTCTGTTACTTCGCAAAAGAGCATTGTATTTATAAATAATATATATTTATTTATTTATATAAATACTTATTGTTAGCAACTGGTATTGAAATAACGCTAAATAGTCGAGAGAAGTTTTAATTTGGCGATATCAACATGTCTTTCTCAGACAGACCCCGTCGTCCATTGTGACAGGAAAACATAATTGATCAGCTACCGGAAGGGCTGCGCAGTTCAAACTTCCGCCGGCCATCTCTCATTTGGAGGACAGTAGTATCAAGTTTCATGAGTTTACTGTCTAATCCTCATAGATCAATTTAATGTTCTTTAAGGTTGAATGCTTTTTAATATGGACAATTAACATTATCATCCAAACTTCTGATCTTAACATTTAAGCAAATCAAAAGGCAATCATTTATCTCAATTTTATATACATATCTGGGTTTGCTGTGATTGTATATAGCATTTTGTGTTTGCATGTCCATCTTAAGGATATTAAGATGAATTTCAAAATGCTATTTTAACTATACACACAGTAGTATTAAATTAAGAATAAAGCACTGATCGACATCTTATTTCGAATTTAATAGTTTATTTTATCCAGGTTTTGATTACATGTTGATCTGGGTAGGATCTATAGGAGCCGTTCAAGTATTATGTAAGCACATTTTAAGTCATTTTAGACTCCCCCGCCCCCCTTGTACTTATGTAAGTTTTGCCAAATCATTAACAGTAAATACCACTGAACAAAAAATTAAAAACAGTCAAAATTATATCAAAACTAGCAGCAAAGCCTGTCGGACGCCAGGCATAAAACAATCTGAAAAATCATTTTATTATCAACAATCAAATATAAAGTAAATGTAATCTAAATACTGTGCTAACTTGTGAACGAAGCTTCTACGACAAAAATGGTTTTGAGTTTCAAAATCAGCTTAAACAATTGAGTAAGTTCGCCAAATTTCATTAAAATGGGTGCAGTGATAACAAAATTATTTGGTTTTGAACGCTTGTTTTGTTAGAATTTCAGTTGTCGAGGTCAGTTCCCAAGAATAAAATTTAATGGAAACAACATGGAATGACACAATGAACTAATATTTCCTTCAATTTGAGTACTTTTGATTCAATGGTACCATTGAGAACCGTTGGATTTATCTTAATAGCTTAATTATATCGGGTTACAGACAGACGAAATTAGCAAATTATATAAGTTGATATTAACGCATGCATGTTTATCTGTCTTACGTAAGCATTGCTCTAATACCCTGCTACCCCTCGTCAGCAGTTAAGATTCAAATGACTTTAATAGTTTATGTTCTAACATTTTGATAGTCGTTTGGAAAGAATAAGACAAATTGGAATAAAGAAATTATTTCATCTTCTACAATAAAATCTGACAATTTCCAGCTGTGGACTCATGAGTCAGCTACGATAAATGGGCGCCACAGCACCCAGTTTAGGTATCACTGTCTAACATTTCTGACAAGATGGATGGATTAAAGAAGGTCCTTTCGATCTAAACAGAAGATTATTGATAGCAACAGTGTTCCCAAAAAACTGTGCTGATTACAGCCAAAATAAATTTCATTAATACGAATCTCTTATAATATTAAAATAAAATTGACTATATATAATTCAATTGAATTGAAAGTGGACACCTGCTATAGTGAAACAACCATGCAAATTCGGTCAATAATTTGAATATAATTGTTATAAAATCATGTGTAGTTGGATTCCTTTGTTGTCTAATCACGTGCTGCGGTAAAATGCCACCATCGAAGCAGCTGAGCATTTTCAACGTGGAGTAGTCATAGGTTGCCCCATTAGTGGCCAGAGCGTGCGAGCCATAGGAGCGACACAGAACCTGCCAAAGTCCACCGTGGGTGCTATTATCACGAAGTGGAAACACGACGTCATGAAGGTGGCCAAGCCCACATGCGGACCGATAGAGACCGGAGGGCCCTGAAGCGGTTGGTACGGCAGAACAGGACTGTTTTAGTGGAACAACGGCGGCAAGACTTCCAACAGGCAGCGGGAACAACTGTTAGTACCATGATGATTCGTCGGGAGCTCAATGCCTTAGGGTACACCGGTCGGGCTGCTGCCCACAAGCCTAACATCACCCCTGTAAACGCCCAGCGTCGTGTGGCCTGGTGTAAAGAGCGGTGGTCTTGGTCATTGGACCGCTGGAAGAGCATTATGTGGAGCGACGAATCACGCTTCACACACTACCGATCGGATGGGCACACCTGGGTGTGGCGTTTGCCAGGGAAGCGGCTGCTACCTGAGTGTGTCATCCCAGTAAAGTTTGGCGGTGGTGGTGTGATGGGTGTGGTCGTGTTTCTCCTGATTTGGACGTGGTCCGTTGGTTTTGATCGAAGGGAACATGGCATCCACAAAGTACCTGGATGTTCTAGACAATTCCATGCTTCCTATGTTGTGGTCGCAGTTCGGTGAAGGTCCATTTGTGTTCCAGCACGACAACGCACTGTGCCATAAGGCCCGTATTGTCAGCGCCTGGTTTCCGGAGAATAATGTTCAGGAACTTCAGTGGCCTGCCCAAAGTCCGGATCTAAACCCTATTGAACATCTGTGGGATGAATTGGAGCGCCGGGTTCGTGCGCGTCCGATGTGACCGCAAACACGCATCCAACTTGTGCAGGCTTTGAAGGAGGAGTGGACAAAAATACCGGTTGCTTGCTATCAAAAAGCTGTTGGAGAGCATGCCACGGCGTGTGGATGCTGTGCTTAGGGCGAAAGGCCACAGTACGCGCTATTAGACACGCTGTAAATAAAGCGTCTGTTCCATACCACAGGTGTCCTGTTTCCATTTTTTTTACAAATAATTTATTTTGTACAATAAATAACGGAATTAAAACAAAATATTTAAATCTAGAATTAAAGTAGAATAATAAAAGAGGCTAACGAAGTAGTGAAGACAATTACGGACAAACAATTTAAAGAAAGACCTTGTGGGCGGAGCTTAGGCCGGCAGGTTACACTAAATTACGGGAGTAAATAAGTAAAATAAAATAATTGTTTATAATGTATGTACTGTAACTGCATGTACATGTAAAGCCATTTTCATGTAAATAAAACATGTTAAAAATATTTTTGTGTTGATTTTCGTCCTTTTTCGTTCTATTTCGGATTATCCGCGGAATTCGCTAATCCGCGGTTGCCGAGCCACCCTATTCCGCGGATAATCGGGAGTTTACTGTATATATTCTGTTATCGTGAACTTATTTTTCCTCATAAATTCTTTCTTTGGGCATTTGGTCTATGTAGAAAAATGTGGCTGATAACATCTGTTTCATGACATCTAATGAGTTAAGGAGTTGTCCATTAATTACGTGAGGTCAAAAGGGGGAGGGGGGGTCAACGAAAATCTCACGTCAACTTTTTCATTCAGAGAATATTATAATAGATTACAACATTTTGTAATATTGACTTTTTGAACTTTTTAATTTTTTGACTTTTTGAAATCTCACGTGAGGGCGGGGGGTCCACCACATATCACCAAATCTCACCAAGGGGGAGGGGGGAGGGTCCAAATTTTTTAAAAAACACTTCACATAATTAATGGACGGTCCCTAATAAATGTTGCATGAGTTAATGATGATGTCTGCCACATTATCTATATAAATAAAAATGAATGTTTCTTTGTTTATTTGTACCGTATACACTCCTAGGCCTTTGACCTATGTGGACCAAACTTTGCACAATTACTCTTTAGGACCCTGCGTAAAAGATGGGCTACCTTAGAACCGGACCGGGCCCTTACATTTAGGGCCCTTTCTTGCCCCCCCCCCCCCCCATCCCCCCCAAGTCTACTGCAAAAAAGGAAAAATTTGCTGTCATATGGGGGGGGGGGGCAGGGACACCACACTTGGGTGGGTGGAAGGCGACACGGCTACCTAAGTATCCCACCCCCGACCGACATTGGGCCCTTATATTTAGGGCCCCTTCTCGGGCCCCCAACTCAATTGCAAAAAGTGAAACATTCGCTCTCCTATTGGAGCAGGGACACCACATTTGCGACCACGGCTACCTAAGTATCCCACCCCCGACCGACACCAGCCCTTTAAGTGGCATTGCAACGCATGTCGGATACAGCTAGTCAAAATATAAAAATGTATAGGATGAATGTTTAGTATAATGGTGTACAAAGTCCTGCAAACCAATTGTAACAAATTACTGATGATTGTGTATGTCCATTTTAAAAAAAAGATTAACACACAAATTACCTTTCTTATAGAAAACAAATTTTAAATTCCTTCTGAAACTTTTTTTTGCGTGAAATATTGTTAAATAAATAAAAAAAAGCAATACTGATGAAAATATCCATCGATACTGTCTATTGGTAAACTTATTTTCGTTCGGAAGGAAAAAAAAATAACAAATTTATGCAAATAAAACGCTTAGCTTGATGTTGTTTATCTTATTATTTGACAAGAATTGGTGCAACCATAAAGCTTTGTGAAAAAATTCAAAAGTGCTCATCAATAAACAAAGGTTCTCGCACCCTGAGCTTTCAAGTCAGGAATCTGAGACGGCTGTTTCAGCCTTATTAGACTTCTTCAGCCAGGTTTACTCTTGATGGTAGCTCAGAGTACGAGACAAAAACGAGGAAAGCATTAATTTATGTGCACTTTTTAATTTTTTTCACAAAAAACCCCCGAAAGATACAAATTTTAAATATAATATATTACATATTTGGTATTTTGCCTAATTTTTAGTTTTCCTAGGCATCATTAATGTCTATTATAAAATTATTAACTGACAATTCAGATTATTAAAAGAAGGGAATTTGGAAATCATTCCATAAATGCCGTTTTTAAAATAATTATGTCCAGTTATTCACTTTCATCAATTTTGTTTGAGTGGGGGGCGCACAACTTTAGAATGAACATGGGTGCCCATGCTCTTTGTTGCGGTACTACTGCTCACTACAGTAGACACTCGATAATCCGGCACGTTCGGGACTTCAGCAGTGCCGGATTATCGAAAATGCCGGATTACTGAGCGCCGTCTAAAAATAGCCGTTATTACGAGGATAGCGGAAATACCGCTAAATTAGAGAGTCAAAAGGGCTATTAATAGGTATCAGGCCATTTAAAAACTCACAACACTGAACGTTCACGGCAAAGCGACACTGCACTGACAAGTGAGCACTAGACGACACAAAATGGAGGACGAAGATTTGTGATTACTGCCGAGTATGCCCGACCTCAGCCGATTGCCCGCGAACTCTGCCGAACGCGCCCCAACTCTGCCGATCGCGCCCGAACTCTGCCGAACGCGCCCGGAAGGCTTATTCAGTGTAAAAAAAAAAAAACCCTTAGATCGATGCCGGATTAGCGGGGTTTTACTGTATTAGTATCATGCCATTACATGCATGTTAAACATTTGTAATCTTCAGAGCCCAAGTTTTTTAGACATTAATAAAAATGAAAAGATTCCTGTTTGAATCTGACGTTATTTATATTAAATTTTATCATGTAAACTTTCAGAATGTAGATAGTCACTGTAGGAGAAATCAAAAAGGCTGTCATTAATTATATAATGACTAGCCGGGTACCGTCGCTTCGCTCCGGAACCCTTGCATAGAGCATTAAAAAAGAAACTTTATTTATTTAGCAAATTAATATTGAGATCGGAGAATATACGACTTTACAGCCCGTTGTGGCGTTCTCCGCTTAACTCAGGTGTATTGCGGGTTGGCGCACCAAACCTGGGGTTGCCGTCACACACTTCATGATCAGTTTGCCGGATTATTCCCTATCCCGTGGGAATTTCGAAAAATCCGGCCTTATTCCTTGTCGACATCATAAAGGGAACCTCTGTGCAAAATTTCAGCTTTCTAGGTCCAAAGGGCGTTGATGAGTCAGTCAGTGAGGGAGTCAGGAATTTTCTTTTTATATAGGTAGATTTCCATGAATTTTGTTTTGTTAACCTCATTGATTAGTTCTTTATAGATTATATTTGGATCTGTTATTTTCTCCTTTTCAACTCTTATTATCGGAGATTCGTTCTTTACATATTATTCCTAGTGTTTCGATATCATGCTTATTTATGAAAATATGATCCATATTTGTTTTCGTATTTTTATGAATTGTACAGTTGTTTCTTGTTATTCCGTAAAGACAATTTTTGAACCATTATGGCACATAAGTTTTAGGTATTTCTGTACTGCATTGTTTTTATTCATTTTGAAAAGATCTACATTTACGTCGATAATTAGTATAGTTGGACAGTTGTTTAATATAGTTTCATTTTTTATGAATAGATTCTCTAATTCTTCAGTAAATTTACCTTTCTTTGTGTTTCGTTGGTTTATATATGGCTAAAATGTTAATATTTTGTGTTTGATAACACAAACACAGTTTTGATAACGAAACATATTAGGTTTTATTACAAAACTTCATGATAAATACAGTAAAACCCCGCTAATCCGGCACATTCAATAATCCGGCATCGGTCGAAGGGGTTTTTTTTTTTTTACACTGAATAAGCCTTCCGGGAGCGTTCGGCAGAGTTCGGGCGCCATCGGCAGAGTTCCGGCGCGTTCGGCAGAGTTCGCGTGCAATCGGCTGAGGTCGGGCATACTCGGCAGTGTTGACAAATCTTCGTCCGCCATTTTGTGTCGTCCAGTGCTTACTTGTCAGTGCTGCGGTACAGTGTTGCTTTGCCGTGAACGTTCAGTGTTTGAGTTTTTAAATGGCCTGATACCTATTAATAGCCCTTTTGACTCTCTATTTTAGCGAGTCAATAATGGTTATATTTTGACAGCGCTCAGTAATTCGGCATTTTCGGTAATCCGGCACTGCCGAAAAATTCTTCTACGTCATTATGGCGGCATTTCAATTGTTCAACATGAATCTCCACGAAGATCAGCGACTTTTCATGGCCATGCATTTATTTAACACAAAAAACACAACACATCTAACACAAAACCAAAAAGAAGATGTGGGTGCGTAAAATATTGCAGAAGAGAGATCAGCTCGGGGAATTTAATTTGTTAGTGCAGGAGATGCGTTTTAATGTAAGTAAACGTTTTAAAAGTTATAAATGACGATCAATTCTAATTGCGATTTCATTATTAAATGAAGAATGAATGCCTTAATTAATATCTTTCACGGAGTATCTGCCATCGTTTAGCGCATTTTTGGGCTAATAAAACATTGCAAGAACATGGATGGCGATCACAATTGCTAATATTCCGTTTTCCCGGCAAAATTTGTATCAATGCTCTCGGATTGGCTGTTGCTTAACACCCACACTCCGATTGGCTAGCGCTACCTTTGATGTTGATTTACATGCAAAATCTCTTTACAAAGGTGAGATCTGCACATTCTGACGCATAGCATTAATTTATTTCAGTAAAAATATTGTTTATTTTTGAAAAATAATCTCCTCAATGTGATATTTAATTCGTAATAACCTTCGATCCCAACGAAGCGGTGAACAAAATGGCGCCGGCGAACTTGCTTTCGATCTTCAAAAGTTGTAGGAATACGTCAGTGCTCTGTGATTGGATGTTGCTCACACACAAGATCTGATTGGCTGGCCTTACGTCTGAGGAGACGCTTATGTTCGTTCATTTCAAGATAAACGTTTGGCCTGATAAACTGAGACGTAAAAGCAATTATCTTACATAAACTTAACGATTGACGGAGATAAACGCTGAAGTGCGTACACCCCTATATTTGTAATTTAACATTTTGCTTATAGAATGACAGACAGAATAACTGTTTTTTATAATATACGTTTTTATAATATATAATAATAATAGCCGGGTACCGTCGCTTCGTTCCGGAACCCTTGCATATAGAGCATTCAAAAAATAAACTTTATTTATTTATTTATTTAGCAAATTAATGTTGCGATCGTCGGAGAATACGTAATTTCCCAGCCCGTTGTGGCTTCTCCGAATAACTCGGATGTATTGCGGGTCGGCGTCACACACCGAAAATTCACATTTTTGCATGTATCTTGCAATTGATACCATTGAGAACCTTGGATCTATCTTAATAGCTTAATTATATCGAGTTACAGACGGACAGAAAGACAGACGAAATTAGCAAATTATATAAGTTAATGTTATTGTTAAGAGGTATTTTATTTAGTGTCAAAACTTTTTAACTGAATAAAACATTTTATTTTCTGAAGCTATTTAGAGTGCCATAGTATGGAGAAACCCCTGCAATAGTTCCATTGCTATCGATTTAATATCGGAATAATTATTGTTGTCATATAACAAAGTTTTGGATGGAGACTAAAATAATTGTGTTCATACTTTAAGCATTGTATTAAACTTCAAAGTTTGAAATAAACCACTCTATCTATTTTAGGGTTATTTTTGAAAGATGGGAGGGACGGAGACCAAAATAAATCTGCATATGTTTGAAGTTTGACCTTAAATAATCTACATATCAAATTTTAAGCAATTCCTTCCAGCTGTTTAACATGAAGTGCCTACAAACAGACAAGAAAAAATATTCAAGTGAAATAGTAAGACTTTGCAAGGAATTCTTTAACCTTTTTAACATTTTGTTGTCAATAATTTAAAATGTTAAAAAGGTTAAAGGATTCCATTTTACAGGCCATATAAGCCCTAACTGTTTAACTGTTTACTAGTTGTTTTACACTACGATTAAGGTTATAGATAGAAACTCCTTAAAAAGCATATTAATTTTCCACCTATCCATATGAAACCAAAAACGCACAAACCTAAAATAGATGACATTTTCCCAGGAAACCGCACATTGCCTTTTCTTGATTTTCTAATCATCAGAAACACTAACAAACTGCAATTTGCGGTATACAGAAACCCCACCAATACGAATAAAATAATAACCTATCATTTTAATATCCCCAACCACACCAAGGGTAACATTCTTTCCAATTATTTTAAAAGGGCATTTAAAATGTCGTCCACTAAGGAAGTGCTCAATAAGGAAATTGAATATTTTTATCAAACTTTCAATTTCTCTACTTATCCTATCAGTTTCATTCATAAATATTACAGCAAAGGTAAACATCTGAACGGCCATCATAGGACGTTGTAATCAGTGTAGCTGTGGAGAGCAGGTCTCATCCTCAGCATACCTTGATGACGCAGTTTTGAACAACTAACAGAGTTTGAGAGAGGTCGTATTGTTGTAATGCAAGAGATATGATTGTTTGGTGAAATTAGCCACCACCTGGACTACTCCAGTTGTTCTGTGCGACAGTGTTGGGAGTAATGGAAACGTGAGGGAACACATACCAGCAGGAAAGGCACTGGAAGACCTACACAGACTATTAGAAGAGAGGATCGTGTCATCATCATCTGATAGACGCCAGTGGCGGCTCGTGGCTGTGAAGTTAGGTGAAGAGCTAGTAGGAAAATAGGCCTAATTATATTATATATCATAATATATATATATTATAAATTATATATATTATATATAATATATATTATAATATATTATATAAAATATTATGATAACTTCCTTCTTATCTAATTATATTATAATATATCATAATATATATATGTAATATATATTATAATATATAATATAAAATATTATAATAACTTTCTTCTTATCTTCGTCTTTCCAACCTGAAAATGATGTTTCTAATAAAACACACACTATATCTTAAACAAGGATTCATATTTAAAACAGCACAGCACTGCGAACGTGAAGAGGAGAACATATCTGTCCTTGGAACTTCACCCATAGAAATCTCTATAGCGGGTGACGTCACGGTTGTCATAGCAACCATCGCCTCGGTTATCGAGCTAAGCCCCGCCCCTGAGGTTGAGATACTTGAAATAAAGGCTACTTCACTTGGTCGGTCTCCGTGGTCAGAATCAAACGGTGCAACGAACGGCGCGGGACTTACAAAATACAAAAATACGTTTCTGTTAAAACCAACATACGTGATAAGGAAAATAAAGTTTTTCTTATAATAATTGTTATATTATAAATAAATAATATTATTATGTATAATATATAATATTATATATTATTTATAAATATATAAATAATTGGTGAAGTGCCACTTCACCTACTTCCCCTGAATAGCCGCCACTGATAGACGCCAACTTATCCAAGGGTGTCCCTGTCCACTATCCAGAGGCATGTAGCAGCATCACTAGAAGCCCGTGTCTACCCGAATGATTGCGAAAGGACATGCAGAACGAGAAATGCATTCTCAGTGAACTTACGCTATCTGCCATTAGCATGCCAACATTGGTGGCTTTGTTTGTAGTGAGCAGGTGGCATAGATGGCTGTGGAATCCAGGTTTTGTTTTGGCATGGATAACCACCATACTCGAGTGTAGAGAAGCACTGGGCGGTGAACAAATCTGTATTGCATTGTTGAGCGACACCCTACCAGGACTGGTGGCGCCTTGGTGTGGGGAGCCATTCCCTACGATTCTTGGTCTCCGCTGGTAGTGATCAGGGAAACATTAAAGTAGCCCGCACACGAGGGAGCTTTTGGCAAAGTTGCATGTGCAACTTGATGCCTAGAGCGGTTTTTTGAGCTGCATGGGCCAAGTTGCATGGAAAAAAAGCTTCACAGAACGGCGGTGCACCACGGAAAGTTGCATGGAATTACCCAATCACAGTGCAGCATTTTTATACGTCAGGCGTGACGTCATGCTCAAGGAAGAAACATGGCGTCGAAACATTTTTCCTTCGCTTCAGATGGGCGTATCGCGAATACAGCAAAAATATCAGATTATTTCGAGTTTCTTTCACACATAAATACAGTTTATATGTAAATGCAGTAATTTAATGCGGTAGAATGTAGCATAGCGTTTGAAAAACCTAGATTTTTTGAATATTTCACATCGCAAGCGGAGTTTCGCTCATTCACCATTTCCGGAAACTGCCACGTGACGTCATTGTTTCAGTGAGCAATGGATTATTATTGACTGTTGGTCGTTGTTATTCGTGAATCGCATTATTGCCATCAACTGCG
>JAFIDM010009631.1:136227319-136239385 GCA_023159025.1 Thereuonema tuberculata | reverse complement strand
AAACTTTAATTACCCATTTTTATTAACTAGACTTTGTTTTTATTTATTGTTAGGTTCTAATCCAACCAAACAGGAGAAGCGTAAATCAGAAATTTCATCTCTGGCACCATTTTTAAATAAAAGATTTTTTCATTCAAGAAGAGAGATGATGGCAGAAAGTCGAAAGCTAGTCACTTATAAATCCGACTTCATTGAACCCAACTTTCATTCTTCTGATGAGAGACTAATGGATAATAAACAAAAATCTGATTTATTAGCAGGTAAAGTTATGGTTTTAATAAAGTAAGCTTAATTTCCTAATTTAAAGTAAAATTCACTTGTCGCTACTATTGTGAATTTTTCCTTTTAGTTTCCGTAATCTCTCTGAATGCTAAGTTATTCTTATTAATAAATTTTTTTTAATTAAATTTTGACTTTTTAAGCTTTTAAGGTATCTTTGTTTCTTTTTTGCAGAAGTTTCACCAGTTAGAGATAGGCTTTCTTTATCATCCTATCAAAATGAAATATTGAATATGTCACCTGATAGACTTGAATGTAATGATTCTTTGGATACCACTACAAATGATAATTTGCCAAGGCCTATGGATGATGGCAGTACACGTGAATTGGAATTATGTAATGATTCTAATGATACACCAGTAGAATCACAGTCGTCACCTCTTCATAATGTCAATAATGATGCCACATCATCCAGAGAGCCATTAGTCAAAGAAACTCTTTCACCTTCAAAGAGAAAAAGACTGGAGTCTTCATCTTCTAGATCAGTGGACAGCTGGTATATACCTATAACTTAAAAATATATAGTGTATTAAGTTTTTCATTCCCATCCCAATTTTTATTAATATTACTTTATAATGAGTCAATTTGTAGTAATGGTTACACTTAAAATTGGAATTTTTTATTTGTCTCCTTTGTATTCTAATTTTTTTTAAGGGCAATGCAATTGCTAACAAAACAAAATGATTTATTTATTTATTCTAGTGCTGCTCTTGGTTTTTCATTTTGTTTTGTTAGAAATTTTTCACAGCACGTTAATTTTGCCAAAGGCAATGCAATTGCTTTTGACCATATTCTAAGTAAAGTTTCTGAAAAGTGAAATTTGTAATACAAAAGACCTTCTGTCATTGCTGATGAGATCAAGGCAAAGGATTTCAATAATATATTTTCCATTATTATAGCTTTGTTATTCTATAATACTATATTATTGAAAATATTTACTTTTAAAATTATTGGTTCAGAGTTCACTCTTAACTTCTCTAAGTGAAAGTATTGGGTTGGCCAAAAAGTACATTCAATTTATAAGTAAAAATAAAAGACGTTTGTCTCATTGTCACCAATAATTTTATTGAACAGCGTCTTCAACGGTTTGTTCCGCTACCTATTCTACCATCTTTCAGGCAACTTCATAATTCCATCTTCCCAAAACTTTATATCTTTTTGAGCAAAAAGATGTTCCAGGTGTCTTCCAGGGAACTGATTTTTTCCATTAAGAGAATTTTGTAAAGACCGAAATAAATGGAAATCTGAAGGTGCAATGTCTGTTGAATACGGCGAATAAATCAGAACTTCCCAGCCAAGCTGTAACAGTTTTTGCCTGGTCATCAAAGAAAAATGCAGTCTTGCGTGCTTATTGTCTTCCATCTTCAATATTAAATTAGCAACACAAAATTCACCAAATTTGATCAGTTTTTGTTTTAAATACAGGCCAATATGACAGCTGTCACAATACAATCTAATAAAATGGTGTCAAATGCCATTCAAAACACCTAAGCGCTACTAGAGTCAACCTACGTAAAAAAACTGAACAAACTTTTTTGGCCAACCCAATACATCACATTTTTGTTAAAATTATAAGCCTTTAACTTAACATTAAAATTTGAAATAACAATATTTTAACATTTCGTTAACTTTTAATTAAAGATAAGTTATTACAGTGTGAAGTCTCACTTAAACGAATATGAGAGGAACCAAAAATTATTCGTATAAGTGAATTACATATAGGACTATGGAGGCTTCTCCGGGGAATGAAAAATTCTTCGTATAACTGAATGTTTCATATAAGTGAGACTTCACTGTAATACATTATGCCTTAAGCATGAGTTTTTTTTTCTGGTGCAGTTTAACTTTTAAATTTAATTCTGAAATTAAATTTCTTGACAGACAGCCAGTTTTAAAGAAAGTATTGTTCTATTTCTAGTAAAACACCACAAAGAAAACAGTCTTCATGGGACTTCAGCGATGGTGGAATTGACCTTGACGCTGAACTTAGTTTACTACTTGATGATGATGAAAATCTCAGCACAACTGACCTAACGGAGAAAGATCTGTTGCTTAAATTAGATGAATTCATTAATAGTTAATGATACATTATTTTGATGTCTAGGTTTTGTTGCTTAATTATTGAAGTCAGAATGGACTATTTACTGGCAGTAATAATTTGAGAAGTTCAGTCAAATCAGTGATTTAATAAAAAAAACCTTTCTAAAATAATATCTTTTCAATTTACAATTAAATTATTATAACTAAATTTGTTAATCATTAATTACTGAGCATTTTTGAAATTTGATTTTCAAGGTTATGCAAAATATTAAATGAAATAATGCTTAGGAAATGTTTGACTTTTTTATTGAGACAGTGAGAAAGTATCGATACTAATTAATTGTTTGACAGCAAAGATTAAATTCTGATGTATTTATACTTTGGATCAATTAATTCAATGTCTTTATTAAAATGATTAATTAATCGATAAGAAAAAGAATTAGAGCACTTGGAAAATTTGAAACATACATAAGAAATTTGCATTTCTTCAGTATGTTGCTTGAAATGTTGAAAAATTGAGAAGCATTGATATGCTGAATATTTTTAGAACAAATTTTTATATGGATGAAAAAGCATGTAATATCTTTGAATAGTATTTAAAGTGCTAAGATTTTGTTTGACAGTAAGTTATTGACTGTTAGTTTTAAACAGCATTTTCTTAGATATATTCTTTGGCTTGAAGCCTGAATTTTATATATAATATAATTTTATGGAGAAGAACAGTTGTAATTGTTATCATATTGAAAAACAATACATAAAACTATTTACAATCTTTTTTTGGTTTAGAAAATTACACCAAATATGACAGTTTCAAGAAAATGCATATCAGTTATATTTGAAGCAGTAACTGGTACTATTTGATCTTTATATTAAATATAAGCTTTTTAATGTGGATTCTGTTGATAGAACTGCCATTTTGCCTTCTACTTTAGGTACTTAAAATATTAGGCCAGTATTTTATACATAAAATACAAGAAATTTATTATAACAATTATTAATATATTAATAATTTTGAAATCTTATTTTCATCATTTTTTAAAAGTTTATTTTGCGTTAGTTCTTAAATTTATAAAGTGCATTAACTTTTTTAAGACCTTTTGAAGTATGAAAGCAGATTGTATATGCTAAATGTTTTATAATAAGTTTCATTGATGTGCTTATCAGTTGTCAAGATTTGAACAATTTTTTATTTATGACACATTTTCAATATATTTTCTTAGAAAAAGCGAAAAAATTAAGTTAAATCTAAGCAGTTGTTGTTGATCTGAATGTTAATGCAGAAAAAAAAACAAAAAAAAAAACATGTGAAAACAGATATACACTTTGCATAAGAACTGTAAAATATTTACTATTGATTGCATTATTATGTGTAAGATAAAAACATTGTATATGTATATATACTTACTGGTCTTTGACATTATATATTTTCTTAAAGTATCATTAATTACCAATGGTTTATTGGTATTTTTTTTTTTTATATATAAAACTGACTTCTAAGTGACTGCATTCATTTATCTTGCATCCTTTAATTGTGATTATTGTTGACGATTCCGACTATTTGTGAAGTGATATATTACTAGGGAAAGTTGATTTTTATACAATTTCAGTGTATTTCTCTATTAATAAAACATTTTTTTTTAAAAATATATATATATATGTAATAAAATAAAATATTGAGTTTGAGCAGTGCTTTGATGCAATAATCTAAAGATGTTGGTATTCAAAATAGCTGAACATTCCTTTGTGTTTCAACAAATTCCCATATGACCTTCATTCAATTTCTCCATTGTTTTTTGTATGTATAATTATTATTTTATAGAAATTTTTATATCTTGAAAAATTGTCGATTTTTAGATCGAAATAATGTGACCCAGAACTATGACCAGTAATAAAAAATCCCATTGATTTATTATTTACAAAGATTTTATTTGCATTGACAACTGAGGATAAATGGTGTCATTTGAATGAATTGTAGATATGGAGTGTGGATGGCTGTTTTTTATTAACATTGAAATTACTTGGATGTGTATTCACAAAAATGTACATAACCTCATTAGTGTGATACTTGATTAGCTATAGATAATGTGCCATCTTTGGAGAGAGGGTGATAATGATCCTTTTAATCTATAAACAGAAGAGCAGTTGCTAAATCAGTCATTTTCTGATTTAGGAAGTGCTCTTAATGGTGAAAGCAACTTCCCATTTGAGAAATGAGCAAAACAAAATAAATGAAAGCTCATTTATTAAGTGTATAAGAAAATTCATCAAATGTCAGTTATTCAAGGATAAAAAAAAAGACATTGTGAAACTATAAACAGTATCTGTTTGTAATATTTAGCCAGAATACCTGGCATATCATTATTAGATATTTCTTTCCATCATTTCAGTTTTTGTATGTAAATTGTAATTCATTCACTTCAAACAAAAACATCCCAGTTTTGTTTTTGTTTTTTGTTACTCCTGCAAATAAAGTTGATTTCTGTGAGTATTTTTTGTTTGAATGTTTATTAATTCTTACCAAATGTACGTTGTAGTATATGAATAGACAGAACTCAGATAAATGATTATATTAATATCTGAAAATTATTAATTATAAAAAATTTAATTAAATAGCATTTAATTTGAAACATGATGGAACTTGCTTCTGGTTACCTTAATCTTTTCAGTAATAATTAGGGCTATTATTTTTGTTCTTCCGTATGGCTTCCTTGTTTTATTTAAGCACAAGAATATATTGATCCTTGTTCCTAATAAATATTTATAGTAATGAAAGCGTTGTATTTATTTTGTTTATCAAAATGCATACTCGTTACCAAAGATATCGTTGCAAATTTAAAATCTCCCATGTGTAAAAAGTAACTTTCTGAGAAAAACGCTATTTCATGTGTGCATGACGTGATATTACACACACTAAGATTTAGCCGAAGACAGCATTGAGTGATCACATAGGAGGTTTTTATTTTGTTCTGTTTTTTTATTATGACCAGACATATTAGGAAAAACAAAATGGTTATTAAAAACTCTTATATGTTCATCAGGTACATAGATGATTTTGATGAACAATTTAATGTTGACGGTCACTTAGGATTTTTTACAAATGGGATATACCACAGCGAAATACAAAGATCTAGACACGAGATTTTTTGTTCGGTACCTAATCGAAAACGCTATTCATATATCTGCAAAATTAATTTATGACAAAAATGACACAGGAGATTTTAAATTTGCAACGATGATGTGTGTTCCTTAGCCAAATTTATGCGACCTAAATTCCTTTCAAAAATTGTCTAACTCTATGATAGCTAAAATATATAATTACATTAACAGTGTCTTATCAAACAATTAAATCAGTTATAAGATTTATTTATTTATTATTATTTTTATTTTTTTTTGCAGTTTACTAAGTTTAAAGAATAATTTCTGAATCACCGAAGCTTCATGAAACTTGGCATGCCCGAAATGGTTTCCTCATCTTTGTCTCACATTCTGACCTACCATCAATGGAAAATCTAGCTCAAGAAGCCTAATAAGGCAGAAACAGCCGTCTCAGATTCCTGACATAAAAGCTCAGGGTACGAGAACCTTTGTTTATTTATGTGCACTTTTGAATTTTTTTCAGAAAACTTCATAGGTTGCACATTAATCTTTTCAAGTTGGCTAAATCCAATGTCTTTTATTAAAATCAATGGATTACAATGGATAATAAGAACATTAATTAGTTGTTGTCAGTGAATTATTTATTTTTGTCAAACCACTTTTCTATGTAATTTATAAATTTTTCATGCTTTTATGTACATCCACAAATACAATAGCATTTTGGAAAAAATTTCAAAATATACCAGGTCTACCGACTTAAATCCGCTGTTTGCTCATAGATGGCATAAGTGGTCATATAAAACTACTATCGAACCGGCATATTGTTTCATGCGTTTGACATCTGTCAACAACAAGCAGTGCACAACAACAACAATTTCAAAAGCAACAATTTTTCTTGCGGTAATCATGTCGAGTTTTGTGACAAAAAAGGAGCATCTGCGGAGAGCTCTGCTGTTCTGCTTCAATCTCAAGAAATCGGCGGTCGAATTGCACCGAATGCTTGTGGAGGCCTACGGCGACCGTGCTCTATCGGAAACAACGTGCAGAGACAGCTTTCATCAGTTCAAAGATGGCAATTTCGGTGTTAACGACAGAGCGTGAAAAGCAGCCTGAAAAATTTGAGGCCATTGAATAGCAAGCTCTATGGGACGAGGACAATCACAAGAAAATGCTTGTCAATTAATTGGGTGTTGCCCATTTCCGATCGTCTACTGCCATGGGAAAGGTCCAAAAGATCGGAAAATGGATCCCGCATGAATTGACCAATCGGCAGATTGAGCGATGCCAAAACACATGTGAAATCGAGAATCCTAAATGCAAAAAATTGTGGGTTGACCCTGACCAACCATCAACATCGTCCGCAAGACCCAATTGCTTCAGACAGAAGACGATGCTGTGCGTTGTGTGGGATCAGAAGGGTGTCATCTACTATGAGTTGCTGAAACCAGGGGAAACTGTCAATGCCCATCGCTATAACCAACAACTGATCAAATTGAACCGAGCTCTTTGTGAAACAAGGCCGGAATATCAGAAAAGACAAGACAAGCTGATTTTTTCTCCTTAACCATGCACCATCACACACATCAATAATGGTCCGTAACTACTTGGAGGCACTCAACTGACTGCTACCCCATGCCGCTAACTCACCAGACCTGGCACCTTCTGACTACCACTTGTTTTCGCCGACTTATTTGCTGAGGAACACTTCGATTTCTATGAAGACGTCCGAAAATGGCTCAATAAGTGGTTTGCCTCAAAAGGGAGGGTTTTGTTTTGGCAAGGTATCCACAGATTTCCCGAGAGATGGAAAAAATGTGTAGTTAGCTAGGGCCAGTATTTTGAATAAACTATTTTTTAACTTTCTATTGAAAAAAGCGTGTTTTTTGTTACCTAAAAAACAGCGGATTTAAGCCAGTAGACCTAGGTAAAAACTAAGATTATCTCTTATCTGTCAACAGGCATGCCAAGTTTCACAAAGCTTCAGTGATTCAGAAATTATTCTTCAAACTTATTAAGTTAATAAAAGATACAAAGTTTAAATTTCACAATTTGTGTTATAAAAAATATGTAAATACTGAATTTATTTGTTCTATAAATCCTATTCTCCATTTGAATTACCACGAGGCTTGTATGTGGTTGTGAAGAAATGATTATGACGATATTCTAATACTGGTTTGCAACATATACCACCATCCCCAATTCACCATGTAATCCGTGACGACTTTTGGAAATATTATTTATTTAGAACAAAACTTTTGTTTATCTATAACAATATACAGAATTTATTTATAACAAAACTATACTTAATTTAAAAAATTAAGAATAAGAATAAACTTTCTAATATTTTGTTTAATATATGCATTTTTGAACATAACTAAAGTAAGTTATCTTGTGAGCAATTGAGAGTTCTACGTTATATATATCGAAAACATAAATGCACACTATTAACTTTTTGGCAATTTATGTTCATAATTATTATATATTATAAAAGCGTTATTTTGTCTGTCATAAGACTTTACGTTTTTCCAATTTTGTGACCAAACTTATAAGAGATAGAGTGGTCATGTAAATGGATAAAATGTAGATCTTTTTAACACAAACAAAATACTACAAAAATCTTTTGAAAAAAGTTTTTGGTTTCAAAGATGGCGCCTTTTAAAGGGTCCAATTTTGACTTTCTCAAATTAAACGAAAAGTACAAAAGATGGAAGAGAACATTATATTGAGAAAATGTTGGTATTTGAAAGTTCTATCGAACGATATATCACTTATTCACAAACGCTGCAGCGTTTGCAAGATACATGCAAAAATGTGAATTTTCGGTGTGTGACGCCGACCCGCAATACATCCGAGTTATTCGGAGAAGCCACAACGGGCTGGGAAGTTATATATTCTCCAACGATCGCAACATTAATTTGCTAAATAAAGTTTTTTTTTTTTTTTAATGCTGTATATGCAAGGGTTCCGGAGCGAAGCGACGGTACCCGGCTATTATTATTATATATTATAAAAATGTATATTATAAAATGTTATTCTGTCTGTCATTTTGTAAGCAAAATGCTAAATTACAAATTACTAAAATGTTACTGAAATAGAGAATCTATTCATAAAAAATGAAAATATATTAAACAACTGTCCAACTATACTGATTGGCGACGTAAATGTAGATCTTTTCAAAATGAATAAAAACAATGCAGTACAGAAATACCTAAAACTTATGTGCTATAATGGTTTCAAAAATCGTCTTTACGGAACAACAAGAAACTGTACAATTCATGGAAATACGAAAACAAATATAGATCATATTTTCATAAATAAACATGATATCAAAACACCAGGAATAATATGTAAAGAACGAATCGGATAACAGTTGAAAATGAGAAAATAACAGATCCAAATATAATCTATAAAGAACTAATCAATGATGTTAACAAAACAAAATTCATGAAAATCTACATATATAAAAAGAAAAGTCCTGACTCACTCACTGACTGACTCATCAACGCCCACCCCAAACCCTTGGATCTAGAAAGCTGAAATTTTGCACAGAGGTTTCCTTTATGATGTAGACAAGGAATAAGGCCGGATTTTTTGAAATTCGGGATAGGGAATAATCTGGCAAACTGACGAAGTGTATGGTGGCAACCCCAGGTGTGTGGCGCCAACCCGCAATACACCTGAGTTAAGTGGAGAAGGGCACAACGGGCTGGAAAGTTGTATATTCTCCGATCTCAATATTAATTTGCTAAATAAATAAAGTTTTTTTTTTTTAATGCTATATACGCAAGGGTTCCGGAGCGAAGCGACGGTACCTGGCTAGTTTAATATGTAGGAGGAGAGTTTACTAATATTTTTATTTTAAATATACACTTAAAGTGTGTGACATGTGAATAAATCTTTGCATCGTAAAGATGAATAAGAGTAAGCAATGTTCTCAGACTGATGAAAATTTACAATATTTTAAAGATCTTCACTTCAAACGTAATTCCGAATTTAATGAACTTAATGCTTAAAACAGATTTAGTAGCTCTCATTAAGTTTGCAGCTTTATAGGAGAAGCACAGACACTTTCTTTTAACGGAATTAAAAGTGATTATTGTTTTGTATTTAAAAAGAAGATCTATTGGAAAGTACTTTTTCTTAGAGCAGTTCGGTTTTGAGACTTTGCAAACCAGATGTAATGAAAAGGATGCATCATTTTTTTACTAACACTAATACTACCAGTAGTTTGAAGCTTTATGAAACGAATTGCAGTTAAAGAAAGTATTTTAACAGAAAACAAGTCTCATATTGCCGGGTTTTTTTTTATTTGATAAACATTGAGTTCAGGGAACAGTATTTTTTTTGGTCAAAGTACAATCAGTGTCACTTGATTGCCAATTTTAAATTTGTGACATCAGGGACAGTTTTCGGTAGAAACCTTTTTTGCGCCTTTCAATAAAAGAAGTAGTCGGCTAAAGAAAAGAAGAAATTTATGTAGAATAGGTTATAACTGAAGTACACTACAAAGCAGATAGAAATGCTTGTAGTATGGAGGAGCTGGGTTCAATCTTTGGTGAAAATAGAGTAATTTTCCTTGATTATTTCTACTTCAGATGAGTATCATGATTCACCCAGACCCCTATCAAATGATATTGGCTTTGCTATCTGTGTGCTAAAAACAGGATATCCTGAGACTGGCTGTGCTAACTTATCTATCTCATTCTGCTGATGGTCACAGGAGTTTTACCTTCTGCACTGCCTTTTTTTATCTGTTGAGGATACAAACCATTATACCATAGTTACTTATTAATATTGTATGCAACAATAATATATCAATGCTTACCAATTTTGACTGAATCCAAAATAGTTCTGTTAAAAAAAAAAGTATATACACTACCCTACACTAAAGGACCGGATAGTATGCAAAATATGTTAACTGGAAACATGTGAAAGTGTATCTGATTTAACCCTTTTACTGCCAGCCCATTGTGGGCGGGATGTGCGAAGACTGCCAAGGCTCTTTTCAGGAAGTTTGCAAGATTTCAGTTTTTGAATTATTTCTAGTACTTAATTTTATTTAATACATCTAGATTTTTTTTTTTCCCAATGCTGAAGATATAGTTGGACTTAGAACCATGGAAGAAGTATGGGGGTTGACTTTAATTTTTAGAAAGGAAAAAATAACAAATTAATTACTATATATGTAAAAAACTCAAAATTCTATGTTTATTTCACATGATGATTAGAAAAATATTATTTACAAGCAATGAAATAGTATTTCTTATTGATAAAATTTAGTTTTCTCTCCAGTGTTACATTTTCTTGATGATCAGTTAACTTTTTAAAGAGATATAAAATATTTTATGTCTGTACATTCACGCTCTCATCAGCTGATGCACACATGCATATTGAAGCATTCACCATGAAGGCCTTTATTGCATTTACCACAGACAGTTCAGTCCTTCTCTTTTTTATTTTGCAATTTTATAAGGTTTTTGACAGCACATGTCACTGATGATGCAGGTTGCCTAACTCTTGTTTTGCTTTTCTTGAAGCCATTGTCTGCCAAGTTCCTGAACTATGCTGATATTATAATGTTGCCTGCATGTAGGCCTTTTTCCAGATGTCAAATTTTCCTTATATATTATATAGGATACTCAGTACCTTACGCGAAAAAATATTGAAATACATCTTTTGTGACCAGCACTAAAGATAGTATGATACCGGCCCTAGGGTAACGAAAAAACACGAGAGAACTTACAAGGCAAGCATAATGTGAACAATCAGTATATATAGGGTGAAACCATCTTAGTAAGAAGCAGAAATAAAGCACGTGCCAATAAATGAGACGGGAGCCCTTGAAAAGGCCACATATCACAAGTAAAAAAAGTAGGGCCAATAAATCAGCCCGTGGCAGTCTTCGCACAACCAACAAGGGCCGATATATCGACCCGCTGGCAGTAAAAGGGTTAATAGCTGGATGGGCCCCCATGTGCTGAAATACATTAGCCACCCTGCGGGGCATGCTTTCCTCAAGATTTTGATACAGAGCTATGGGTATTTTTGTCCATTCCTGCTTCAAGAACATGGCCAGTGCAGCTGTAGATGTTGGATGTGGTTCTCTGGCCCTCAATCGATGCTCTAACTCGTCCCATAAATGTTCGATGGAGTTTAGGTCGGGACTCTGAGCAGACCATGGAAGCCGCTTTACAGCCATCTCTGTATACCACTGCTGGACAGAGGCTGAAACACGGCATGGAGCATTGTCGTCCTGAAAGTAACAATCTGTCATTTCCAAGCATTTGCCAGAGAGTAGGAACAACCTGATTGTCCAAAATGTCCTTGTAACCTTCGGAGTTCAAGATTCCCGCTACAACATGCAATGGTCCCAGGCCATACCACGAGAAACACCCCCACAGCATGATTCCCCCACTGCCAAATTTCACAGTTGGAACAATGCACTCAGGTAAAAGACGTTCGCATGGCATTCGCCACACCCAAACACGTCCATCTGACTGAAAGAGATTGTAACATGACTCATCACTCCATAAAATTGTTTTCCATTGCTCTACAGTGCATTTGTGACGTTGCAAACATCACTTGAGTTTGGTGGCTCTGTTGAATGGTGAGATATGTGGTTTGTGTGCGGCAACACATCAGTCGATTTTA
>JAFIDM010009631.1:136210850-136222319 GCA_023159025.1 Thereuonema tuberculata | reverse complement strand
TACGTTCCGGCTCCCGTCTTGTTTCCAATCCTGGATCCATCCGTGAACCAGACAATACTCCAGGGGGGTAAAAGATCATGTCCTTTAGCAAGCCATTCTTCCCTGCTAGGAAAGTGAATGACATAGTTAGGTATCATGTTGAAATAGGAAGTCAAAGCAGTTCTGAGAGAGAGCATGGGACAGAGGTCCTGTGCTTCCCTCCAGATACTGGAATGATAAGAGGTGTTATTACACCATTTGCCTTGATTTACGAACCTAAAGGCGGTTTTTCTGGCTTGATGCTCGATAAAGAGATAGAGAGGAGGCAGATCCAAAATTCCCTCCAGGGCGGCTGTCGTTCCCTCCAGGTGCCGTCTTTAAAGATCTGGTGATCCCTAAACAGGCTAGACGCTGTAGTCTGCTTAAGAGCATCCTAACAGTCTTCAACCTTGTTCTGGTCCACCAGACAATAGCTGCGTAACTTAATGCAGTTCTAACCAGGGTCACATACAGACAATAGATAACCTTTGGCTGAAGACCCCATGAACATCCAAAAGTCCTTCTGCACATCCAAAAGGTGGCAATGGATTTCTTGATCTTTGAATCTAAATGTTCTTTCCAGGTCAGTTTGGAGTTAAGAATAACTCCAAGATACTTGACACTTTTGGAAAGATCAATTTGTTTGTTAAATAGGTTTAAATTCGGAGTTTTCCCTATCTTTCGTTTCCTAGTAAAGTTTACAAGAGTAGCTTTGCTAGGATTGACCTTAAGATCAATACTGCAGCACCAGGCCTGTACACAGCTAAGAGCCCTTTGCATGAGCTCAAAGACTGTACCAGGATCTAGGCCACAAATAAGGATAACAAGGTCATCAGCATAGGCTTGAGAGTAGAAATCAAGTTTCTGAAGTTCCTCAAGAAGGGAGTCCATCACCAGACACCAAAGCAGTGGCGAGATAACCTCTCCCTGAGGACATCCTCTCTTAGCCTTAGTTGAAATAGTGTTGCCAGAAAGGTGTACACAAATGGTGCGAGTTGAAAGCATATTCTTAATCCATCTAATAACAGATTAATCAATACCATGCTGTTCAGCTGCATTACAAATGGAGTCATAAGAAGTATGATCAAATGCTCCTTCTATATCTAGAAAGGCGCCAAGAGCCATCTGCCCATGAGACAGAGAACGTTCTATCCTATGTACCAGATGGTGTAAGGCTGTTTCGGTAGAAAGTCCTTTCTGATAGGCATATTGCCTGCAGTGTAGTGGATGTTTTAGACGAACTACATCCTTTAAATATCGATCAACCAATCTTTCCAGAGTCTTGAAAAGAAAAGAAGAGAGGCTGATTGGTCTGAAGGATTTAGCAGAGGTGTAATCAGACCTTCCTGCCTTTGGAATGAAAACAACTCTTGTCTTCCTCCAGTTCATAGGAATATAACCCAGTGCCAGACAAGAGCGATAGATATGTACAAGGGGAGATACAATAATTTCCATTCCATTTGAAAGAAGGGCTGGAAAAATCTCATCCTCTCCTGCTGCTTTGAAAGGTTTAAAGCTAGCGATAGCTTGTTTAACCTTTTCATAAGAAACAATGCTTTTGGCAAGAGAAAAATCCTTGCTCAAAGTTGCATGTTGAAAGGAGACTTCAGATGCTCTCGAGTCCGGGAAGTGAAACTCCAATAGGTGTCTAAAAGCCTCTTCCTCAGAAGATACATAGACCCCACTGGGCAGTAACAACGATCCCAGTTTCGTCTCAGAGCTTTTGGATAAAGCCTTGGTGAGCCTTGTGGCCACAGGCAAAGATCCTATGTTGTCACAAAAAGCTCTCCAGGATGTTCTTTTAGAGTGCCTAATGGCACGTTTATATTTCTTTTGAGATTCTTGGAGAATCCCAAGCTTGCGTGGTACCCGTAAGTTTTGCTTTGTTGAGCAATTTACGGGTCTTAGACCGGAGTCTATCCAAGAATGGATTCCACCAGGTAACATTGTTGCTTCGTTTACTACGAAGTGGACAGTTCTGCTGATAAGCAGAGATGAGGGCATTTGAAAGAAAGCAAACAGAGTTTTCTATGCCAAACTCATCACGGTAAAGAGCAGGAAAACCTGCCATGTTACGTTTAAGATCTTCCTTATAGAAAGTCCAGTTCGTAAGTCTTGTGTTTCTAAACAATTCTTCGCTGAGCACCTCCGCACTCAAAGAAAAGAATATGTCGGTAGTCCGACAAGGAGACCTCTTGGGAGACCCTCCAGTTGCGTACCTCAGTCCTAAGACCTGTGGAAGCAGCAAAAAGAGTTAGTTCAGACATTGATATTTGTTTGAGGCAAAACATTTTTAAAAATATACGACCAACTGTAGAACCTAATCTCCACTCGTTTGTGGCCTGTGTGTATGAGAGCCACTGGTGGATTGGAATGGTTCAACATTTTAATAAGGAATGCGGTAACTATAATGTATTATTTATGTATCCGAGCTCAGCTCAAAATTTCTTCTGGTCTCAAAAAGAAGACCAGTGTCCTGTTCCACCACCTCATCGACTGGGCATCATAAACCCTCCAGAAATAGCCTCACAATTGGGCAGGTTATATACGATTGATTCCAACTCGAGGAAGGAAATAATCAAGAATCGGAACAACTTCAAAACTTCATTTGAGAAAGACTTTCAATAACTTACATTACTAAGTGACAAATTTGCAGGGTAAAAAATGGTAACTTTGTTAATTTATTTTTTTCTTACCCTACTGGTCAAGTCCTGTGGTTACCTTATACGTTACAATATGTACTCGCTAATCTAGACCCAACTACAGACAGACTTTCAAAAAAAATTGTTAAAAAATTTTATAAATTCTTAATTTTGTAAAACTCTTTATTGAAACTATGCTCCATATTGTATTTTTCTTTTCAAAAGTAAAAATTTAAATTTCAACCATCTCAAACTTGTTTTACAGCTGATTTTGTTTAATCCAGACTTTCGGTGACTAGGAAATATCTAGTCCTACTAACCATAGACTGGCATGACCATAGGCTTATTTATGTTCACTTTTACCCCTATAGTGTTCCATCTATAGGCTAAGTAGACTTTTTAGAATCTTGTACTTTTTACTTTAAGGCCATAAAAATCCCAACATTGGTGGGTGTAACAGTGTAAATATGATTTGTTACTTTACATTGCTATAAAACTCTTAAAACTCAAAACCCCAACAATCTTATTCCACCATTTGAAAGATAATTTTATACTCTTTTCAGTGATATATGGTTGAGTTCGGGTATCTGCAGAGAGATTTTAGCTATAAGTTCTTTTCTTTATGCATGTTACAGTTTCGGAAAAATATACTTCTTTATTTTTAGTACATGTTTTTATTATGATGAAAGGTTTTAATTTCAATATTGATAGTGTCATCATATTCTGTATGAAATTAAGAACAACTGAATGAAGTTTCAAACCTCTAGCTTTATAAACTTTAATTTTATCCAGGAAAACGCAAATACATACAAGCTCGTTAGGTGCCCAAATTGTCCTCTGGAAGTTCAAATCAAATAAAACTTTAAAAGGCTATAACTCTGAAACTAATTGTTAGAATTGGATAAAATTTTGTCTTTTTTCTTAACTTAGTGTATACATTGAACATACAAATTTTCAAAGAAATCTGTGGCAAGTGGGTGTCAGCCCTGGATGACTTGGTATGGAATGGCCCTCTGATCAGATCATAGATTAAAGACTTATTAATCTAGGAATCAGATAAACTATCATTGTTCCGGGTTTTTTTTCTAATGATCTTAACTCGTTACACTTTTTTATATTTTATGACAGCTTTGTTAATTGATGTCCATAATTAAAAAGCTCGACACTTGCATTGTATACTGTTACTAGATGGCTGAAAGCCACTAATCCGGATGTTCGATTCTCTCACATTTCATCCTGCATAATCGCAATAAAATTTAACGTTCATTAAAGACGAAAATTTAGATGAAAATATTAGCATGTTATTTTATTATTATTATTGTTGTTATTATTATTCTGATCTAAATATCTATAATTTCTTCCAATAACGAATAAGGATTTTATAGTTTCACGAATAGAACACAATCTTTGACCACAATTGCAGTCAAATTTAACGGTGGGTGAGATCATTTGATATACTAGGAAAAGAATTAGAAATTATTAAGATTTTGTTATTTGATCTTTGAAATTAAACAACTCATTTGATTGTATTCTTCAATCGAAGAACGTTGGAAATGGGGAAATAAGATTTAGCGTTTTTTTTTTTGTTCTTTTTAAGTTTTGGTTTCGTTAGAGGGATTGTATTCGAATTCTGACGATTTTTGGCGGGCTTGTCTGCAATATTTGAAGAAATTATTTCATTAGAACTAATTTCAGCGTCAGAAGACTACGTTTTTTTTTTTATAAAGTTTAGTAAAATAAAAGTTCTTGGTATTAATTAGTGATGCTATAAATTAAAAACGTTCTTTAGGCTTATTAAAAAAAAATTGACTGTGATTTTAATTCTTGACTAGCTATTAAGGAACTAAACTGTTTTTATTTCTTTAAGAGATCCGAAGGTTTTCATTTTCAAAAAAGTGTTACTGTTTGAAGATAATGCCGCCAAAAAAACGAGCAAGGACTTCCAGTGAAGGTAATTACATAAATACATTGCCACTTTTTAATCCTATCTAAAGGGTTACACCAATAATAAGTATTTAAAACTATTGAGGGTTAATATATAACTTAATTTGAAATGTTTACGAGAAGAAACACTGTAATTACCATATAATAATATTTACTTTATCAATAGTGAGTAGCAATCATTCACACTAATTATGATTATGATTAATAAGGTGACCATTTTTTCTAAAATGTAAAGGAGGACGCAAATAAATTGAAGAAAAAAAAAATGTTAAATCAGGGGTTTTAGGGGTATAAACCTATCTGTTCAACCAAAAAAAAAAAAAAAAGGTTTTAAACGTCACATATCAAAAAGGAGGACAGAATTTACAAACGGAAAACATTTAGGAGGACACTTCTCAAGGGAGGACAGAGCTTCAAAAAGGAGGACCGTTGGTCACCTTATGATTAATTGTAGTGAGACCATATATTTCATAGTGTGTATATAACATCCTGCATTTTAAGGATCATTCTCTATTAAATGTACTGTTTCATGGTCAAAGCTTTTTGAAGCAAAAAGCCTTGAACATCTCGTCATTATTTTCAGAATATGAAGTACACCAAAAAAAAAAAAAAAAATCTCTTTAACTTTAATTTTTTAGATTTAATTCCAGAAATTCCTGAAAAAACTTGGAAACCTACTTTCCTAAAATGTTGTGGAATTTTTTCATAATGTGTTTGTTTGTTTTTGTTTGCTAAAGCCGTTAAAATAATACAAAGGACAAGTTTCTGTGCATGTAAATTGTAAATCTAATGAATGCAAATATTATCTTTAATTAATTTCAGAAAAATAATTAAGTCAGATGACTGTAGATTAATAAAAGGATTAATTTTCATCATTCAACATCGATAGAAATTCATTGTTTCAGTTAATGTGCTTTTCTATAAGAATTTTTGTCTCCTTTATAAGAAGTTTCCTGACAAGGACCCCCTTGTAAAAATTTTCAGAAGTCAGATCATCTTTAGTCTGTTAATATGCATGCCAATTTTGAAGAAGAAACATGCATGCTCAAAAGCTATTAGGGAGGGGAGGGGAATACACATACAAACTGATTTTGTAAGCCTCACTTTTCTTGAAAAATGGGCTGAAAACTACATAACGTTTTGGCTAAATGAATGTGATATCTCATCTGCATTTAATATCAACTTCACAGTTTCATATAAACTAACACTTTTTAAATGGTAATTTGTAGTTAATTTTGCAGTAGTTTTTCCTATTTTACTAATTAATGATTTAAAATCTTTGTTTTAATGCAAGTGACTGAAATCTTTGTAATCTTTGTTAAATTTCACTTCATAATTTGGTAATTAGGTAAATAATATATAGTTTATTGTTGAATATTGATAATTTTTTATCAGTTCAATTGGCCTTAAAGGTTGGCCTTTTTTATAATCTCAAAATCTGGCAAATATCTGTTACTGGTTACCAAATATGGAATTATCACTTGTGTTATTGCTTGGCAGTTGTGGAGGTAATTCAAATCCAAATCCTTGGGTCCATGTGTGTTTCGATTTTTGGAATTGTTTTTTTGTTTTGTTTTGTTTTGTTTTTTTTCACTGTTACCCATAAAAATATCTGCAGCTTTTTGGATATGAAATTATTGACCTGTATTTTAAGATGCTTGCCAGATACATTTGTTTTTGTGTTGTATTTTTGATAAAAACATACATTAACGAATATTTAAATAATTATCTTAAGTACTTTTGTTATGTTTTCTTTCATCCCAATTGAAACATAGCTGTAATAACTTCACTGACCAAAAAAATCCTAACATGGAATGAAATGTTGCTTTAGCTATTTGATATACGTCATCAATCTGTTAGCAATAGAATGAAGTTACCTCATTTTAAATGTGAATCATTACTTCAACTTATTTTGTTATATTTGTTCTCATTCCAAATATTGAGAATTGATGCATGGGTTGATGGTCAGCATAGAGACAATAGCATAAATAAGAAGAAAAAATTGCCACCAGATGAGAAAAAATCACATCAGAATTCCACCCAAAACTACCACGGCCTATCCATACTCCATCAACTGTTCATAAGGTGAAGGTAAGGCCTTAATGAAGAACCTGCCCACACAAAATCAAATTGCAATGAAGTTAGGCACAACCTGTGAACAAGATACCAAGTCTTGGTTTCTAGAACATCGTAAGTCCTGTTGACATAAACTAAGCCATGACACATCAAGGAATTATTCATAATTGTTGTCATTTCTAGGCAAACTTTCTAATAGATGACATATGACACTGAGCGACAAGGTGTGGACCTCTCTGATTGTAACAAGACTCGAGCCTTTTTTTTTACAGGCCTAAGGCCATAAAAGGTTGAGCCAACTTCCTCCAATAGAAAAGCTCAGCAAAAGCTTCATGGTAGCAACTGGATACTGCTCATTTGAGAGCTTTCACATAATCATAGTCAACAACAAAGCCAAAGTTAATTCAGAGTATTTCCAGCTAAATGTAATGACACTATTTTACAATGTTGACATTCTGAAGTTACACATGATGATAATTCATATAGATTAGGTGTTGAGCCACACCTCACATTCATTGCTGCAACTCTATAAGTAGAAGAGAATAGAGATCAGATTTTCAGTTATCATTTTCATCGGTAATCCTGTCAAGTCATCCGATACATCTCTCATGGCGTTGATTTTTGACATGGTCAGTGGAAAGTAAGGTAAGAAAAATGGGACAAAAATCCAGCTAGCTATCCCAATAGATATCTGTTACAATGGAAACTGTGTTGTCAAGTGATTAGTTCAGAACAAAGGGCACAGGCTGAACACATCAGAACTGACGGGAAAACTATCGTAAAATGGTAATGTTGTGAAGTTGTTCAGTTTTGCTGAAGGATGCTCCACACTCATCAGATATTGACTAACAAGTAAGTAAATAAAGAAGTTGTGCCCAAATGAGTTTCTGTAAAAGCTTCAGATAAAAAAGGAACAATTTCACCTCAATAAATTAGTACACACCTCTCCAAAATATCCAATCTAAATTTCATTTACATTCTGGCTAATCTATATATTACTAAAATCTTTTATTTCTCTGTCTGTCTGGCGCAGTGCAACAACGTTTCCTGTTTTGTTGTTGAGAGAAAGTCTACAAATGCAAAAGGTGCAATTGTTGTGATTTCCAATATTCACAATGTTAGTGCAACACTGGAAACCGGTTTTTCATTGTTCATTGTTGCAAGGAAACAGATTCAAAATGAGTATTTTGAACTTCAAAATTTTCAGAAATTTCACAACAATGACAAATGTTTTGTTCTCTCCATCAACAATGGTGTGCGCTATCAAATAACGAATTCATGCAAAAAGGAATAAAATACAGTAAACTCCCGATTATCTGCGGGCGGCTTATCCACGGACCTTTCCTGTTTCCATTTTTTTTACTGTACAATAAATTACGGAATTAAAAAAAAATTAAATCAAGAATAAGGTAAACAATAAAAGAGGCTAATAAAGTAAGTGAAAACAATTATAGACAAACAATTTAAAGAACGAACTTGTGGGAGGAGCTTAGGCCAGCAGGTTACACTAAATTACGGGAGAGCCTTCCCGTAATAATAAAATTTAAAAATAAATAAATAATTTAAATTAATTGTTTATAATGTATGTACTGTAACTGTATGTATTGACATTTTAATGCAAATAAAACATGTTAAAAGCATTTTTGTGCTGATTTTCGTCCTATTTCGGATTATCTGCGGAATTCGCTTATCCGTGGCTGCCGTGCCACCCAATTCCGCGAATAATCGGGAGTTTACTGTATCACGTTTTGCTCAACTATTCAACAAATCATAACTGCTTTCATTGGAATCGATCTAATAATTCATCAAATAATATCATTAGATTGATGTTATTTCCTCTACTAATTCATCAAATAACATCAAACTAACATCTGATTCAATAGGTTTCGATATCAAATATGGAACCAGTTCCCGTAACTTCATTAATGACGCTGAAAGAAACAGCCATAAGGCATAGTATCGAAATAGACAATGAGAGAAAGAGGAAGGAAGCAGAAAGAAGAGTCAAAGAGGAAACGATTAAAAGATCACAACAGACAGATTTGGATTGAGAGAATGAAGCCGAACGTAGAAGACTGCCAAGAACTAAGGAGACAACAGAAGAGACACAAGAAAGACAGAGGTTAGATGCCGAACGACATCACCCATAGAGAGAAACTGTAGAAGAGAGAGAACAGAAACATAGATTAGATGCTGAACGACATCAGGAACACAGAGAGACAGAAACAGAAGAAGAGATACAAGAAAGGCATAGCGCAGACGCTGAGCAACAGAATCAATGCTATTCTCTTATGATTAGTGAAATGAGAGAATTGTGTATCAGCCAAGTTGTGGATAGGAGTCAGAGAGTGAGAACACAAAGTCGACACATCAGAAGACGACGAGAGATGCCACCAAGACATGCCATCAGTCGAATGGAACAGGAATGCAGTATTGCAGAGTGAAGTTTTGACTACTGGAGAAGTCGAAACAACTCGGAATACAGGAAATGTTGCGACTATGGGAATATTCAATTGCCATCACTCAGCAAAATGCCAGAACTACTGAAGACACTCTTTGAAGGAAATGAAAGCCAAAGTAGAGAGTTCAGAAACCATATTAGAGCCTACAACACACTGCTGTCATTTACATCATCAGAATTTGGTTATCTTCACTCGAAAGAACAGTGACAATCAATTCGTCGCCAAGAATATCGTATACAAGCTATGATCTTCATATATCATCTATATCAATTGAAATCGAACATCCATCTCAATATATCTCTTCTTCAAAAATCTATATTGATCAATCTATATACGGGAGATGTCCTAGTTTCTTTAATTTTCAGAGAAAAATCATTAGAAAGGATATAATCTCTTTTAGTTGTCTTCACATTATAATTACAAGGCTTTTAAAATCTGCTTCCCAAAATAGTGAATATCCTGGCAAGTGATGCAAATATTGTTGGAAATATATTAATAAACTGAAATTGAGATGCTTCTCCTTTTGTGTAGTTTGCTTTTTTATGTAATTATTATGGAAGGAGAGAAATTAAAAGATTGGCCATGGATTGAGTAAATTTTATAAAGTGGATTGAAGAGGCCTCACAACCTAAAGGATACAAGGGAATCAATAACAAAGATGTTTATGACAGGAAGATAGGAATTTGAAGACAAGAAAATTGCAAGGATACCTTGGCACATTACTATGTCCTGAGACAGACAGAAGCTGATTAGGCTCCTTTTTCAAATATGTAAAATATGCCAATCAAACTATGTTGCTGTTCATTTTTCTCTTGCTCTTACAGTTGTCTTCACACATTAATTATAAGGCTTTTAAAATCTGCTTCCCAAATAGTGAAAGATGCCATTCGTCAAATTATGTTTCTGTTGATTTTGATGTCGATATATGAAATCATTTCTTCAATATACAGGACATATTCAGTTGTATATTCTAGTTCCAAATCAATGTTAGTCCAGTGAAGAGAACTTTTCAGAATTTTCAATTCTGCCATAAAATTCAATATGAATTTTAAGACCCATTCCTGTATATGAAGACATACAGGAAAAAAGCTCAATGGTCATGTAATAGTTACCTACAATCTAAAGCAAAATCACTGCCAGTTGCTGATGCTATTTTATAAAAGGTATTACAACCCAGCTTTGGCAACAGATAATTCTTATGTGGTTGTGACACTGAAAGCACAGAAGAGCTCAGTTGAAATATTGATTTATCTGCAAAATAATTGAAATACTACACACACTACATTTTGATAATTGTGCTGGCCAGAATAAGAATTTAACATGCCTCCCGTTATTTTTTTGCCATGTTCAAAATATGTTCAAGTTAATTGCATAGTTCTGTTAAGCAAAATATTTAATCTGTATAATGTATCAAAAACAAAAAGATGATTACAATTAGACTAAGTCACAGGACAAGTTTATTTAAATTTATTTAAATCTTCCTGTGTCTATTGTGCACAGTAATTTATATTCTAATAAATCTATTTTCTGTTATAGTAAAATATATTTAGAAGAATTAGTTTTATAGTTGTATATGTATTACTGTTAAACAAATCTTGGAAAATTATCCATAACATTCAGCAGCAAACATGTAAGCTTCAATTTAATATTTAAATTACAATTTTTTTTATGAAAAAATCTATTACTGGAATTTTTAATAATTCTGTTAAGTTCAATTATCCCATTACAGGCCTCTGCCTTTCTTGTGTTCATTGAAGGTAAGGCTCCTGGCATTGCCTGACCAGCTGGACTAAGTTATGGTCAGGTGGTCAGCTTGATACCTGCCTGCCTTTTAACCACTAGCACATAAACCCGGTACTCAATCTGCAGAGGGCTAGGTGAACCCTAAGACCCATTCAACATGGAAATTCCCAAGCTCTTCTGGGGTCAGGGATTGAATCCACTCCTCTAGGTCTAAGTCAAGCATGTTACCACTTTGGCTACCGGGCCCATTTAATAATTTTGTAAAAATCTAATTTTAAATAATATAAAAGCAGTAACAAAATTTTCTGTTTTAATTAAGCTTTACTTCTAAACATCTGCCATTAATGAAATTGATAGTTACAATCTTGGTGTTCCAAGCCTTTCAATTTTTAATTGATGTTTGTGTCAGTCAGTGATGGAATCTTATATTCAGGATAATTCAGCAATGCACTAATACACATCAGATTGTAGAGTTAAAACTGCACAGATGTGGTTTGACTTAGATGTTTGTAGACTTATTTTAAGAGCCATAAGGGTCCAACCATTATGGGCATTGTAAGTCAAACAAAATACTTCCACACTTG
>JAFIDM010009631.1:136197916-136208956 GCA_023159025.1 Thereuonema tuberculata | reverse complement strand
ACAGTAATTTTTTTTTGTGTGTGAAAAACGACTAGGTTTCATTTGTTTTTTTTTTTTCTTAGCTGTTAGCTGTTTATACTAGTTTCTATAAAACATTGATCAATCTAATAACTGTGAAGCTGCTCTGCCCTTCCTGGATGAAAATCATGTTTAATTTTCTTAATTTTGAAGTATGGTCTCAGTGTACCGGTACCTTCATTGTTTTATTAGATGGGTGGAGATGAGAGAGAATGTCAGTGAGGGGGAATGTGAGGATTTTTATTGCTGGGAGGAAGAAAAATTATCATCCAAAAACTAAATTTTAACTTTTTATATCAAAGTTTTACATTTTTGTTTTTTATTTTAGATACAACTTTTATTGAAAATATATAATCAAAGATTAATTTTTGGTTACAAACTTGAAATACAAATTAGAATAGTTTTCTGTTTAATTCAACTGATAGCCTTTATTCAGTTGTAACTATGTGGAAAAGTTTCTTTGTGCTAGAAATTTCAAAATTATATATTTAAATTTGAATCCTATTTTTGTGGTTAGATATAAGAGTTTGGTGTATTTGTCTGTAATTTACCATTTCTTAAGAGCTTTTTTGTTATTGTTTTTGTTTATGGCTTTTTAGTTAATGAAGATTCTGGAAGCGGATCCAAGAAAAAAGCAAAAACCAGGCAAAATCGACAGCAAACTCAGTATTCTCATTGGTTGCTAAAATCAGAACCTGAGAGTCGAATTGAGGATGGAGTTGATGTAAAGGTAATGCAGATATATATACACTTACTTTTAAATCAATCTTCTAATTGATTTTAAAATCTATTGACAGGAGTTTTTTATCCTAAAAGATAAACTAGGCTATCCAAAAGATAAATCAAAGAACAAAAAATAAAATGTTCAAAATTTTGTAAGAAAATCTTTTACTATTGAATGGAATTTTTTTTTTTTAAATCTAACAACATTTAAAGCAGGCGTACAGGTGGTCCTCAACTTTCATATGCAATTGGTTCCTGAAATGTGTACGAAAGTAGAGCAATGTAAAAAAAAAAAAAACACATCGAAAAGTGTTTTTAAAGATTTATTTTTTAATGAGGTGTATATTAGCATATAAATAAATATCACTTTATTGATTAGTGTCTGGTGTTTTTTTTTTTTACAAATTTATCAAGAGATAGTTGAATTGTACTCTTCTTTTTCTTTTCTTGATAAAGAGTTCTGTAACCCACTGTATTTTTCTATTGCCCTTCGTACATGAGATACACGCTCTCCATTGGGATGACATTCTTCCATGTTGGTCAAAAATTTGTCAAGATGCATGAAGGCTTCATTCTTGATTGTCAAAGTCTTAACAATGAGTTTGTTATCAAGTTCTTCTCCTTCATTTTGTATTTCATTCATCTCTTGTAGTTTAATCAAGTCTTCATTTGACAAAGGATCTGAGTGAGATTGCATTAACTCATCAATATCTTCATTGTTGACATCTACGTTTAATTCATTCATTATATTGACTATTTCAATTGTGATAGCTTCTTCAAAGTCCAAAGAATCAATTCATCATTTGTGGACATTTTTTTCCAACAACCTCTCATTGTTGACTCTTTTATTTCAGTCCACAAGTCCCCAATAATATTTATTGCATTCCAAATATTATAATTTTTCCATTTCTCTTAATGTAGGTCCCCTTCCTTGTCAATTGCTTTGACTCATTAATCTCCTCATTTAATACTTTTTAAAAGTAGCTATCACTGTTTGTTCCATGGGCTGTATTTCGCTTGTGGTACTAGGAGGAAGAAACACAACATTAATTTCTGAATATAAATTCTGCAGGGATTTTGGATTCCAGGAGCGTTGTCTAAGAGTAACAGTGCTTTAAATGGTAAATTATTCTCACTACAATATTGCCTAACAGCAGGCACAAAATGATGTGAGAACCAATCTTGAAAAAGTTGTGCAGTAGCCCATGCTTTAGTATTTGATTTCCAAATGACTGGAATCCTTCTTTTATATTTTCCCTTCAAAACTCTGGGATTTTCTGCTGATAAATTATCATTGGCTTCAATTTGAATTCACCAGCTAAATTTCCACCAAGGAGTAATGTTAATCTATTTTTAGAAGGTTTATATCCAGGGACAACTGATTCTTCCTTTGCCAAGTACATCTTTTTCCAAAATAAAGCTTGCTCTGTATATACACTATATGGCAAAAGTATCCAGACACCCCATGTTGGGTGGCGCAGCTTAGCCGCAGTTGCTTTTGCGCCATAAAACACCAACCAACCAACCAACCTCATGTTGGGATGCGAGGCTCCTGAGGCACATATTAATATGATGTTGTTCTCCTTTTGTATCGATGACAGCCTGTACACGTCTGGGAAGAGTTTCCACCAAGTTTTGATAGGTGGTCGCAGGAACTGACTTCCAGGTGGCTACGGCAGCTGAAACGAGTCTGGCCACGGAAGATGGTCGATGTGTGTGGGCATGTAATCTGCGTTTTATTTCGTTCCACAGCTGTTCAATCGGGTTGAGATTGGGGCTCTGAGACGGCCAGTCAAGCTGTGGAACCCATATCGTCAAACCACGGCCGCATAAGCTTTGATGTGTGAAAGGGGCAGGTTATCTTGCTGGAAAAAAAATGGGCCTTCCCCAAACTTTTACCACAGAGTTGGGAGGGCAGCATTGTTCAGAATGGGTCCGATACATCGCAGAGTTCATGTTGCCCGTCAGAGGAACTAAGGGACCCAGGCCAAACCACGAAAAACACTCCCACACCATTATGCCATTGCCACAGTTGGCACAATGCAGTCGGATAAGAAGCGTTCGCCGGGCATCCACCAATCTCATATGGGTCCATCGGACTACCAGATCGTGATGAGAGATTCATCAGTCCACTGAACATTTTTCCACTCCTCCCCAGTCCAATGGCAGTGAGCTCTGCACCATTGCAACTGACGCTTTGCATTGATGGCGGAGATGTTCAGCTTGTAAGTGGCCGCATGGCCATGGAAACCCAAGTAGTTTAGCTCTCGGCGAACAGTCCTGCTGCTAGCGACAATGGCCGACGCATGTTGGAACTCCATCGTCATCACTACCAACGGAGACTTGCGATTTTCCTTCCCTGCTCTCTTTAGGGTTCGACTGCTACGGTCAGTCAGTTTCCTCGGTCTGCCACTTCGTGCAGCTGTTGTTTCACTGCCTTGATGTCTCCATTTTACAATTACATCACTCACTGTTGATTTCGGCACATGCAGCAAGTCTGCAATTTCACGAATTGATTTCCTACAATGATGGCATCTGATTATCATGCCATGTTCAAAGTCACTGAACTCGCCTGACTTACTCATTTTATCGGGAACACAGAATTATGACCGCCCTGGCCCCACCAACTATTTTAGTGTCCGATGACTCATCAAACCTCCTGATCTGCCCGATCCACTTCGTCGGAAGCATGTCTGGATACTTTTGGCCGTGTAGTATATATATACATAGTATATTTAATTTTTCTTTCTATTGTTTCCTACCAGTCTTATGATTTATGTTTAATTTTTTTATACAGTGGAGCACCATTTATACGTTTCTCGTTTATACGTTTTTATCATTTATACGTTTTTTTGAATGGTCCCGGCAAAATCCAATGCATATTAACGTTAAATAATTTCATTTATACGTTTTCCTGAAATCACAAATTTCATTTATACGTTTTTTTTCAAGAACTCAAGAAGAGAGAAAATGCGCATTTCAACCTCAGATTCCCATCTGCCGATTGTCCAATCTTAGAAAAGGCACGCAATATTAGAAAATTACACTGAAAAACCTCTGCCAAGTTTTCAATAATCTTTGGTGGGTTTTAACACCATGCAAGAATACCTCATTTGCAGTGATTTAAATGATAAAGTTAAGATGGCACTTTTAACTGTGCATAATGAACTTTATTCTGTGCATTCCAAAAAAGCCCTACAAGCTAAAATAACAAAATATTTTGTAAATGCTGAATGAATATGAATAGTAGTACTAGTTGTACATTAAATCAAAAATAAAAAGTATTATATTACATATCTCTTGTATTTCATTTTCATGTAATATTTTAATTTACCTCAGACTTTTTATTGTTGGTTATTATGAAATTGTTCGTAAATATTGTGAGTTCCGTTTATACGTTTTTTTCATTTATACGTTTTTTTTCTCAGTCCCTTGAAAAACGTATAAATGGTGCTCCACTGTATTTTTATTTTCCTCATTATGACTGATTACATTATTAATTTTATTATTGTTATGCATTACCAAACATCCAACTTCTATTACCGTTATTTATTAAATTTTTTAATTATAAAATTTTTTGTTTTTTATTTTTAAATTCATTTCCTTTTGTTCCTAGCTTTGTAGTTTCCTTTTTTTTTATCTTCTTCAGATTCTAAAGCTCCAATTGTGCTCTCCCTCTTCTTAACAGAACATCCCCCGATGCAATTAAAGACATGTCCCCAAGGACTTGTCCTGTCTAAACCTCCTGGTCCCCTATCCTCCCCTCCCATTATATCAATGTGCCGCCATGTCTCCAAGAGGCAAGCCATGTAAACAACTTTATCAGAAAAAACTGACAACAGAAATGTGCCAGGCTTAATGTAATCATCTACATATCCTGAAGAAGGCTTGAGGTACCGGACTGAAATATTGAGTATATCTCACCCTGGAGTGTGAAAATTCCCCAGACAATGAATTTATCTATAATCAAACACTTTATTAATATGACAACTTCACAATAAATAGTCTTCAATGTATTCGGAGGTTGTTTTTTTTTTTTATTTTTTTTTTTTATTTTTTTTTTTTTTTTGTAAATACCTGGGAGACAGTTCAATATGGAATTTGTTAGATAGTAGTGATTGTGAGATTTATAATAGCAAGGCTCTACGAGAAAAGCACCTTTCAGGACATTATTGTGTTAGGCTGTGTGAAATGTTTTCTTTAACATCTTAACTATTCAGTTAGATTTGTGAATGGAAGTTGTGCATTCTATTAGAGAAATAGTAGATTTCCATAAATACTAGAAACCTTGTTCCATATTTAAACCCCATCGTGCATTCTCTTTATAACATCCATAAAAAGAGAGAGAGAGAGAGAGAGACCACTTCCAACCTTTTTTTCTTTTATTTTGTTTTAATTGCACTGCATATTTGTAAAACATCACTAATACACTTCTATGTTTCCCCCCCCCCCCCAATTTTTTTTTTTTTTATTTAAAGACTGCATTATAACATGGAGAAATGATATAGATCATTGTCTCTTGATCATTTTTTAAGAGTCCATATAAGTGTTGATAAAAAGATACTAAAAATCAAAAATATACCTTTTCATGATAAGTTCATGATAATCAAAAATCTAGGTGACTCATTAGTCTTAGTGATGTTTTAAAATGTTGAATAAGGTCTCTTTGAAATGGATGACTTAGTAAGGTTTGTAAAGCTATTATATGAAGAATAAGCATAATAGTTCTTCATTGCATTGCATTTTACATTTCTTAAAGTATTAATAATTTGCAGTCCATTCTTTATAAATCACTGTGATAACATTAACACACTTATTTAATGAGGATAAATGAACTGTTAAAGTAGAATATCAGCTGTTAATAATGGGTCACATATTACTCAGTTTTGTTTTTTCTTCTGAATCTTATTTAAAATTCTGATTATTTGTAAAATTTGATTATTGCAAAGAAGTTTTGTTTTTAATCTTATAATATTTCCTCATTTGAGTTCCTAAATTTGTTTCTGATTTTCTTCAAAAGTTTTTCAGCAGTGAAATTAAATTTTCCATCTAATTGGACTTGTAGAGAAGTTATTTTTCCCCATCATTTTTTTCTGTAACTATAATTTCTCTTCTATCAGCATTCATGGCTTTAGTTATTATAGATCTGTCATTCTTGTGCAGCTATTGGATTTATAATTACATTTTTTGTGAGTAAGAGAATAATATCTTGTTATTAATAATTTCCTGTTTTGTTGTTGTTTTTTTTTGCTCCTACACTTTTCATCTTGCCAAAGTACTTTCAATATTGGCAAGGAATAATCTCAAATTTGTGAATTTAATAATCAAATATGTTGACTTGACTAGTAAGGCTTCGTTTTTTTTTTTTCTTTTCTTTTCTTTTCTAATACTGTATATGTTAAATTATAAGCATATAGGCACTGCCCATTCGACTCTGCCACTAAAGAAATTGAACATTAAAGGGACTCTTTGTTCCTGCATAATATTAGCCCTTGATACTGCTTCATGAAGATGATCACCATTTAATAACTATTGGGGCCACCACCACCACTTTTTTTTAGGTCCTTCATATTCACATTATTCTACATGGTTGAGACAATAGCATCCTTATTTCCCCTCACTATTTCTAACCATAAAGTAAACTTTCCAGTTCTTGTACTGATAATATCCCAGGAATCTTGATTTTCTGTTCTTGGTATGCACATTTATTTATAGAATATTAGAATTTACAGTATCCTTGTTGAAACTTGGACTCACTTTACTTCTGTTTATCATATTGCTTTTACTTTTCTTTTTTTCTTTATTTTTTTGTCATAATTACGATCGTTGTGGTAAAAAATTAGTCTTATTATCTTTATTGAATAATATGGAAATGATTGCTAACAAATGCTTTCTTAAGGATTGTAATTGTAATTAGCATTATACAAAAGTTCAATATTTATACATGCAAGAAATTTGTCTTATTAATTAAACTTCATATTTTTTTTCTAGTTTAGCATTGACGATCTGAAAAAGTGTCCCAATGAAACATCTTGTTGGGATGGTGTTCGTAATTACCAGGTATTTGTAACATCAAATATGTTTTAACTTGTTGTATAAAGTCACTAACTTCAACATTATTAGTTTAAACCATTTAAAACAGTCTTGATAACCACTATAATGAATTGTTGTGTAAATATAAACTTGAAACATTTCCTGATACAAATAAATACAAAAGAATAATGGGAAAATATGATGCATATTTAGATTATATTTTTAAGAATTATATTATTAATGCTAATTTCTTTTCAAAACTCATTTGAGATGCTTTGCAATTAAACTGACAACTTTTCAGAAATGTTAATGCAATGTTTGTTTTACATGGTACCTATCTTGGTGGATGAGAACTGAATATTACATAAAATTAGCTTAATTGTATAGTAATCTAAACAGTTCAGATGACTGAAATGGGCCATTCCATACCAAGTTATCAAGGGCTGACACCCACTTGCCACAGATTTCTTTGAAAATTTGTATGTTCGATGTATACACTAAGTTAAGAAGAAAGACAAAATTTTATCCAATTCTAACAATTAGTTTCAGAGTTATAGCCTTTTAAAGTTTTAGTTAATTTGAACTTCCAGAGGACAATTTGGGCACCTAACGAGCTTGTATGTATTTGCGTTTTCCTGGATAAAATCAAAGTTTATAAAGCTAGAGGCTTGAAACTTCATTCAGTTGTTCTTAATTTCATACAGAATATGATGACACTATCAATATTGAAATTAAAACCTTTCATCATAGTGAAAACATGTACTAAAAATAAAGAAGTATATTTTTCCGAAACTGTAACATGCATAAAGAAAAGAACTTATAACTAAAAATCTCTCTTCAGATACCCTAACACAACCATATATCACTGGAAAGAGTATAAAATTATCTTTCAAATGGTGAACTAAGATTGTTGTGGTTTTGAGTTTTATAGCAATGTAAAGTAACAAATAATATTTACGCTGTTACACCACCAACCAATGTTGGGATTAAAATTTGGTTTTATGGCCTTAAAGTAAAAAGTACAAGATTCTAAAAAGTCTACTTAGCCTATAGATGGAACAATATAGGGGTAAAAGTGAACATAAATAAGCCTATGGTCATGCCAGTCTATGGTTAGTAGGACTGTGCCCCCAATGCCGTCACACACAGTTTTGCAATGACTAGTTGCGTGAAATGACCAACTGCTTTTTAGTTGAAAGTCTCTTTCATGGCAACACAAGTTCATCATAGTTTTAAAATTTTTATACTGTGCACTGCAGCCATCAGTAAAGTATTCAATCTTTTCTACTTGTGGAAATTTCAACTTAACAAACTCCATAGTTTTTTCTTGTACTGAATAAACAAATGCTACATCATGTTTTAAATCATCTGAAATGAAACACAGTGATGTTTCTTTTGTTGTGTTATCTTCATTTTTTGAATAAATCACTACTGGATGTACTGAACAGCTTAAGTGGCTCCAGTGATAAAAGTGCACTTCGTTCTGCAGTTCTGCACTTTGTTCTGCAAAACGAACAAAGTTGTAATTTTCTGCAAAGTCCATAAGCACTGAAACTTCTTCAGACGCTAAAATATCCTCCCTGTGCTTCATGTAAGAGTTTTGAGCTTTTGTTATAAAAGAATGAGGGATAAGAGATTCAATTTTCCGATTAGTATATTCAATGAATTCTTGGTGAGGAAGTAGCATTGTCTGTAGCTTCATTCGGCCATCACTTATCCACTGTGAAAATTTGATTTCGTCTTCATCATCAAAATACCTATATTGAACTTATTTACTAGACCTATTTTGTTCAACCTTTGACCTCTAACTCATTTTTTAATAAACTTCGTGGAGCATAAAATTTTATCGCGTTAAAAATAATTTATTAATTTTATATTGTAATAAAACTCTTGTAACTCAAAACCCCACCAATTTTGTTTCACCTTTTGAAAGACAATTTTATCCGCTTTTCAGTGATATATGGTTGTGAAGGGATATCTGGAGAGTTATTTTTGCTACATGGTTTTTTCTAAATGAGGTACACAATTCCGTAAAATACTTTTTTCTTATATTTCAGAATTTTTTTAACTATAATGGAAAGTTAAAGTTTTAATGTTCATAGCGTCATCTAATTCTGTATATAATCTATAACAAATGAGTAAAGTTTGAAACCTCTATCTTCATAAATAGAAATTTGGTAACAAAAAACGTAAATACATACAAGCTTGTTTCTGACCCGAACCGTCCTCGGAAATTAAAACCATCTAAAACTTCAAACGGTTGTAACTCTGAAACTACTTGTAATAATTGAGTGAAACTTTGCATTTTTTCTTATTTTTGTAGTCACATAATGTATACAAATTTTCATTACAATCTGAGTACCTTGGGTTTAAAATCAAGTTTAGCTGTATGATTTGGCATAGAACGGCCCCAGAGTTATTTTGTTTTTCAATTTAATGGCAACGCTATTTATTTATTTATTTATTTATTTTTACTGTCTCCTTACGACTGTAAAGAGGAAAAACAGTAATCATAAGACACATAAAAATACAAAAAATATATTCTTTTTTTCTAATACATCTAATCATTTTAACTTTTTAAAGTTTTTTATACAAGATAAGACATTAATCGTATCAAATATCCGTGCTCCAATTTCAGGGACGCAAATTTCGGAATTTGATTGGGCCAAGTTACTAAGGCGACTTCAACAGCCTAAAAAAAAGGAGGGGGCAAGGTTCTTTCAACCGATTATACAACCAAAAAAAGAAAAAAAACCAGGAAAGTAAATGAAGCCTAATACATCGGAAGCGCAGTGGTGCCTCAAAGGAAAAAATACACAATGAAAACTCACCAATGAAAAAACCAGTGAGAAAATCCATGTGCCAGTGAGAGCGGCCTCAATGAATTTTTTTAAAGCATAAGACTTCAAACTGCGCATTTGAAATGTTAAAAACGACAATGGATGAGACCAAATTATTCACAAGTGACATCCTGGAACAGCTGTTTCACGCTCGTTGGCGATCATCAGCCAGGAGAATTCACAGTAAATAACAAGGTCTTCGTACATCAGTAACATAGTTAAAATGAAATAATTATTTTAATTTTTTTTTTTTTATTTTTTATTAAACGTTCTTTAACGTGCGGAGTGAACTAATCAAGAGACACAATGAACACGCACAAACTACGCAAAGGATTCGTACCCCCGAGCTGCATCGTGAAGAGACTGGGACGGACCGTTTCGCCCTTATTAGGGCTCATCAGCCAGCCAAACTCCACCGATAACAAGCTCGGAAGGTGCGAAAGGTGGGGGAATTTTTAGCACGCTGGGGGAAGGAGAGCCATCGTTTACCGGCCGCTATGATGGCATTGTCCAGCTTATGGAGGGGTTTCAAGGAGATGACGTCGGCACTGAGGTGGAATTGAAGGCGGGGGATCAGAAAGGAGCAAACGGCGAAAAACTTTTGCCAGGGGGCGAGAAGAGATTGGTCGATGGAGAAGAGGTCCTTTGCCACCGCGGCCACGGCTTCCTCCTCTGGAAGTGGTGGTAACCTGTGGGGACTCGGAGATGAGGGTACAAGTCATCTACGGCGAGGGCGGGGATAGGAGATGCGCCAATGGAGAACAAATGGGGCGAGGCAGTATTTGCATTCACGTCGATCACCAGTGTGGCGCATTTCGAGGGGTTGAAAGAGAGGCCGGCCCACTCGGCAACAGAGTGGGTGATGTCAAGAAGGGATTGGAGGTGAGCGGGAGATCTCATGAGGGTCAGATCGTCGGCATAGGCAAGAACGGGGGTGGGGAAGTCACACAGATTGAAACCGTGGTTGGAAGAGTGAAGGGCATGCAGAAGTGGCTCCATGGTTAGATTAAAGATGATAGGGCTGAGGGGGCATCCTTGGCGGACGCCAGCAAGGATGGGGGATCGGGTCGGTGAGGCCTTGGGAGTGGCGGATGAAGGTGGTGCAGCCGTCGCGTCGTACAGGCTTTTGACCAGTGGCGGCTCGTAGCAAAAATTATCGGGGCTGCTGTCCCAGAAAATTTTTAGCCTTTGTTTTAAAATTGTGTAAAAGGTAACAAACATGTATAAAAAGAAAATTTATTCAGAAACTTGATAAAATCCTAAAAGAACAAAATCAAACATTTTTTACTTACTTTAACCTAAATTGTTACAGTTCAAGCTTGATCTATTCATTTCAAAATTTAAGAACCAAAAAAAAATGAATCAAATAGAATAGCTGGAAGCAGGATAATAATCTAATTTTACACTTTATCACAGTCAAGAATAT
>JAFIDM010009631.1:136157145-136176600 GCA_023159025.1 Thereuonema tuberculata | reverse complement strand
TAAGATGCAACAATTCTATTAGCATGATTATTTAAATGAAATAGCCACTTAAATTCTATTTTGCTTACCTCGATTAGGATTGTCATTATCATCTTTCATGATGATTAAATTACAGGAAATGCATTAAGTACAGATGTCAGCTCTCTATCTTTTAAAAGCTGCAAATAAACTGTGGGAGGAAAATAAGAGAGAAGAAAGATAAATAGACAGTATCAAGCGTGTAAATTTGTGTCATTAACCTGAATAAAAATCAATTTGAAGTTTCCAAACCACGAGTTAATGAGTTAATTTTTATTGTTGTTATTATTTAAAATAGATGTCAAAGAGGATCTAATTTCACAGATAAACAAAAGCGATTGCCTAGGATCTTGTTGATGTTTTCCTAAAAAAATGTTAATTAACATTAAAAAAAAAAAAATACGGTTACCGCTTGTAGTACTTAATGCGGTCTAACATTAATTTTAAAAAACGATTAAAATCATTAATTAGAATATATTCGCTCTTACGGAATCTAATCGTCCAGAAAAGGCGAACACGTAGCCTGTGGGCATGTGGCGGTATCTTCCTTAAGAAAATCAAATGTCATTGGTCAGTAATATTTCAAATCACCAATCCTGGCTTTCGTAACATAGCTTTTGACCGCTACATCGATTGTCTTCTCAGTCCACAGCTGCACAAATACACGTGTTACGTTTTATGTAATTAGCATTAAAAAACTTAAGTTCTGCATGCTTGCGAATTTGTGAAGTTCTTTATTATATGATCGCTTTCTAAATTTCAATTTATTTATTTATTGTTTTAAGTTGTATTTTATTCTTGGAAAAATTTAATCCTTTTATCAATTAAATTGAACATTGTAGATTTAAAGCTTAAATTAAATTCCGGTACTATTCAATACTTTATTTAAAGAAATAGCAATTCAATTCATTTCAATTCATTATTTCGTCCAACTGATCATACAAATGATATGGGACACGTCATAATACAGCGTACATAAAACAATAAAAAAAATATATAAAATTAATACAGTATTCTAAATAAAAGAATGATAATAACAATAACACAGTGAAAAATAACAATACAATTATAATAGCATAATACAATGAAATAATAAGGAAAAAAATAATGGTAATTCAAATCAATATATCAATAAAAACTAAAGATCAATATAACAATTAACCTAGAGAATTTTACTTAAGTTGGTCCTGGCGGTTTTCAATGAACTTCCATTTTATAAAAACAATTTTTAATTAAAATCTTACATAAAACCTTCCAAAAATTTAATGTGAAGATATTTATTTTAGGTAAGCTGTTATACATATGCAGACCGATATGAATCAAACAATTTTTATATAAGGTTGTATTTAAGGAGAAGATAAAAATATCATCTTTATTCCTTGTGTTATAGGAATGTATATCTGAATTAGTTATAGAATTATTCAAATTGAATTTGATAAAATTTAAATTTTCATAAATACATATAGAAGGCGACGGTAAAATATGTAATTAAAAAAAAAAAAATGGCCTGCAACTAGTAGTTTGAGAAACTTGTATTACAGTTCTAATAGCTCTCTTTTGTTACTTAAAAATTTGGCAGTATTGGGCGAATTATCCCAAAACATTGCACCATATGTTAGAATAGAATGGAAATAAGCATAATTCATTGTACAAGCAGATTCAGTAGATGATGCTTTTATCATTAATCGTAAGACAAAACAAATTTTACTTAATTTTTTCCGTAATTCCTGAAGATGTACAGACCATTTTAAATGTTCATCAAAGCCATATACCAAGAAATTTTGTATTTTTAGAATAGAGAATAATTTCGGTTTGATACTCTATAACTGGCCACTCAGAGTTTATATTGTGCTTGATGAAATGAAATTGCTATGGTCTTCTCTTTATTCATGATTAACCTGTTTCTTTCAAACCATTCAGATAATTGATTTATTGTTTCGTTTAAATATAACTGTATACTATTAATATCTTTTCCTTATATAAAGACACTAGTATTGTCTGCAAAAAAAGTTATTTTATCATAATTGATGTACGAGTCTAAATCATTGATATCAAAAATAGAATTGGCTCAAATACTGTACCTTGTGGAACATCGTATCTTATCAATAGATTCATATACTTTTCTTAAAAAATGTATAATTGCTGTTCTTGTCGACCTGCCTTCACAAAATCCATATTGGTTTTCAACTATTATGTCATGTTGGGTTAAAAATGATACAAGCCTCTTATACATAACCTTTTCTATTATCTTAGAAAAAAAACAGAAAGTGATGAAACTAGTCAATAATTTTGAACTTCTGACTGTGATTCTTTCTTATATAAAGGTTTCACCTTTGCAAGTCGTAAAGTATCCTGTTGATAATGATAAGTTTACTATTAAAGTTATAGGACTAACTATGTTCAAACAACATTTTTTTATAATAAAATCTGGGATGTCGGCTAAACCTGCTGATTTTTTAGTACCAAATTGTTTAATAAGTTCTCTAATTTCAAACTCATTAGTTGGATGCAAAAAAGTACTGCTGTAATTATCTAAATTTTTAGTTACATTATCACTTCTACTTGGTATACAAGTAGTATTTATAATAGTTTCTGCAAAGCCTATATAATAGTTATTAAATATATTTGCGATTTTCTTGGGATCACAATTATTTCTACCATCACATTGTATTTTAAGATTTTTTTATTCCTTTATTATTTTTCCCTAGCTCCTCTTTAATGACTCTCCACATAGCTTTTGATTAGCTTTTGATTTGCAAGATGAATTTATAAATGTATCATTGTGTAATTTTTTGGCTTCAATGATTACCTTATTGTAAATTCTCTTATAATGATAGTAGTAATTTTTAAAAGTGTTTGAAACATTACCATTTTAAAAGTCTGTTAAGAAATCTCAGCCTTATACCTGATTCCCTTATCCCAATTTTTGTTTGCTGGTGAAGTTTCACTTTAGTTTTGGGCAAAACTATCTCATAATAATAACTGAATGTTTTTAGAAATTCATTATAAGCAAGATTTACTAAGTTTGTTTAAGTGCAGAATCCCAGGGTTCTTTCTCAAGTAAGTAATTTAGATATTGAATGTTTTCTTCTTTAAAGGATCTTGTCATTTTTGTGTAAAGTAGAACTTTTAAAATTTCTTTTCTTTCTTTATTTTCTTGCCATATGTATTTAACATTGACTGAAGTTTGATACTATACTATTGTTAGTATCTAAAAAATTTACATTTAAATCACCCATAAGGATATACTTTTACCCTTGTTTAATAAACTGTGAATTATTATATCTAAATTATCTATAAATATCTGGATATTACTATTGGGAGTTCTTTAAATGCAAATTACAATTAATTTCAATTGAGGAAGTTTTTCCATACTAGCTTCAAAATGTTCTTCAATATTAAGATTATCAAATGCAGTATATGGCAATGATTCAATATTGGAATTAACAAATATACAGGAGCCTCCATGTTTTTTTTGTTTTTCCTACAAAATTTTGACATCAAAGTAAAGGTATTAAGATTATAAAATTCTAAATCTGTTTCAAATGGAATGCACTTGTTTATGGGAATTCGGTTGTCTCTTTGCTGCTCCATCTAAAGAACTACAACTTAAAATTTTATTTATTTATTAACTTTGGATTAATTATCATAATTAGAATAAGCCTTGAATTAGAAAAAAAAATGATTAAAACAAGTTTTTTTAAATCAATTCAGGTTTCAAACAATTCTTTGAATAACAACATCATATTTCTTCTTATCGTATATTATAGAAAAAGACTCAAATAAATCCTACATCTTCTTTACTTATCATTCTATATTTCGTCCTGATTAGGGGACTTCTTATCATATATTCTAGAAGTCCCCTAATCAGGACGAAATATAGAATGATAAGTAAAGAAGATGTAGGATTTATTTGAGTCTTTTTCTACAATTCTTTGAATAATTGAATTTTACTGCAAAATAATGACTGGATTTTCCAAACAAGATAATAAGTTCATCTTTTCAAAACTAGTTTATTACTTATAAGGTGACCATTTTTTCTAAAATGAAAAGGAGGACGCAAATAATTTGAAGAAAAAAAAATGTTATCAGGGGTTTCAGGGGTATAAACCTATCTGTTCAACCAAAAAAAAAAACAACCCTGTAAACGTATCTGTTCAACCAAAAAAAAAAAAGGTTTTAAACTTCACATATCAAAAAGGAGGACATATTACTCTTCAAACATCAAAAAGGAGGACACTTCTCTTGGAAGGACAGAGCTTCAACAAAGAAGACGGTTGGTCACCTTATTACTTAATACTTCCAGCTAATAACAGCAGCAATATTTTGCAGGAAGGCTGCGTTTGAAATCAATGCTTACAATGTTTTAAAAATTAAATAATTATGACTGAGATCAAATGTTTATTATTATAATAAACAATGAACAGTATGCTCTTTGTATTAAGATAATGAAATGAACAATATGTTTTCTTCATTTTAATAAGCAATGAGCAGTATGTTTATCTTTGTAATAAGAGAAATGAGCAATATGTTCTCTCTGTTGTATTTTGAATTAAGTTTTTCTTTTTTGATTTTGCTTGTGTTATTTTTCCAAAATGTAAGCCTGATGAAGCAGGAAAAGTCTTCCTGCGAAATATTGCTGCTGTTATTAGATGGAAGTATTAAGTAATAAACTAGTTTTGTAAATAAGGACTGGATTGTTTTAATTATATGATTTTGCAAAGTTACACATATTTCTGCAGATTGGCAATGTTTAAACTCTTTCCTTTCCTGAACTAAGTGATTTGTTGGCAGAATTTCACAACTCAATCTCTATTTTGTCTTTAATAAAATTGTCATAGCCTATAAGCCAGCTTTATAATGCTATATCGTTTCTACATGCACATATTTGACAACTTTTTCATCTAGTTTTTAGACACTAAAACCGGGTTCTAATACCGGTGAGGTATGGGTGTTTTGTTTTTCGTCCCCCCTTTTGTCCAAGATTGATGAATAGGTATGAAGACCAGTTAATCAAGCGAATGAGCTGCTCCATTTGTCAAAATAAGGGGCTTGTAGTAAAATTTGCTCTTGGCAAATTATATTATTATACATATAGTTTCTTTTTTAGTTGTTTCATGTTACCTACATTATTTCATTAAAGTGAACATTTACAGTATTTAAGTAAATAAACATATAATTACATTTTTAAAGTTTGGTGTGTTGAACCTAACTGTGAGGTAAACAGAACTGTCCGATATGTGGCTGTTGGGAAAATAGCGGATGCATGCAGTCTGATAGCTGGCAGAAAAAAAGAAAGATTTGGCAGCGACTTTTTTTGTTTTTTCGTAGTAAAGATACATAGATGTTATGACAGAAAGACAATCTCGTTGGGAGGGATGAGGTAATATAGAAGAAGTTATCCCAATTCACAGTTGATTTACTAAAGTCTGATAAACCTAACCAGGGGGATAAGGTCATCTTTGTAAGTCGAACTGTAATTTTATTGTCATGAAGTATATTCATATAAAGTTGCATGGATGGAAGGGTTAAAGTTCCGAATATGGTACCCACAGATGTTGAACTATTTCCAAGGTGGCAGTTAAGGAACCGTCCGCAGGGCATTGTGTATGTTACCTTGATTTACCTAACCTCCAGCAGGGCTCATCTCCAAGGATATACATTTTGCATTTCTCTTGGGGGAGGGGAAAAATGACTGAATGAAGGTTGGGTATATGTGAAGGGGGAAATGGTAATATTTCATAAATTTTTATTCAATTCAGTGTAATTCCTAGAATAACAGATATTTGCTGAAAACATTTGCTAGTATTATCCTGAATTTAATTAAGCAACTTCCTAAGCTTGACAAAAAAAAAAAAAAATCAAGATATAAATTTTCAGTTTGAGTAGACTTTTTATTATAAACTTCAGTTAGTTATCTGGTTCACATGAAGCGTTTACAAGACTTGGCAACCAAAAACTCATCAATTATCCTCGATGTGTTCATTTCTCTCGGTAACTCATGCTTAATACTCATCAAAGAGAGGTAGTTCAGTCCTTTTTGGTCCATACTGGCTCTTACTTTGTTTTTGATTTGTTTTAATTTTGAAAAAGAGTGTTTACCACTGCAGTTGGTAACCATCAGAGTAAGGTAAATCTCCACACAAGTTCAACATTACGAAAGCAGGAGCTGAAAGAATTATCAACTATAAGATGATACAATCTCAATTCGTAAATGATATTCAGAATCAATGTCAGCTAAGTTGGTTTTCAAAAGTTCAGTGAACTGGATCCATTCCTCTTCAAACTCGTTTTCAACGTCTTGGGGATATGCTTGGATCAATTTTGACGCATCAGCTTTGATTTCTTCTGGAGTAAGTGTTGGCAGATGCTGAAGAAACCCAAATATATCCTTCAACTTCATGTATGCCACCTGTCTTTTCGACAGAGCAGAAAAGTTCCAATTCTGAATTTTTCAGATGGCTGCATGGACTCTATGCTGCTGTTAGTGTCATCTGAAGTAGATCCGTGAAAATGATCTAATTGTCTATTTCATTGTCTTTGCCGTGAAACTTCCTCACGGTACTAATGACGATCAGTGAGAACTTTGCCTTATCCTCAATAACAGCGAAGGTTTGTCTAAGAACTTCGACATATCCTTGCAAAGATTCATACAGGGCCCAAGCAGAATTCAGGTCTTGATCTGATGAACTGTAATGAAGCATTGGTTATGTGAAACCTCTGCAGACTCTGAATCCCACAGAACAACCATAATTCTTGTCTCCAACTTTTCCATGGTTAGCAAAATTCCTCTAGCCTGTTGTCTGTATCCAGCCTTGACATCAGTATCTTCGGCAATGTCTTCCAAAACATTGATGATGACAGAACAGCCATTATTGAGGGCCGAAATTGCATCCGCTCGAGCAGACCATCTAGTGTTAGACAATATTTTAGACAGAGGAAGGCAATATTCACAACTGAGATACTGGACAATGCGTTTGCGAGGAGTCCCCATCGATGATTGGAAGCAGAAAAGAGCATATGAAAGATTTTCAATGAAGGTAAAAAAGCAGACGGCTTCTGAGCAACAGTCCACATCACAATTTCCAAGCAAATTCAGAGAATGTGCAAAACAGGGAATATATTCAGTGAACTGACTCTTCTCCTTGATGAAGGTATGAAGTCTGTTGTATTCCCAATCATGTTAGTGGCATCATAGCTCTGGTCTTTGCAATCTTTGATGTCAATCCCACTTTTCTTTTTAGAAGTCCAAGAAGCTATTGGGAAGCTGTGCAGAATGATGTCCTTCCATTTCTAAAAATTTGATAAATCTTTCTATAGGTCCAGAATGATCGTACAATCAAACTAAGTTGATCAACGTTTGCTGAATCTGGTGTTGAATCAAATAAGACTGAATAATACTTGCAGTTCTTAATTTCACTTATTATTTCGTTAAGCCCCAATCAGACTGATAAACTCTTTGCATACATCTTTGGACAAATATGAAGTATGACCTTTACCTTTGTTCCTGTGAGTGCTTATGTGCTCAGATTAGAAGGGGCGAACTTAGCCATTAGCTCTAACAGTCCAAGGTAATTACCATTCTGCAGAGACCAACAGTTTCATCACTTTCACGGAAAGAAAACGTTCTGCTAAATACTTTACAACTTTTATTACATGCTCAAATATTTTATGCCAGTACGTTTGTTCATTTTCCATCTGATTGACAAGTGCAGAATTAACATGTTCACCCTTCTTCCAAGACAACCACAGTTTTCTTGTGTAGGTACATACTTCCTTCTTGTCAAGTCAATCCAATGTTGTCATTCTTCCAGTCGTTAAAACCTTCTTCTGCAAATAACATTTAATAACTAATAACGAACTACAAACTCAACGGCAATATTTCGTCCTTTTCAATCGTAGGACTTTAACGAGCCATTTTTTACAAAAATTTGAAGAAAAGAGAACTATTCCTCTCTTTCTTCTAACCTAAATAATAATAATAATATCACAACTCAAGAATTCAAAAAATTTACAATAATAGAATGTGACACTTAAACACGTTCAAATTATTAAAGCCAAATAACAATTGATAGAAATTAATTCTTCTAAAACTTTAAATTTAAGAATAGGTTTATATCTTGAAGTTTTTATTAAACTATTTGGAATTTTCCAAGGACATTGGAAGATTATATCAGGAATTTTCTAAAAAACAAGGACATTGGAAGATAATATCAGGAAAGGACTTTAAAATTTTAATATTTTAAAATTTAAAGTTTTAAAAGAATTAATTTCTAACAATTGTTATTTGGCTTTAATAATTTGAACGTGTTTAAGTGTCACGTTCTATTATTGTGAATTTTTTGAATTCTTGAGTTGTGATATTATTGTTTAGTTTAGAAGAAAGAGCGGAATAGTTCTCTTTTCTTCAAATTTTTGTAAAAAATGGCTCATTAAAGTCCTAGAATTAAAAAGGACGAAATATTGCCGTTGAGTTTGTAGTTTGTTATTAGTTATTAAATGTTATTTGCAAAGCTTTTGAGAAATTAAGTACTTCTGCAAACTTAAGATGGAATTCCAGACCCATAATTTAGCAAGGGAAGCAATAGGTGGCCTTTGCTTGGCGAATACCAGCACCAACTTCTCTCTTGCTTAATGTTTGTAAGTTTGTGAACCCTAGTAAAGTAAGACTTTTGACAAAACCGCATTTTATTTTCACTTTCATTGTACCTTTTGGAGGAAGTGAACTCATAGTTAACATTTTGACACTCTTGGCTTCCTTTCGCAATCCAATATTCTTTTGCACTTTCTTCTAATTTTGAAGACCACTCTCCTAGATCAGTTGAAAAGCTGTCATTATTCTTATAATGCACATCTTTTGACACTGTTGTTAATCGTATCTTTCTCTTCTGCTCTGCCATGTAGCTATTATTAAAAAGAAATCTACAATCTTTTCTTTTGCCTTTCAGTTTGATGCACACACAACTTTCAGTAGCTTTACTTCAGAATTTCCGAAGTAATGTGCTCACCTCTTACAGCCAGTATTATGAATGATTCTGTTCGGATCTGTTCCAAACTGTACAAGTGTGCACAAAGCTTTAGGCAACTAAAGAATCATGTTTCTATGGTCACCGTTAAGTGTCATGGCAATGTCTAGGAAATACACGAGGGTGCATATTTACCATCAGGCAGCAGGGTGCCATGATATTACAACCTATGTATAGTCCCACATTAAATTTTAGACAGAAAACAGTAAGTTCTACAAATTTTACTTCGATATTGTTTTATTGAGTGCTTATAGAAGAACAATGTCTAACAACCAGCATACTAACCTACACATCAGTGCAGGGCCCATAGCATATGCTACTAGGATAAACTGGCACTGCCTATAGCTAATCGGCACACATGCTTCGCTCGTGCTCTAGCTCATACTAAGTTAACTATTTTTCCTCCTCATGGGGAAGTGGTAACAAGGCAGCAGGCAATGTATCCTTATGTAGGGTACTGTATTTGGAACTTTAACCGATGGAAGATAATGTGATTGATACATTGTGTGAGTGATACTTAGATTTAAGGATCATAATTCTAGAAAATCGTTGACATTTTCTACAATTTTTCTTCGGAACTCACTACTTTCTCCATATAAACTTGAGAATAGGGTACTTCGCACATGGATACATTGCAGACTTCCCTGCAATGGTGAAAATAGTTAATTTAGTATGAGCTCAAGCTGCACCAACAGCACCCAAGCAAAGCGTGTGGTAGTTATAATCCCACTGGTTCGTTTCATTCACAACTACCGTCTTTTCTTTCAAATAAAATATAAAATTAATATTATCATGTGTATATATTTTAGAGTGAAAAACTGGAAGAGGACTACAGGGTCGTGCAAAAGGGAAATAACTTGTCTGTAGTCAAAAGATGAGACAAAGTATATTTCAAATGTTCACTGTATCCATTGGTTATTGCATATTGTTTCACAGCAAACTTGTTAGTCTGATTCAGAGGAGCATATTAGCATATGTTAGGCAAATTCCAACCATGCAGTCTTTTTTTTTTTTTTTTTAAATATATATTGCTTTCAATTTTATTATTTTAGAAATATGTAGGATTATATATTATCTCAGAAATGGTTAATGAAAAAACCAGTAAAATAAAATATATTTTTTTTAATAATTAATATATTAAAGACTTATTTATTTCTTCTATTTATAATTTCAGTCGTATCATTTTTTTTCTAGATTAGATCTTTACTTTCTTTATGAATTCGTAGCCACTTAGTTTCTTTTTTAAATACTATACTTTTTGTCATTTGATAATCACTATGTAAAAATAAATAAATAAATAAATGTGATTCATCTACAGAGAAAGAAACAGGAAAAACATAGACACTCTGAATCTTGTCAATATAATTATTTGTAACCCGAAACCAGTATACTGTAACAAATATTTTGATGCTGTATTGTGTATGCAATAATGAAAAATAAAAGATTACAGAAAATACAATGTAAAGTGATATGATTTAAAAATCATCCAACACTATTCATTGCATGTCAATTTTCAAATATTGGAATTCTCCACTTAAATAGTAATTTTTTGATCTACAGCATCTTACCTATCAATAGCCATCAAAATCAATTGGGAATTCACATTTTATAGCTTAAACTTATAATAATATCATCTTTCTATAATAAATAGTTCTTACTTTGATTATGAAGCTTCAACATTAATGCCTATAATCCATTTCAAAATATCTCTAAACAATGCCAAATTAATATCTTCCTTGCCTCTAAGCAAAGAAACTTTTCTATGGTTATAATGGTATTGCAAATATTGACAATCGATGTTTGCAACTTGTGGAGGCTGTAGGTACTCGGGGAAACATTACACAGCCATGGGAACTAATAAGCTCAACTCGGCTCCATTTGCTTTCTCGAATGATGAAAGTGGCATGAGCCAAAGGAATACCTCTCCACAAATTCTACATGCTCATTTGTTTCCACTATCTCATCTTTGAGTCTCAACAAAATAGTTATGATGACCTTTTTGGTAATAAGCATAAAACATATCAAATATTTCACAATTATTATTATTATACTGTCAGTAATTTATTAAACTACCTATTCATAAAGAAAAAGAAACCAAACTTTATCTATAAATTACTGCATCATTTGGAGTTATAATTATACTTAAATATAACTGAATTGAAGATAGGATTGATTTTGTAGGAAAAAAAAAAAAGGTAGAGTTCCAGTTATCTTTGGCTTTCTCAGCTTTAGATTATAGGACTGGAATTCAATCCCAGACAAACCAGACTAAGCAGTTAAAAATATAAATATAAAGAATGAAAAATTTGTTATAGCAGTTACAATTGATAAGGTTGAAGCTATCATAGAAATTTCAGGCTCATGGAATAAATAGGCAAGTTCTCACCATTGCAACTGATAGATGAAGGACTGGCATTTTTTTTTATTTATTTAAGTCTTCAGAATGCAATTTTAACATTGCTTTTTTGCTCTTCAGTGCATATAAGGAGTATTATAAATGTTAAACCAAACCAAAAATATAATTTGGAATCGGCGCTTCCAATTAGAGTATAAATAAGAAAATAACAGTTGGTATGTCAATTTTCAAATAACTTTGCTGAGAAACAATTATTTTTTTTTTTTTTGCTTAGATTATTTAAGGTGACTCCCATTTCCTCAAAAAGAAATCCTGTTTAGGATTCTTCAGTTTTCTGTTATCATATATCTGGCTATGTATACAACAGGTTCTGGCCCTTACCATGTCAATTCAACCTGATCACGACATCCACCACCTCAGATTTTCATGAAACTTCTTTTACTTATTAATACCACTAAGTTATTAACCCATGTAAAACTTTTTATCCCTAGGCCACCTACTTTCTGAGATGAAAAATGGTCAAGTTCTGAAAAATTGCCCATGAATGGTGTTTTTGAGGCTCTGCATAAGGGATGCAGTATTTAAGGAAAAAATTCATAGCTCTTGTGTATAATCAACATACAACTGTGAAATTTTTACCATATGTCAATCAAAGTTTAAGAAAAAAATGTTGAATAAACATTGCTTTGCTCCGAGAGACACTAAATTTACATTAGCTTGGTTTATTAACAAATGTTTAAGTGTTAAACAATGGCTTTTGTAAGTGAGCATTATGACCTGAGGCAGAGGAGTTATCAGGCCCCTTTTTTTTTAATTATATCTCAAAGTGTGGTCTAAAAGGGTGTGAAAGAAAACAGTGGGATTTTTAATTACTAATATATTTATTTTAATTTATAAATTACAATATTCTAGCTAAGCGTGACTAATTTAAAACACATTATATGTAGACACTATACATCATAATAGATTTGTACCTTTATAGGAAAACTTTAAACAACACTGTTCTAGAGCACTAAATACAACTGCTAAGTGATAAGATTGAAAATGAGAATAAATTAAATTAAATAATTAAATAATTAATCAAATTGTACTTTTCATCTGCGATGTCGTGTCTTATTGAAGAGTTTGGTATACTGGTTTTGTACAAAATCAGTCTCCTTTTCAGGTTAGTAGTACATCCTTCCAGAACTCTTTGTGATGGGAGGACTAACACAAGAAATTGTTACACACAGGAACATAGCAGATGTCTTGTTTTTGTGGAGGCCAGTGAAATGATGGTTCGGGGCCGTTAATGTGCATGAAATTCACTTTTACATCACCTTCCTCTTCATGTTTTGAAAGTACTAATCCAAAAAACCAATGACTGTCATAAACACATGTAATGTATGAATTTATAAAGATCTGCCATCTTGACTGCAGATGGTTGCTCTCTTGAGAAATGGAAAATAGTGCATCAGAACTGATTGTTTGTTCCAATGGAGGGTGGAAGCCACGTGTACCAGGAATTGTTTTTGCTTTGGAGAATCAGGCTTCTAGCTGCTGATGTGTTTCTAGAAGTTGCTTTTTTTATTGTCCAGAATTTTATGCTTTTAACTCTCGTCTTGCAGAAATTGAGAACTTTTATGCCGAGTCGATTACATCACCATAACACAGTTGAAGCCTCGCTCTGTTAAGTAGATGCTTCACTGTTCCACCAATGCAAGACAATTTTCCATGACTGGTTGCAAAAATGCCCATGATGCTGCTAAAGTGTTGTGGTGGCAAAGGTTGATAAAGTTTTTGTATTCTTGATTTGTGCAGCACCTCTGCCACTGAAATAATGTACATTTCTTACAACTGGAAGTTTTTCTTTTAATAAGCTGTTTTGGATTCCCAGTATCGAAAATACTAAAACAGATCAGTGAATCCCTACTTATGTGCATGTATATTTTTTATTGTGATGTTAATATTTCCGCATGTTAAATTTCTTATATGCATCCTTTTTTTACAATTTAATCCTTGATAAGCTAAGCGGTTGCTTGCAGAGATTGAATGTTTGCTTTTTTTTATTCTTTATTTATATATGCTTTTAATATGAAAGGGCCATTATCTTAACTTATGTTTTCTTTATATGTTTCTTGGGATCACTGAGCTGTTAGATGCTGGGCGAATCCAGCTGATGATGGTTAGCAAACCTGAAACAGCTGTTCTGGATTCCTGGTATTGAAAATACTAAAAACAGATCAGTGAATCCCTACTTATATGCATGTATGTTTTATATTGTGATGTTAATGTGTGATTATTTTTTGTGTTTCATATACAACGTTTAATTGTTCGAACAGCAAACTGATTTTAAATATTATTTACAATAATAAAAGTGTGGCCACATTTGTATTTTAAAAGAGAGAGATTTTTATATAAAGAAAATATTACAATTAAAAAAGTGAAAAAAAAATTATGTAATGCTAACTGTAAACTATTGTCATATTATAAATATAATTATGGGATTAGCCCGGACAGTCCTGGTTTTTTAGTGCTGTCCAGTGTTTGAGAATTTTATGACTGGTGAGGATTTTAGACTTATATGTTCGACATCACGTTTTTTTAACATTCTCTTATAGCCGTGCCTCTCTCAGAGCAAGTGCTGACATCGATAGGGAGGCATGGCTACCGGTTGCGCCACAACTTTTAGAAGTAGACTTTCAGTATCTACTGATAAACATCTGCTAAATGTAATAATTAATTCAGAACTTTCTTGTTGTGACTTTTATGATGTAATTAAAACAAACAAACCATTTCTGAAAAAAGTCATGTCTAGTGAAATATACAACTGAATAAATAAAGTTTAATGTTTCAGTAAAACGTTAAGACTTTTAAGTAATTTTAAAAATATGTCCTGGGTTGGACCCCAAAAAATATGGTAACCCTACTCATAAGGATAATTTATAATTACATTAATAATTCTGGAACTAGGTTCTTCTGTGCATGTGAACAAACCTGCATGGCGTAAACAGTTCATTGGCACAGTATCTTGATGCTAGCAGATATTCTCATTGTTTATATGGTTGCTTACTCACTGCATTACCTTTGTCTTAACTTTTTTATTCGATTTTGTAAGTCTGTGGTTACCCTTATGACCATGCAATAGTTTCTGTCACTTATTATTACAGTATTACACTGTATTATTATTACCACAGGTGAGCCATTATAATATTGTTATTAATATTATTACCGTACATGCACTGTTCATCAGGGATCCAAGTTACATACAAATCCGATTTACATTCTCAGGAACGTATTTCGTTTGTAACCCGGGTGACTGTTTAACTTAAACATTAAATAAACTTTAATTAAATTGGCAAATTTTAAATTAATAAAAATTTTGGAATTGATAATTAAACTAAAAAGGATATAAAACCAAAATGCCAAACTGATTGGTTGCAAATGATCAACATATCTCAAAAAAAGTTTTTTTTTTTAATTAATTTTGGCAAATATGTTTCATTTAAGATTGATATATATATTGTGTCTTAGCTTTTTAAAGTTAATTTGTAATTTCAAAATCTTTAGTTCTGATAAAAACAACAGCAAAGAATTTTACCTAGAAATTTAATCACTATTTTTGAAACTTATTGATAGGTCGCAGTTCAAAGTCACCAATGCAAAATATCACAATTTTTAATTGCCAATTTTTAACTAAAGCAAAGAAATTAAACTTTAAAAAATCGCTTCCCCCCCCCCCTTAAAAAAACAAACAAAAAGAAATCTTTTTCCGTTATAAGTACAAACTCTCACATCAAAACATGAACTAATGTTTTATTTTTCAAATTTCATGTCCTTTTCTAAAGACATGAATGCTTATTAAACAACTTGAAACATTCAAGTTTCAGGTAAAATTATTTTATATGTTCTAATATTTTATAGAATTACATTAAAGTCAAATATTCATCCTTCCATTTCATCTATTTCTCTCCAGTGGTGAGCATTAGTTCCATTATACCCAGTGTCATTAATTTACGGCATAATTCATTGAAAGTTATCTGTTCAAGTTAGTTAAGAATTAAAATAATATTCTTATAATGTGATATTACTGTGAACTTATCTGTTAGACTCTTATATGTTAAGATACAGCAAACAGTAATGAAACGTGCCTTTCATTAAAATGTTTTATCAAGGAAACTCTCCTGAAATACTAAATGGTACAAACTTGATTTGCAGTAATTATGTTAATTTGAGTGCATCTGAAAATAGTTCAATTACAGTTTACTCAGCAGTATAAATAAAATAGTGAAAGAAAAATAAAATAATTCAGATACTTAATGAGACTAGCAAAACTCCCATCTCTACCATCCCAGAAAAAATAGTCAGTGTTGAGAGATTAAAAAAAAAAAAAAAAAAAAAGTTGATTATTTTGTTTCTCTTTTAAGAAGGATGTGTATTTGCTTTATTTAAAAGGGGGGAGAGGTTAGAGACTGCTAGACAAGTTGTCATCTGTCATCTATGAAGTTATTAAATGCTCTTTGATCTGGCTTAAATAAAAAGGTCTTAAGCGAAGACGCCATTCCATGAAATGTCCATAATTGTGCATTTAGGTAATATCTAAACAGTAATGATCTAACTTGTTATTTGATTGTTTGTTTGTTTTAATCTGGCATTGGCTAGATTTTAATCAAAGAAACTTAAGATGAAGTGGCTGATGTAAATAAATAAATAAAAAAAAAGACAAATAATTAAGACATAAGTTTATTAGTAAAATAATTTGTTATTGAAATTTTATCAAAGACTTCAAAATTAGTAAAATAATTTATTATTGAAATTTCATCAAAGACTTCACCATGCTGCTCAGTTGTTGTTATAATACAATGAAGTAATTATTAGAAAAGCAAATATAAAGGTTTTTCAACCTTTGCTATTTACCTAAATTAATATTAATTTCATTATGCAGCATAGTGAAAGTATAACAAAATATAATTTATAAAAAGATATTAAGAAATAATTATCCTTAAACTAACTGAACAGATATTAGCTTAGTCCAATTTAAGATTTGTACATCTCAAATTGCCATTATATCTAAAAGAACAAAATTCAAAAAATATAAATTTAATTGTTAATTGTTTAATTGTTTAATTATTTCAATAAGATATATAATTTGTTAGGAAAATGATAATTATTAATAAATATCTAGAGCTCTAAATCTAAAAGGAATTCCTTTACAGAAACAGACCAATAAATAAATAAATTCAGATGTTCACTTAAAAATTTAGTATGCACCTTTAGGGTTTCCTGAAACATTGCAGCTTTTCAGTAATTTTTCAAATGCTGTATAAAATCTACTAAAAATGCCTAAAGCAATAAAAATTACAGAAAAGAAGAATTCTTAAGATAATTAATAAAAGAAAAAGGTTTCAATAGAACGTAAAATTATAAAATACTTTATAAGAACTAAATTTTATATATTTTGAGTCAACTATTTAAATACTGAATACATTTAAAATGCACAGCTTTATAATATGTTTAAAAACATATACAAAGGAATACTAAGCTTGATAGTCTTTAGAAAATTAAAAAGTACTATATTTAATGGAAATGCAAGTTTCAAATAATGTCTTCATTAACATAGGGTATTAAAAAAAATTTTATTATCAAATTTACTAAAAAAGAACATAAAGATTTAAAAAAAAAAAAAAAAAAAAAAGAGTAGAAGAAACTATCATTTATTGTTTTCATCTGTGTACCATTAAAGTTATCTTTTATTATTTTTCTTTTTCAGGAAGAGGTACAGATGCATTGTTAAATATTTTCTGTCTTTATAAAGAAAAAAGAGAGTTTGACAGAAACTAAAATACTGGGTAACACTCTTAAAAACAGGAATTCCTTTTAGTTGACTCATATTGCAAATTATTTACTAATATTAACATATAAAAGCATGAAAAGTTACATTCAAAATTATTCTGTCATCAAAATTCTCCACATTTGTTTTTTTTTCGATATCATTTTAGACATACATTCTCATTTCTGTATATCTTTAGGGAGAAATATTTAGGTATCCAAGAGCCAGTTCGTCCTCAAAGAGCTCTGCTGATGGTTCCATTTCTGAACACAAGTTATTGAATATCTGCTGAGGCAAAGAATGCATTACTTGGGAACTAGTGGCTTCCTCAAAAAGACCGGATTCCTGCAGTGCCTGCTTTTGGCTTAATGGGTTCAGGAATTCTATAGGATGAAAGTATTTACATAGCACTTACTAAAACGCAAAGAATTTTGAATACAAATTAAAATATATTTTTGATTATTGGCTTTGTCATTTGCACTACTTTTACTAAATTAATTATACTCTTACACTGCTAAAATAATTTTGAATACCGATTGTAAACTGACTATTTTAAACCCTCAAGGTAATGTAACAAAGGTTTTCAGTGTGTTAAATATTTTCTGCTTCTGAAAAAGTTCTTTCAATGAGATATTTTAAGATGCCAAACTAAATGTTATCAATTTAGAGGAAACAATATTGAAGTATAAGAAAGTAACATCAAATTATTAAAATTTTGTTATTTTAAAGAATGAAGAACAAACATTAGAATTCAATTACCGCATTCTTATTAGAATCAAACAAAATAACTGCTTTTCTATATGAAATTGCAGGATGTTCAAAATTATGCAAAGTTTACTTATAATATAGAAACAAAAAGGAAAACTACAGCAAATAAGTTTTAATACCATCCTCAATGAAAATGATTTCATTGTTTCCCCATTTGATTTTTTTTTTTAATTTGGCACTGGGCTCAAGCATAGACCTATGAGGAGTTGGGCTGATTGCAGAGATTGAACCTTATAATTTAACCCTTAACTACTCGCACTCTGTCTCATGTCATAACTATTCGCGTGGTGCACTTTATACACCAGTGTATGTAGACAGTATTTATTCAGGAATATGGTATAAAATTACATTAAAGCCCGGCCAGTTCTGCTCTAATTACTTTCGTCCGTTGTAGGATGTGCACATGTATCCCATTTCACATCAGTTTTGAATGTTCTCTGCAAACAAAGTCATTGCAAGAAGAACATCTCATCGTTTTCACTCTGTTTTTAGCTCTTCCACACAGACGGCTCAGCAGTATCCCCTTCTTGTGGCTGTGGCTTATATTTCGCCAATAAGCATTGCAAGTCAACTGGAAGATTTTTTAACTGTGCTCTGTCCTCCAGACGAGGCGTCATCAAACTGATGGCGAGATTCTTGAGGAATTGATGCCTGTTTTGTGTTGCATCTTCCGAACTACATGTCATGTATATCAGCTGCAGGAGTCGCACTGGAAGTAACCAGTGACGTCGCTGCCCTTGTAATGAATCAAGCTGAGGATAGATGGCATATGCTGCCTGTATGATCACGTAAACAGATAGGGGACAAAAATAACTGCGATTGGTGTACGAAATACACCAGCGCGAGTAGTTAAGGGTTAAAACTTCCTTTCCCAAAGTCCTTATAATGAAAATGCATAAAATCAGATAAATACTATAAAGTTAGATAAATGGTTAAATCATCAGAGGAGAGATCGGCCAATATTTGTGATTTACTGGGACTGGATAATGTGGGAACAATTTAGGAACAAAGATAGAATAGTTGATATGCAATAAGAAAAAGACGAATACAGTGAAACCTCAATGTTCAGAGAATTTATAAAAGAGAATAATGGAATATAGGATTAGACTGAAATAATTTTTGAAGGTTACTTCTATCAGCAATAGTAGTTTCCATAAATCAGCTGATTATATTCAATCAGTAGTGGCTATATTGGTACTGAGGTATTGAAATTATAGAAAATGAATTCTATTGTTAAGATTGAACAATCTTAATGATTTCCATCTTTTATGGTCATGATAGAATTTATCAATTGTAGAGCTTGTTAATCATACAGAATCATTGATTCCAAAACTGCTTGGATAAAGGCAGGGACAACAATCCTTCTGAATCTACACTGAATAGACAAAGCATTAGACATACCTAACTAATAGCATTTTGATCATCCTCTATTGTGAATAACAGCCTGTAAACACCGATATATCAATTCCACCAGATGT
>JAFIDM010009631.1:136140985-136157135 GCA_023159025.1 Thereuonema tuberculata | reverse complement strand
CAATTATTATTTAAACCTTCCAATCATCTGTTAAAGCCCTCCAGCCAATCAGCAATCACTGTAAATAAAGCTATAAAAACCCTTGCTCTCCCTCAATAAAGGAGAACCCGTTCAGATCCAGCGTCAGTCTTGTTCTACCTTATTCTACGAACCAGGATACCAACAAAATCACCACAATCTCTTCCTCAATGGCATCCCACAGATGTTTGATAGGGTTTAAATCCGAGGTCCTTGCAAGCCACTGGATGGTCCCAAACTAGATGAGTGTTTCTCGAGCCATGCCTAAATGGTAGCAGCCAAATGGGATGGCACAATTGGCTGCAAGATGTGCAAAGGTCATGAAAGAATATAGGTTATCAGTAAGCATATTCTGGTAGCTCACAGCATTTAAGGACCTAAAAAACTAGGTCTTTAAAAATCAAGGGATCTAATGTTTCCTATGAGAAGACTTCCCAAACCATCAGTGTCACCACGCCCTTGAACTAAACAAACCTGGCAGGATGGGGACATGACCTCATGCTGTCGATGTCACACATGCACCCTCCTGTCAGACCAGTACAGCTGATAACGGGATTCATCTGATCCAACAACTCAGCGACACACTGTGGAGGTCCAGTTTTGATGATCTGGCAACTGGCGAGGCACAATGTCTGATTACTAGTAGTCAACAGTGGCACATGAGTAGGATAATCAGCTCCCATAGCCTACAATATGCACTGTACATTCACTAGCTGGCATTGCTTGGTGCTTAGACATTAAAACTGGATGTGTTCTGTGTTGCCATTACCCTTGTGTCAATCTGTACGAGCCTGGACAGAATACACTGACCTCAGTAATCAGTGATAAGTCGGTGGCCACTGCTTGCTCACTGAGTGCCGATACTGGGTGGTTATAATTAAACTAACCCTATTCTCAGCATCCTGGAGTGGGTTGTAATGAACATATGCCAATGACACCTGGGTAGATATGCTAATTAGACTTTTTTCAACAAAACAACAGTTCAACTTTTCACCACCAAGTGAAAATATTGCACATATTTGAGAGAAAAACATAAGTTTATTATCAAACAATGGTTACAGAAGTTGTTCAGTATGTGCTCCAGCTAGGTCAGTTACATGCTGATAGCATGATACAGCATGATCAATGGTTGCACGCAGCATTTCCAGTGGAATGAAAGTGGTGTGCCATTGTATGGTTGACTTTAGATCAGGCAGAGACTGTACACATCTCTGATAGATGTGATGTTTCAAGATATCCCCACAGCCAGAACTACATGGATTTAAGTCCAGAGATCATGCAGGCCAAGCATCTGGAAAACATCTGGAGATTATGCGATCATTCATGAAGGTCTCATGAAACAGTTCTTTCACTTGTTGACCAGTATGCAGTATTGCTCTATCTTGCATGAAAACAGTGGTCTCTAAACAATTTTGTTCTTGCAAGGCAGGAATCACATGCTCAGCAAGGAGTTCACTGTAATGTGCAGTTGTAACAATATACATAATTGGTCCTTGAGAGGTGTAAACTCTTCAAAGAAAAATAGACCGAAAAGAAAATTATTGTGAATCCACACCATATAGTTATAAGCCAAGTGCAATGGCTGTTATGCACAACATGTGGATGCGACAAACCCCATATGTGACGGTGCTGCATATTCAATGCACCTTCTAGTATAAAATGTGCCTCAGTCCACAAGATATTCTCAGGCCACATGTTATTCACAGTCATTCTTGCCTAAAACTGAAAAGTGAAATCAGTGCATTGTTGCAGATCTTGAGGTTTGAATTGTTGCACCATGTAGATCTTGGAGGGGTACCAGTGAAAAATTGATCACAGAAATTTTCAAACAGTGGACCAGGAGATGGACAATTCACGTGCCCACTGCTCGAGCACTGGATGAAGCATCTTGAGCATGTGCTGCGTGGTTAGCCACAGCAACTTCGTCAACAACGTCCATCGGAATGGGCTGCCATCCCCTTTCTGGGGCCACACTCAAATCTCCAGTTTCTTAAAATTTCATAATCATGTTCTTTAACTCATTTTTTGACATAGGTCTTCTTCAAATTCCTTTAACTCGGCGATATTCTCTCAATGCAGCACAGCTATTGTTGCTGTTCTGATAAAACAACTTTACTAAAAGCACGTGGTCTTTCTTTCCAACAGCCATGATAATCCTCACTGAATGGTTGCTGGCAATGACCACTGGAATTTTATAGCTACTGTACAGAGCTATATTTTTGCTAAAAAAGTTGAACTATTTTTTTTTCAGCAGAAATCACATCCACATCATCTAATTAGCATATCTATCAAGTGTCATTGTTATATGTTTATTACAACCTGTACCAGGATGCAGAGAGCAAGGTCAGTTTAATTATAGCCACCCCATACATCCGTCAATGATATACTCGCATTAGAATCTTGACATTGTTGTCTTCAAAAACCTTAGTTACCACTTGATAGAATGACCCATCTTTCTTCAGGCCGACAATGCATCCACAATCAAAGTTGCTAAGGTCACAATATTTACCCATTTATGTCAATTGTGATAAACTGCTGGAAAGCTCAGATGTTCACCAATATATTGGATGCATTTGATTTGCATATGTTCACCAATATATTGGATGCATTTGATTTGCATATGTTCACCAATATATTGGATGCATTTGGTTTGCTTATGTTCCACTATGCATTGGGTGCCAGTGTCAACTTTCCATTATCCATGTTTATAATGTTTTGACTATTCAGTGTATGAAAGAAGGACATGTAGGATTCTAGAAGATAATTAGCCTTTGATAAATGTAATGGAAAAAGTGATTTAGTGAAATTATGCATGTGGATGACAAAATGCATACGGATTACAAAATGCTTTACACTTAAAACAGAATATAAGAATATAAACAAAAACTTTATGATGAAGCTTGTGATGAGATCATACTTGCAGTATTGGTAGTCTGATGAAGTAGCCTTTACGTTTAATGCACTACGAAATCAGAAAAAGTGAGAAATGAAAAGATTGAAGAAAGTGTTGTTATCATATGTGGCTGCAATAGAGATGTAACAGAAATGTAATTATAAAAAAAAAACTGCAGGCAATACCATTTAGGACTATATGCTTTGAGGGCAGCAATAAAGATTGTCAATATTACACATGTAGGTCCAATGATATAGGCACTCACTGGAGGAGCTGGGTTCATTTTCTGATGGAGGTCAGCAATTTTTCCCAGGGTATTTCTCCTCCAGATAGGTTCTAGGTTTTACCCAATCCTTTGTAAAATGAGGACCGGTTTCATTCCCAGTATAAAAGGCAGGAGGGCGTTGGACTAATCACTGCCTCCAACTTTACCCCAGTGGCTGTGAATCATTGCAAGTCAATATCTACAATAGTCCGATGGATCTGCATGGCCTGCTATGTATACCTTTTTGCTTAATATTGTATTTATCTTCAACAATGTTAATTATATGCATGATATGATTATATATATATATATATATATATATATATATATATATATATATATGACTAAAATCTATGACTAAATATTCCTTTTTAAATTAGACATTCAATAATCTTAATAATTTACTGAAACTCAAACTCACTGTTTAGTTCCTTTAGTGAATTAAAAATACTGTAAATTTTTACCTGGAGATTCTATAAAAAATGTGTATGCCATTGGTTGAAGAGGTGTTAGATGTTGTACTTCTACTTTTTTCTCAACTTCATCATTCAAGATATCCTCTGCACTCTGAAAACAGTTAAGTTTCATTAGTAAAAAAGAACTTTATTTACAGAAAACATTGCTGGCACCAGACTGTCTTGCACCCTAGGCAAGACCAGCTACTTGCACTTAAAACTAATTTGTATAAAACTGTGACCTTAAAGGTTAGTACTATACCCCTGAGGTCTGCATCCTAGGCAGCTGCCTAGTTGGCCTAATGATAGCGCTATTATGTGGTCTTGTAGTCCCATTTTCTTTTTCAAAGTTATATTCAGTGATATCTAGTATTTCTCCAGTCATGTGATATGGTTTCACCCTCATTAAATAATTTATGTTTTGCTTCTATGAATAGCTACATAAGAAAGGTCTCGGGGATTGCAACTGGACTGAAGAATACAAAGATTTAATGGAAAGAAATTAAGTTTTTATTATTGAAATAATTACACATACACTGAATTTCATCATGGGGTGGGAGAGAAAAGTTATCAGTAATAGGCATCATGCCCCCCCCCAAAAAAAAGAAGGAAAATATAGTGCTTCTGGCATAAACACACAAGAAAGATCTTTTAAATTTAATCTAGTTTTATGATTGATCTTTAGATTAATGAAAATGAGAATTTTTTGGAATTAACATCAAGACTACCAAACTTAGATTAAAATATTGAGACTAAGGTACTTAATTAGAAAAATCAGATGCCAAAGCATCACTGAAGTGATGTAGATAAGATGATAATATAAAGATTTGAACAAACCCAACTATTTTCTTTTTATCAAGAAATCAAAGAAACATGTCTTACAAAGAACAAGATTGTCTGCATGCCTTTTCACTAATACAAGACTACTTTTGTATCATTAGCCTCAGGAACTAACAAGATTTACAAAAGCATAGCAATTCCTAAAGGAAACAATACTAAGTTCTTAATGTCAATAATGACAACTAGTCAAAAGAGCACTGCAAAGTAACTAAAATAGACAAATGTCAATCACCACAGCTGAACAATCTGTATTCATAGAATCCCTAATCTGGAAAATGTTCATCAAGACAAATCTCTCTAACTTAAAAAAAAAATTAAGATGACAATGGCACAGACTTTTGCAAGCTACTTACCAAGTTGAGCAGAAACCAAGAGGAACTAAAAGCAATGATCTAACTATTGTAAATATCATATGCCTATAACTTATCAGCAAAGGATTTTTACTTCCACACTTCAATACAGCAAATTTAAATTGGAATTTTTTTTCTCAAACAATTATAAGCTAATCAGGCAGATATTGTTTCATCTTTTAACACTTAGAAGTTGAGAAAGCTCAATTTGAATTTATCAGAATAGACAAAGAAATACACTGAATGCAGAGCTTTAAATAGTTTGGCCACTGACAACTAATAACTTTGAAGAAATGATTACAAATGATGTGTGATCGAATCATTAAACAGCAGAAGTCTAAAGACATCTAAATGTTAAGATGGAAACTTGATTTACAATGAATGAATTTTCATTGTGTGTGTATGGGGGGGGGGGGGATCAGACCAAATATGTGAAAATATTTGTTTAATCCATCCATTTGATTTAATAGGTATCAAGCTTTCCCATGTACCATTCCTGCTTGTGGATGCCCTGTTGCAAATTTATTGACCTGCATAAACAAAGCCCTCATTGTGGTTCAGACAACTCTTTCCACAACAAGCCACACCCACAGACGAGTTAAAAGTAATAATCTACTCAGAAATCATCTACAAATGTTAGTGATGAAGTTTTACAATTGCCTTGATATGTCTGAGAATCTAGCAGATGCCCATTTCTAATTACAATGGAACATCAGGAAGGTTGTCTCCCTGATCTGCAAAAATTCTAAAAGCTGTAATATGTTCAGCCAATCTCTCCCTTCAAGCTAGTTCTTCCAGTACTGCCAAAATAGACGCCCCCACAATCTGCAAGTCAGACTATATACAATCCCCATTTTATTTAGCATGTTCTCATTAACATCCTTTTTCTGTTTAAACAATTTGTTACCTTTATGAAAGACTAATCAAATATTGTTTACTTTACAAACATCTTTAACATTTTTGTTTACTTTATATCCCAATGCTAGCTTAATTACACTTTGTTAAAATTACTATTTTCTTCTTTCTGTTGTTTCAACTTTTTTTCTTTCTTTAAAAAAAAAATTCCTTAATTACATTAGTTATGAATGAATTTGGGTATTCATTATTTACAAAAGTTTCCTTCATATTCTTAATTTTTCTTGACCATAACCTTTCATTCTCTGTATAATCTGTTATTCATTTGATATAATTCTTGATAATTGCTTTTTTGTACTAATAGTATGACCAGAATTAAAATTCAGAATATGGTTACTCTTTAATAACTTTTCATAATGTTCATAAGAAATCCTATAATCTTCAATTATCAATAATACATCTAGAAAAATCCAGCTTTTCTTCTTTCTCTTTTTCAACTGTAAATTTTAAACTAATTTTAATAGTATTAATGTAACTAAAGAATTTCGAAAATTGTCTCTCTGTTCCTCGCCATATTAATAAATGTCATCAGCATATCTCAAGTAGCTATAAACAGCTTTATTCCATTTTAAAATAATTGTATGCTCTAACCAATTTATGTAAATATTGCAAATTGTTCCAGAAATTGGACTAACAACAGAAAGAAGAAAATAGTAATTTTAACAAAGTAATTAAGCTAGCATTGGGATATAAAGTAAACAAAAATGTTAAAGATGTTTGTAAAGTAAACAATATTTGATTAGTCTTTTATAAAGATAACAAATTGTTTAAACAGAAAAAGGATGTTAATGAGAACATGTTAAATAAAATGGGAATTGTATATAGTCTGACTTGCAGATTGTGGGGGCATCTATTTTGGCAGTACTGGAAGAACTAACTTCAAGGGAGAGATTGGCTGAACATATTACAGCTTTTAGGAATAAAAAAAGTAGGATTTTCGCAGACCACTGTGAGGAAGAAGGACACAACCCAGATCCAATTGTCAAAATTGAATGCGAAATTTCTGAAGAAAAAGAGAGACTCATGATTGAATCATGTTTGATAAATAGCAAAAATTGTATTAATAAGGATAAATTTCTTAAAATGAGTAGTGCATCATTTGGATATGTTAAAGAATTTATGAAAAATAAGCTTTTACATATTAATGATGAAATGCGAGTAATGTTAGTATTGTTATTTATGAAGAATCATTATTATTAATGTGTTAATTGTTATTATTATTAATAACTATGCTAGTGAATGCGATAGTTTTCAATTGTTAACTTGTATAGATTTTTTTTTAGTTCTTATTTGTTATCCTTATGAAATGTAGAGGAAGGAGAATAGTTTCTTGTCCTCTGGTAACACCTGAAGAAGTCCGTTGCAAAGGAGAATGAAATATTGTGGGAATTAAAAGGAGTGTTGTTATATTAATAGGATTTCTAGGAGTCAGTTATTTACAAGATATATGAAAGATGATTATATAAATAATATAACTGTTTTGACAGAGAAAATAAAAATAATAGATAAAAAAATTAATAACAACATTAAGCTCTTTCAGGAACATCTTGTTGTGATGTTATCAGCAAATCATTTTCACATTAATTGTTTCAAAAATAATGACAATATATTGATGTGGGAAGGAAGTAAAAACTATGACAGACAATCAAAGAAATAAATCCTGTAACAGCAGGACAGGAGTGTTTAATAAGAGGAAATGATTTGATTCCTACTAACAACTGCACAGTAATACACTGCACTCTAGAGAAGATTATAAAAAGAAAGGATAAGTTATTTTTTTAGTTTTATAAATTTGGTATTATAATGAATATAGACAAGGTCCTGGACAACAAGGAACCATTTTCTACATAAAAACAAATATTTCCATGCCCTGTAGTGAAAGATATTGAGGTGCTACCTTATTCTGGTAGTCAAGTGTCAGCACAAACCCAAAATTTCTTAGAACTTACAAGACAACTGAATCATCAAGACATTACAAGTTCAGTGGATTGGAGTTTGCAAACAGGCACTTGGAAAAATCCTTTACAACAACCAATCCTAAGAGTGGAGGAGTAAACAAACAATTGAAAACTTTATTAAAATTTGTGTAATAGGCAGGCATGCATTAGAACGGTAAAATGGCAACTGGTATCTCAGAAGGTATTTGGCAACATTAAATATCTACATGGTAAGTGTCCAATAGTTATTCTAATTGTACAGTTTAAACTTACTAGTAATGTTCAACTTTCTATGTAATAAGAGCTTACTTATTACTAATGTATAAGCATGTCTTCAACAAGAGAAAGAAACCCTTTTTAATCCATATTTATTTTTTTCTTCACATTTTTCTGGGTAATTTGCATGCCCAAGCAATCACTGTTACATTTTAGGTATGTCACAGTTTAAAAAAAAGATGAAAACATAGCTACCTACCTTACTGAGAAGTTTAAAAAGAGCAAAACAGGCATCATTAAGGTTTTAGGTAAACACGCTCCCTCAAATAGTTTTTGGTTTTCCAGATCTAACCGATAAATTGAGTACCGAAGCAATCAGCATATCAACTTCAGTAAGGGGAAGTTGACAAAAAATGTTATGATGTACCTATAATACAGATAGGTCCTGACTTACAAACATTCACACTTATAATGAAATCTCTACAGAGACTTCATTAACTTTTGAGTTGCATCCAATGGCAGTCTTAAGCCACTCAGCAGTCACGAGGCTCCTTATTAGCACTGCCAGCAGTACGAATAATGGCATTGAATATCAAATTTGCAATACTTTATAATAAACAACTATATTATTGATATACGTATGTACTGCCAAAATCAGATGCAGAGGAAGAAGAAGTTGATAAGATATATGAACAAATAGAGGAAGTCTATGAAGAGAATGGCAAGGGACAAGTGAGAACTATAATGATGAGAGATTGGAATAGTGTAGTGGGAAGTGTAAGACGGACAAAGGTAGTTAAAAACAATACATTTTTCTCCTGACGAGGATGTAAAATTAGTAGAATTTGTGAAAGAGCTATTACGGCCACAGAAAAGGAATCCATTGACAAAATGTGTGGAGTTGTGCGAGGATACATCCGAAATGGTCTCTAAGGCAACACCCATTCCTTCCAGGAATGCACTAATCTGTTGCTTGGCGTGGAACTATGCGTCTGACTTCAATATCTTTGCCGTCGAGATACATCTATGGCACTCTAGTTTTACGCTGTATCTGTTGGAATGTAAGCCTGTCGTTAAGTCAAGGGCTATCTGTACTCTTTGGTAGATAAGCTGACAGTGTAGATATAAAAGAAGAAACTGAAATATTTTAAAGAAAAAGGGCTTCTTAGATTGTCTTACTTTAAATATTTTTAGATACAATGATAGGAAAGATATTCAATGCTGATTTGGTTGCTTTCTCATTGTGAATCCCTGCTGAACATCTTCAGAGACAGATAAGACTATAAAAACAAAAACAAAAACTCACCATAGATATTGTGTGAACTATCAACTGAAAATAATAGTCTGCCATTTAATGCTTGTGATGATGTTTAATCTGGATAAATTGAAAATCATCAATAATAGGCATTACAAAGGAAGCTAAACAAAATGGACCTTTATCAGCACTTAGCAGATATCCATAAACAAGGGAGATATTAAAGCAGTCGCACTGCAGAACTTTCCACCAGTGAAAGAGAATACTTGATGACTTAAAAAGTTTTCCGGTATTGCAGTCTTCAATCAGAAACATGTTATGATAAAGCACTGTACACTAGCCATATTAAAAAAAACAAAACAAACAACTCAATGAACAAAGTTCATACATTTCAGGAACAGATAAACTGTTCAAAAAAGTCAGAGTTTTTCATTCATGAGTTTATTAAGAGAAATGTTATATAGTAGAAATTTGACTTGAAGAAACTGTTCAAAATATTTCTTGTGACATCAAGAAGATATTTTTTGCTCTATTTTAAGGAGATCAAAAAATTGATGATGAAAAAAATGAGGTTCTCTACTACATGAAGTATCTAGACACCAGGAAGCAGTCAACTTGGGTTTGATGTATTTTTGAGGGAGAGGAAAAATAGTGAAGGATTATAACTATATTACAGCCAATGTAAAAGCTTTTTTTTCAGTAATAAAAAAGCCTGCCAATTTCCTTTACTGTAGTAATTTCACTAAATTAAATTTCATGATATCAAAAATTAAAAATATAATTAACATACAATTGAATTAAAAAGTTTCACAATTAGTTATATCAAACAACTACTGGCTCAACAGTTTACATCCAAATTTAATGAACCAATATCAGAATTTAGTACAATATTCATATTAAATGAGGATCTAAAGGATAATATGATAACATAATTGGAAAAAAATATTTTTATTCCTTTTTTTTTTTGCAAAGTTAAAATGACCAAATATAAAATTTATCAATGAAGTTATAGTCAACTTCAATTAGTTTTCTTTCCTAAGAAATATACACAAGCTGCAAAATTATCTATTTATTATAACTTCAATTTTTTCCAAAATAACCTATTCACCTACCTTAGTAAGTGCTAACCTCCTTGGAGATAATGGTGAATCAATATGTTCGGGACTCTGTGCCTGTAGAAATAAAGGTTGCATTGAAGAATGGAAATACTCATTTTCGTTATCCTCTTCATTCTGAAATTCTGAAAATTCAGACAAACTGGCAGGAGTGATGTTGAAATCGACTTCATTCAGCTTTCTTCTCTGTCAAATAGTTAAAAAAAAAAAAATCAATATATATAAATAATTAATATATTAATAAATATTATATATAGTTAAATGTTATATAAAGCATTTATTATAGATTACACTTTACTCTATGTAGCCTATTATAGAGGTTTCATCAGCTAAATGGATTGAATAAAGACAGCATAGTTGGTCTGTGTGGCTAATTGGTTATGCTGTATATTACAGCACATTAGTTGTATGGATGTGCAAGTCAAATGGTTTTGGCATCACTGATTGTATCAGGACATTTACACACTTCAAGAAGGATCCAGCAGGCCCAGATAAACAACAAATAAGGATCAGAGTAGCCTTTCATAAGCGCAAACAACTAACATCATTGCTTTATACAGTCTTCTAAGAGGTGAAATATGCTAAAAATCACACTGATATTACATGCCATTGTCAGATGGCTAGCATGAGTAAAATTATTCAAATCATCTAATATAGCATCGGCACTTGCATTATAGGACTGGCGTCATGCCTAAAAGGAACTGATACACATATAAGGAAATTGAATTGTTGAGTCCTGCTTTTGTCTTCGAATAGCTGGATATCATATCTTCATATGAAGACAACCTGGACAATGACACACTTGAACATCAAAATGACAGCACTCATTCTTATTGTAACAGTTACATGGTTCCATTTCTCAATAATAAAAAAAAATAAATGTCTGATCATCCACTCTAAATGTCTGCATATATAATCCTACTGAAACTTTATCTGTGTGGTAAATTGTCCCAGTGATTCGGTTTTGTAATCATTTGTATTCACATATACAATATTTTACATATAAAGCTCATGATGATTGGACGACTGCTTTAAGGGAAAACTACTTTTTGTTCGAGTATATATAAAGATGAAACCAATTATTACACAGTTGAGCAAATAGTATAAACAAAATGCTTAGATGCTCAAAGATAACAGTCTGTTCAATGTGCATACTGAAGGTTAAGTAGTATTATTATCACAAGTATCAATGATCTAGCCCCTCATCTACACTATGTCATATACGGTACTGCTATATATGTTTTTTATCTTAAGGGCAGATGGTTTGTCTCATCGTAACTGAATACATTCTGACTTCTTTAGCTTTCATTTATTTATGGTGGCTAAGTATCAAGCATACATTTTCTAATGACCAACATTTATAGTCTTTCATCCACTCATTTTGTGCATACCACAGTAACTTCCTATTAACTAGATAATGCTCTACAACTTTGTAATTCACTTTTTTGCATTACATCCCAGTTACAGAGTTAGGTTTGCTAATTTCATCAATTTATTAGAATAAGTGCTACATTTAAATGGGCATAATCAGTTACCTCACTTCTGCACCTCTAGGATCCTTCATTCCATGACTGTAATATGAACCTAGGCATCTTGATGGTACCTTGGATTTCTCTTCCAAATCATTTTCAACAAAATATCTCAAATTTTAATTATCGTTCAATAGCTTCAAAGCTCACTTTTGAGAAGCTGTCTTAGGACAACTAAATCAAACTTCTTTGTTACCCAACTTCACAAATAATCATGAACTGAAATACATTTTGCTTTATAATTTTTTTCATCCCAACCCAAAATTATAGATTCATTATTTATTCAAACTGAAATGTCCTCGTACTTTGTGACCATTATACAAAGATATCAATATGCACAGTTCTGGTGCTATTCAATAGAATGTATCAAAAATTACTTTATGCTTTTTGGTTCATTTGTTAACAAAAGTAGGCTGTCAAAATTTGACTTCTCCTTTCAGATTCTATGAAAACGGATAGATTGTTAAGGAGTTTATTGATCTCGAAAGAAAACATTTAGCTTTCTATCATTGGCAAAGGGAAGGTTCATCTTATAAAGACGAGGAAAACTGAAGCTTAATTTTTAAGAACCATTAAAGGGATTGTTAGACACTAATGATAAAGCATAATTGGGTGGGTTTGGAGATTTGTAGTAAGGACTCATTATTTCATAATAAAGTTGGCCTTACACAGCTATTCTTATTACAAACAGCTTTAAATGCTTTAAGCAAAAGGAATGGATATACAAATCAACATCAAGCTTTGATTGTTTTCAAAACCTCACATCCATTTATATTGAATGACATCAAAACTGTTAATTAATTTCCTCCATGAAACTCAGTCAAAACTAGTTGACCAAAAAGGTTCTTTGGAGGAAAGAGGAATAAGAACACATCAGTGTAATTGTATTCTAATAATCATGCAACACTGATTGCCAAATCAATGATGTTCCTACAGTAAGAAATGTTAAAGAAATCATCTCTTTGTAAGATTTTGTAAGACATGACGTAAGGACTGCAAATGGGCAATTGATTTAAGACAGCAACTTAGTGTAAGATGCTAATATAATAGCTGTTTTGGATTTTTATTAAAATTAAACAAAAATAAGAATTTACAAATAGAAAAAAAGTTGAATAAAGAGATGTTAGTCAACTACAGAGACACATTATAGTGAAACAAAAACAAAACAAGGTAGGGATAGAGATTAGTAAACCAATCACAATGCTTTGCAACATCTTCTGATATGTATAAGAAAATATAATTGATATTGCTTTAATTTCATTATTATTTTAAATGTGATTGCTGTGAATGCAAAAGGCACGATTATTGTGATTGTTGCGATTAATGATATTTTAAAAATAATGATAATTTAATGATATTTTAATGATACTTGTCCACAGACGGACAGACAAACCGGGATTATAAGTCTCCTGATACTTATCAGAAGACTAAAACCACCAAAACTAAGCACATACTTAATAGAGTAAAAATAACGATACAGAAGAACTTATAAATTATGCAAGCTGCCACTTAACCTAATCACAACAACCAAGCAGTGTAAACTCAGTCTTCAACTTAGAAGCCCCTCCACTTGTTGGGTCAACCCCTCTTAGTCATTATTGCAGTGCATTTCCGTTTGTTCTCAGTTGTTGTTATAGTCATGGACCAGTGCTTTATATTGTATTTAGTTTGGTTTTCAAACCCATTTTGTGTATGTGTAGATAATTGAATTGGGGGGGGGGGGACACTTATCTGTATTTATGATTATCTGTATCACTTTTGTCAAATTAATTCAGATACCATAATCAAGAATTCTACAGTTTTAATAAATATACAGAACTACATAAAATTAGCCTAGATAAAACAGAGAATGAAATAATCACCCTATTAGAGGCTACCTTCACCATGGCAATGGGATCTCTGCTCCTATGAGTCAGTATTTCTCCCACTCATTTCAGAATTATCAAAGTTATTAATATATTAAACAAATATTGAATTTCAATTAGACAAACCCATGGGTTTCTTGTTGCTTCGCTAGTCACTTTCCTATCAGCATCTGAAGCCATGGTCCATAGATGACTGCTTCCATGGGCCTTTCGACCCTTTTTGAAGTTGGAATTAATAGACAAATTGTGCCTAACAGAATTCTAAAGGATAAATTGGATACATTAGTTAACATTAAAAATAACAACAACAAGAAATGAAAATAATGAAATGAATTTCAGCTGCATGAATGTTTAAAAATGATTAGAACTTACTTTCCATCGATCATCCTTATCTTTGAAAAATGGGAAGTGGTCCCTAAAAAAAAAAAGAATAAGAAAATTCTGACTTAAGTTCTTCTGAATTGAACATAGTTCAGAAAAACATCTTGTTTATCCTACTTCATAATTCTTTAACAATCTATTTTTAACATCTTCATTACAACATCAATTCTCAGATTCTATTATACTATATATACTGACACTGTTTAATTTAACATTTGTTATCTAGATTCTAAATTTATGTAATAATAAACATCACAACTTTTTATCACTCTTTTTTATGTTTTAAGATTATTCTTAAAAGTAAAGTTAAAGAGTTTTAAAACATCTTTCAAATATAAGTGATGATTAAGATTTTCAGCAATTAGTATCTATAAAATTCAAAAACTGCTTTTAAAAGAAAAATAATAAATATATATTTTTAACAATGCCCTTCCCTCCCATACTTTCATATTCTTAAAAAGAAAATACTGAAAAACCATATTAAATACCAATACTGTTAAATTCAAATATGAATAACTGAATTAATTAAATCAAAGCCACTCATGCTAAGATAAAATCATAATCCCAACTACAGAAAAAAAAATATGCTTAGAAAAGACATTTTAAACACACAGTATTATTACATGACTAAATTCAAATCTTTCTTAATGATGTTCCAATGGGAACTTCAATTTTGTAACGACAAAGGAGAAATTATTAAACAGATAAATATGTTTGTTGATGAAGTTTGTGGAAAACAAACAAACAAACCCACATGGTTATTGAATTAATCACAAATCAGCATATACAAAATGATACATCATTGCAAATTTGATTACAGAACTGGAATTCAATAATACCAGATTTTGTTTAACATAAAAGTATAGAATTTCAAAATTGATTTGAACTGTTCAATAAACCCATTATTTCCAGGACAGATTAATGACCAACAATGGGTAACATGTCAAAAGTTCTTCAGTAATTCTGTCAAAACTTTCTATTACTTTCTCTCAGTGGCGTATATAGAATATATTTTCGGGGGGGGGGGGGGGGCCCAAAATTAAAATTTATAAAAAAACACCCCATGAAAACCAATCTGTTCAACCAAAAAAAAAAATTGGGAGGACATATCTTCATTATTTCGGGAGGGGCCCTGGGCCCCCTCGGCCCCCCCCTTACATACGCCCCTGCTTTCTCTATATGGTTTATAAATGAGATACTTTATAATTTCACAATGAGAGCACAATGTGAAATTAATGAAAGGGGAGCATTCAGAGAAAAATTATATACTAATGTTACTAATATTTTTTTTTTTGTATACAAACATCCACTGGAATGCTAAAGTGGGAAGGAAGATGCAACCCCCCCCAAATTGCATCTGAAAAAAAGAAGAAATCACGCATTTTGGCTTTTTTTTTTTGTTGGAAAGCTGCATCTTTTTTTATTGTTGTATGATTGAACAGCAAGGATTATTCTGCCTCCCCTGAATCCATTTCAAATACCTGAGCTTGAAATTCAGTTCCTGCAAATGGATATTCCTACTAGATTGATTGACTATGGTACCTGTACCTTGTATTGCCCATCAATCAATTAATACTACCAGTAATGGTATTCTAGAAACACCTATACAGAGATCTAGACATTTAATAATAAGTAGTCTGTTGATCTACATTTCAATATCTGCAGTATTCTGAAATGATATATTGTCAAAAAATCATGTGAAGCAGAAATATTTAGTTATTGACACTGTTAAGAATTCTGAGATCAACAAGGAGCTTACAATATGTACAGCTACTTAAAATTTCAAATTACATGTATTGTACAATTACATATATATACAATCTTTTGAGGAGTTGGGCTGCATCTGAAATATGATTTTCAATGCAATGATGCCCAAAGAGATAAGAAGATTAAATTTATGTGCTATTTTAACAATACAAAATTAGAAGTTGATCATGAAGGCAAAATAGCTAAAATATGTTTTTATTTGTGTGTTATTTATTTATTTACTAGCTGTACCCGGCATGCGTTGAATGCCACTCGAAGAAAGAAAGGGCTTGGTGAGAAGGGGCCCTAAATATAAGATCCCAGTGTTGGTCGGGTGTGGGACACTTAGGCCCTTGTGTCGCCATCCCCC
>JAFIDM010009631.1:136118162-136128480 GCA_023159025.1 Thereuonema tuberculata | reverse complement strand
TACACTTGGCAGTATGTGCTTTGGTCCTTGACCCGCCATATTGTTTTTGCTGGGGAAACCCATGGTTTGAAACATATAATAATAATAATAATAACAATGCCTGGCCAAAGGTGCCCCTCTATACGTCGGCGCCTCCTTGCCTTTTTAACTTCGCTTACTGTATTGCGTTAGTCCTGGTTAACGCCATTTCTTGATCCAAACATTTTGTTGATGAGGCACAGTCTTTACACGCATTGTACCCAACTAAGGGTTTAAGCGGCTGAGAACTTAAGGCTCTACTAAAAACGGGGACGAAAGCCACCAACCCAGAAAGGAGGGCCCGCAGAGAGAGGAGGAGGGACAGCAGGGAGGTACTGTTCACAAGGGGGCTAGAGTTACCCATGGACGACAAAACTACTCACCAGACATACATATAAGCACAGACACGAAACACTGATTCCCTTGCGATGGCCGCTGCGGTGCCATAGAGGATCGGGAGAGCCTCTGAAAACTTAGAGGAAAAGGTGTAAATATGGGCACCATTTCGTATTTTTGACTTAAAGTTACTTTCTTTTGGGAAAATTCAAGATTTTTGATCTTCATTAACAACTATAACAAGTTTACTAAATGAGAGGAGGCAAAACAATGATTAAAATCAATTATTTTAATTCGAAAACGAAGATTTACAAAAAGCTTCAAAAAAAGCATCTGAAAAAATGGGGTGCAAATATGGGCCCCCTCCAAAAAACTCTCAAAAAAATGGTTTAAAATATTTTAAAACAGGATAAAACAATACAAAACGATACAAAGAGCAAGTTATATATTTGAGAATTTTTAAATGAACATCAAATCAAATCATTAGGCTGGCCCTTGCTGCTTTGCGTCCCGGAGTACTGGTTCTCTTCTTAATGTTGGGGACAGGAGTAATATCGAACGGAGAAACTGAATTTGAAGTTCCCGGGGAACATTGCGGTGTTTCAGCAGTCTCATCAATTGGCATGGCTAGATCCTTATGTGATTGTATATCAGGATAACAAGAAGGAGAGGCTTTAAATGGGGGCCCATATTTACACCAAGAAATGGTGCCCGTATTTACACCAACCACACCTAAGCAAGATTGCCACTATCACGCTTAACCTAAAAGCGTGAGTGACTAAAGGCGGGCTTCTAAAAGTAGCTTAGGATTTCCGCTTTCCAGATATCACTGTGAAATTATTTTAAACTAACCACAAGGACATGAAAAGAAAACGATTTCACATACCTGTCAAATATTTGCAGTCCAGAAAAAACACCAATTCGCACAATAACTGACGCTGCTTCCACACTATTTGAAACAAAGTTACCAAATGCTCTCTGCTATCTTGTAACAACAAGTGGCGCCGTTTAAAGTCTCGTAATAAAACTGCAGCACCTCCCACAACCCTTTGGGGAAGGGTGCCCATATTTACACCTATGCCCGTTTTTACACCTTTTCCTCTACCATGCCGGAACTTTGGAGAGACGAGTGGCCAGGAAAGCTGGGCGCTTCCCTGACTAGAGAAGCTGGGCACTTCCCTTCAAGATAGTACCAGGGAGGCTGGGCACCTCCCTGCAGGACAATAAGGCCGAAGTAAATTCCATTCGTCAACTCTCGGGAAAGCACTGCAGCTCCTAGAGAGTTTGAGGCTGACTTAATATACTTGCCTAAAGCCGTACCGTGTGGTTTAGGCGTCGACCTCCCACAATGTAGATGTGTTGGAACCTGGATTCAAATCCTGGCAGCGGCATGAATGTTTCATTTGTGTTTGTCAGCCTCGTCTTCACTTTTTCTTCGGCTCTGATGTCATTTCCGTAGCGGCTTCCTGAGGAAGGCAACGGGAAACCCTCTTAATATCTTTCCCCAGGAAATCCTATGGGAACTTCTGAGTTCCCTAGAATGCGTACCGTGTTCGGAGATTGCACTTGGAAAAAAAAAAAGAATCCTAGAACTGGTGAAGTGCAGAGTCAGACAGATCCACCCATTCTTCGAATTATGGTCAGTGATACGTTAATAACTGAATTATACGGAGATGGGCTTTATCATCTATTAAAACGGAACTGAGAGTGAAAGCTCATCGAAAAGTCTTATATAAGACTGATACTGATACTTATAGAAGTCTTGACACGCCGCGCCGGTTGCCATAATCTTGAACAATCTGGGGATGGATAAACAAGTCTTTTGCCACATGGGCTGCAATCGCCTGATTTCTGTCTTCCTATGGTTCTGCATTGAACCAGAGAGAAGATGTATGAGCTATTTTGAATTAATTTTCTTCATATCAATGTGCATTATACTCGTTTCCGAAGAGATATCATTTCTCTCCCTTTCGGGATTTGAACTTGTCCACACATGAGTATTCAGAATAGCAAGGGATTATGATAGTCAGATCCATTCAAATAATAATAGTAATAATACTAAACCTCGTGTCCTTTCCCATGGTGGTGGTGGTGGGGATAGGATGGTCGGACTCATTCAGCTGTTCCATTTTCGGATGCAGTGGGAAGGCTACCAATCCCCTTGGTACACCAGTCCATATCATTTGCATCTTTACAATGTACAATTTCACTGTATATATATATTGACTTACCGTTTTAATTTGAATATATGAAGTAAAATTCATTGCATTCTGTTTAGTGATTTTATATTTATTAAAAAAAAATAATTTCTGACTTGAATTGTGAATACCACTGTAGAATTCTCTCTATTAAATTGTTCGTGTGTCACTGTACTATTTTGTTTCATTCCTATTTCTCAATATGAATTTGATTTCCCATTAACAACCCCGGACAAAAAATTATGGAATGTTGACCTTAGTCTTTAATAGGGAGTGATACATCACTACCAGCTTTAATGACAGCATGGATTTTCTTGGGCATGCTATCAATATGACTCCGAATCACATTCACATCGAGTTTAGCCCATTCCATGACCAACTGATCCGTCAGAGCAGCCAAAGTCGGAGGATGTTCGAGTTTCTGCTTCACAGACCGTTCCAACATGTTCCACATTTTGTCAATAACATTGGGATCCGGCGGACCAAGTGAGGTGTGAAAAATCAGTCTGGTGCTCTTCAAACCAATTCTGCACAATTATAGCGCGATGGACAGTACACATCGTGGACCCACAGTACATCTTGAACTGTGGGTCCACGATGTGTGTGTCTTTTTTCAGAAACTGCACATAGGACAACACCTCATTATCGAACAATGGCACATAAACCATTGCTTTCATGCGATGAGACACCTCGACGTAGGGTCCAGCTCCACCACTAGAAATACAACCCCCCCCCCCAAAAAAAAAAAATGACGCTTTCCCCCACCTTTCTGCACAGCACTTTGGACACATTCTGGTTTGTAAAGTTTCCAAACTCTCCTTATGACTCTGGAGCTGCCATCATTGGAATATAAGCAAATTCACTTGACCATATTATGCGTCGCCACTGTGATGCTGCTGTTTGGCCTGTCAGACAATTTTTCTTTTGGATGAGTGTTAAGCTGGGACGTACCCGTACTACATGACGGAAAATTCGTAACGCATGCAGTTCGCACAGTTTGACAGGGTCTGTCATTGTACTGTATAAGCAGTTCCTAACATGTTTGGAAAAGATTAGTGGTTGCTAAGAGCTCTCAACGTCTGCGATCCCTATTTGTCAAGGTCGACTTTCTGCCACTGTTCCTCCGCTGAGATTCATTGTGTCCACACTTCTGCCACTGTAAATGGATACTGTTCATTGTGGACATGGATACTCCGACAAACGCCGCCACCTCTTACAGGCTTTGGCCGTGCACTCCCTTTTGATGTGCCTCCATTTTGCCGCTCAGTCACGTCACGTTTACGATCCCATAGTTCAAATTGGAAAACAAACAAACATTAACACATTTTGCATTGTACACACACCTTAGACTTTACCAGTTATCATCCAATACTGTACTTATCGCTATCCGCAAGATTGTTGACATTCCTCATTGTTAAACCGGGTGAGTGTGTCAAGAATGGTGTACGGAAACAGTTACCGAATATAAGGGACATCAATCGAAGACCTGTTGAAGGGGATTATATTTCCACAGGACTTCAAGATTATTGTTTCCTGCAAATAACCGCTAAGCGTCGTAGATGTATGACCCGTTCTCAACTTCTTTCCCAATTCGCTGAAGCCACAGGAAGGAGAATTTCAAAGCAAACTGTGACCAGGAGACTTCATGAAATAGGCCTTTCTTGCCAGGTGACCTGCAATCTGTTTCTCTTTGTCCCCATTTATAAGAAATGGCTCGTTTAAATGGTGTTGACAACATGTAAATTGGGACACTAACATAATTATGTAGGAAAATTTTATTCATAGATTAGTCAAGATTGAGTCAGCGATCTGATTCTAGAAATATTTTAACTGGAGAAAAGTTTCAATACTAACCAAATAAACATTTTGGGCTGATCTCGGTACGATCTTTAAAACGACTGAAAGAAAAAAAAATAATAAAAAACAAAACAAAAACAAGAAGTAATGATTCTAACTTTTTTTTTTTCAAGAGATCTCTCTCATGGAAAGTGATAAAACATTGTGTTAATAAAGATAAGCTCTTTTGATAAACTTCCACTAACTTCAACAAATCTTCTTCTGAAAATGCTGTCCTTGAAAAAAGACCTAGAAGCTAATGAACTAAAGAAACGAGAGAGTAGAAGTTTGTCTTGAAATAAGAGATCAAAAATAAATTAACGTAAAGAGTTTAAACAGAAGAAATGCAAACAAGTAAGCCAGAGGCGTACTCACCAATAGGAGGCGCAGAATGTCATGTTAACTTTCATTAATGAGGATACTTGGGTTTTAGAGATTCATTTTCAATTTTGAATGCTCTGTAAAGCTAACATTTTGAACTACCAAGAAAGAATTTAAAACAGGGTTCTTCAACCCGCTGCCCATCTGAACTTTTTTTGCCCCCCGGCTCACAAATAATATAAAATTATTTTCACAAAAATATAAAATTAATATTTTTAATTTTAAGCCAAAATCCCTCTCTGTCTCAAAACACTATATTTTATTTGATTCATTTCTTTCTTTTGTTTTGTAATAAATAAACCTCTTAAACGTTTAGTGTCCTGTGACGTATTGAAGGGCAGCTGGAAATTTCCATAATCAACTCCGTTGGTAAACTTATCAAAAATCTCACTAAAAAATATATTTCACTTTGTATTTGAAATGTATTTCGCTTTGCTTATTATTCAGTAAATGTTTTGTAAATGTAAATTATTTTTGTTTTTAATGCCTATTTTACCTTACAATAAACAAAATATGTGAGTGTAAGGATGAAAGAACTCATACAAATATTGTAATATTTCAATCCTAACATTATCGGTACAGTATTGAGGCCCTAAAAAAAGGTTGACGATGTCTGATTTAAAACATTTACTAACTCATTAGATGGCATGAAACAGATGTATGTTACCAAACGCTTTTTTCTACATGATTCTACAAGGAAGAATCTATATTACTAAAATCTTTTATTTCTCTGTCTATCTATCAGTCTGTCTGTCTGTCTGTCCAGCGCAATTTCCTGAGCGAATGGAAAATAGAAATAATTTTTAAAATGAAACGTCTGGGACAGGAATCGAACCTACAACCTTCTAATCCGAAGTCAGACGTCTTATCCATTAGGCCAAGGTGACTCACTTTTTATTGTTTTTTGACTTATGTGTCCTTCCCCGTTCCCCTAATCAATAATGAATGAATTCAACCTTTTTTTTTTGAATCTCAAGATTTTTTATTTATTTCCGATCCGTCTGTTTATTTTTAATGAGAAAATGACAATTAGAACTATAATTGCCGAAATGTTGGAATATTTTAAATATAATAATATTCTTACTTAACCAAATTCTATGTAATATTGAAAAACAAGCACGTGTACACGGGAGATGTTTGAATAAAAAAAAAAAGAGTCAAGAAAGAAAGAAGCACTATTTCTATTAGATAGAATACTGAAAAATCACTATTTGTAACTCAAAACCCATCACTATTTGTATTTCAAAAACCACTGAAAGGTATTAATTGTAATTAAAAAAAGAGTTTCAAGAAAGACAGAAGCACTATTTCTATTAGGTAGAATACTGAGAAATCACTATTTGTAACTCAAAAACCACTGAAAAGTATATCTATATTACTAAAAGCTTTTATTTGTCTGTCTGGCGCAATTGTTGTAATTTGTGAAAATAGAAATAATTTCTACAAGTTCGCTACGGGAATCAAACATGCAACCTTTTGCTCCGAAGTTAGACGTCTTAGCCATTAGACCACGAGGACTACATTGTAATCTCTATAAAAAATAAAAATATATCATAGATATATAATTCACACGCTGGTTCTAAAAGCAGTCGTGGATTGAGAAAATATAGACATCAAAAATTAAATTAAAAAAAAAAACTTTTAAAAAAGTTTACTTGATGTGTGTGTGTTTTTTTTTTAATAAATAAAAAGTTGTTTTCCGTTACATAAGCGAGGCTTCCGGAGCGAAGCGACGGGTAGCCGACTAGTTTATAAGAAAATTTATATGTTATGTTCACTATAACAGAAAACATATTTTAGGCCTATTATTTATTTCAATCCCAAAAATATACAGCATTAATATTAAAACAGATTTCGTATTAATGGTATTTTTTTTTTATTGTAATTAGCATAATCCTTTAGGAAACATTGTTGTATCAACAGTCCTATTTGTCGAGATCAAAAAGGTCTTTTTTTAATCCATCCGGACAAACACTCCAACCAACAACAAGAGTCATTCAGGCATCCAAAAGAAATTAACAGGGGGCAGCTAAATCTTTCGGCAGTATATCAACAGTTTCCTTAAAATTACTACAGAAAGACCAAATTTTTGTGAGACAAAATTGACAGCAATTTCTAAACTATGCGTCGCTGCAGGGCTGGACCTAAGAGGGGAGGGGGGGGCAGGGCCAGATTTCCGCCTAGGCCAAGAAGGCCCGGGCCTAGGGGTCCCTGCTAGGCGAGGGGCCGGATTTTTTTTCGTTCCTTTTTTTTTTTTTGGTTGTTGAATTGAAGATTCCGCTTTTTATTTTTTTTGGTTGTAGATTTTCGGGATGGGGGGGCCGCAAATATCAAGTGCCTAGGGGCCCTGGGTGTTTAATCCGGCCTTGCCCGGAACCCAGTTAACGACCCCCAAGGGGGTGAAATCTCTGAATTAGCGCCACATATGGACCTGGTGGCGACAATGGGAGCTACACAAATATTGTTCTCCAACAATTGGAACAACTGGGGAAGGTTTGATGTGATAGGGTTGTGAAAATGGGGAGAACCAGGACTTCCCACCCTTATCCCCTCCCCGGGCAACACCGGGTACTTTAGGCTCTGGCTCCGATCAGGCAAACGCTGTAAAATTGTATCTTATTATTTTGGAAAGTGATCTTTGAAACAATTTATGTTTAAATAGGCCTACATCTGAAAATAAACTTGACTTAAATGAACTTAAATAGTCCAGGTCTGAATGGACTTTTTACAATATACTTAGCCCCTCACAAAGTTTAATCCTGGGTGCGCCACTGATCCCACATGTACAATATACTATCTTATGAAAATCGCGAACATCTCTCTTCAGTTAGACTGGAGTACAGGAAACCACCAGTTTTCTTTGGTTTAATAATATTTTTGTTGGAAAATGAAAAACAATTGCAATAAAATGTCATCTCTCCATATTTGGGATAATGGTAGAACCCGAATGATTGAAAAATACGGTTAATCCAAATGACTGTTATGGGATTAAATATATAAAAAACAAACAAACCTACAAAAATATAAGATAAACATTCCAATAGTATGTAATTGCAAACTGAACATTTTTAAGCCTATTTAGATAGACGTCCATGATTTTTGTTTGTTTGAACAAACTTTTTTAAAAATGAACTTTGTACCAGAAACGAGGAAATCCGACCCCACTGCTAATTGACCCCTGATAAACTGAAAATTTTCTTACCATCACCGTCCTCCTCAACCATGCCTTCTCTGAACCACAGGTTTCTTGTAGCTTTAAGATCAGCGTTGAGCTTCAATATCAGCCATCTTGTGATAAAATTTGAAATTTCTTGATCCGGCCGTTGCTGCGTCAGCATTAGTTTGGAAAAGGTCTTTAGAAGCCCTGTACTCGCTTTTGAGTCTCTTAATTTTATTCCTGCACTGCAGCCAATCTCTGCTGTAGCCAACCGCTGCCATCAAATTGGCCATCCGCATCCACACTTCCTTATTCCTTAAAGTCAGAATTTGGATCTGTGTCTTTTTGGTTCCGTATACATCCAACAGGAATTCCGTCTCCTGTTGACTCCAGATCACGCCACGATCGGCCATCGTATCTCTACCTAGAAATAAGAAAGAAGATGATGTTAAAGTTCGTCATATAGTAAGACCCATTGGCACACAAAGGGAGGTTGGGAATTGGTGGATGTAAGAATCCCTTCCTTCCATCCGAAAATGAAAGAAAAAAATCTTTGATTTTGGACCTTTTTTTTTTCTTAGAAAAATTTATTGCTTTGTTTGAAATTCCTCTGCTCCATTCGGAAAATAATTTTTGTGGTACGACCATCCTCACATTCCAAAATCCTGAGTAAGCCTTTGGTAAGATCTATCTTCCACCGATATGCACTGTCCCGCCACTTTATTAGATACACCCCTGGTGCGCATGATTGTCTGGACCAGTCGTGTCTCACAACAACTCTTCAAGCCGGTAGGTTGGTTGGTTGGATTTTAATGGCGCAAAAGCCGCTGTGGCTAAGCTGCGCCAAGAAAGGGAAAAATTAGACTAAAGAAAAGGAAATGAAAACTAACTGTCTAGATAAAAAGGATAAAAATCAAGAAAAGAACAGGTTGTGCCCAAAGAAAGATGATAGTAAATCATCTATAGTGTATAGAAGAAAACTAAAAACCTGAGAACTACAAGAGAGTGGCAAGGCCACATTGATGAATGAAGCGTAAAACTGATGAAATGGGTAAAAGATCATTGTCATTTAAAAGCAAGGAAATATGAAAAGGAATGTGAAAATTTAAAAAAGGATAAAAGCACTGACGACGATGTTGAGTAAAAGCAAGACATTCAATGAAAATATGATGAATGGTTAAAACAACGTTGCACGTAGCATACAGGGGAGGTGGACGATTCAGCAGAAAATTACATTCCATAGTTAATTATGAGTAGAATGAGGAAATATCAACTAAATACTGGATCAAACCAACATAAATGTTACCACAGAACAAAAACTTGAAATTATGAAGCTTCATGAAGATGCATTGGCAAAAATAGTCTGTGACGATGATATGCACGAATCATCGATGTGAATTATTATTAAAAACTGAACGGAAATAAAAGAATATGGAATAGTCACTGCATCTACAAGAGAAAGTGCGCAAAACTCCGAAGGACGGTCCCAAATTATGAATGCGGTCCCAAATTATTAACGGCGGTCCAAAATTATAAAAACCTATTTAAACATTTATTTATCCATTTATCTAACGATGAACACCTTTTTAATCACAGATAAGACTGACGACAGTGTATGAAACATTGTCTCAAGTGTAATGACGTCGTTATTGTTTTTATTAATGAAACATTGTGTATTTTTGTTTAAAAATCACTTTAAACGTGCCATGGCTGGAAGACCGCAAGCTCCGAGAGTAATAACTGATGCAGTTTTACAGCGGAATGCTTTACAAGTCTTGGACTGCTCACCCCGAGACATATACGGAATAATTCCAACATATTCGGACAATACTTCAGTATGTTGAGCCAAAACTATTTGATTTGATGTCTAATAACTCTGGGTAAGTGTTATACTTCATAGTTATACTGTTATTTGCCATTAAATATGTTTTTATAATTTGGGACCGTCGTTCGGAGGTGTTCATAATTTGGGACCGTCCTTCGGAGTTTTGCCGAAAAGTGACTTTTAAACAAGATGGATCACACATACGTACACGATATTTTTCATTTCTTGTCATTTCTGGGGGCCAATAATAAATCGTCGATAACACATTACGATATAATCCATTGGAATAACGGCTTGATCAGCGCCGTGATTTCTTTAATAAAAACAGCGCTAACAAGCAAGTAATCAGTTGAATGGCAGCCAGTTAAGATTCCAATCTACATTTTATTCCTTATCACGTGACAGTAATGAATGGGGGAATTATGTAACTTGAAATGATAATTACGTTTACACTTCAACATAACCCTTCGAAAACCATCAGAATATTTTTTTTTTAGGATTAGTTTGAAAGGGGTTGAGAGGTCAAGACCAAATCATAATTATATGTTAAGTTGGCCACAAATAAAG
>JAFIDM010009631.1:136093484-136108767 GCA_023159025.1 Thereuonema tuberculata | reverse complement strand
GGTTTTTAGAGTTAGGGCTTGTAGAGTTAGGCCTCGTAGAGTTAGGGGCTTGGCTCTACATGAGATCTCATATCTTTTTAACAGTGAAAGCATTATGAGCATGTGAGTCTTGGCAACTTATTTTACACGAAGTGTTTTGGGTGGGATTATATAAATATCAACTACTAAAAATGCAAAATACAATAACTTTTTATTCCAAATTGACAAAACAAATCCTGAAATTCCAAATGTTGGTTACAAGAAAAATTAATTTTACTATTCCTTTAGAAGATGGCAAGTCAAATTCAGTTATGTGAGTCTGTTTGCTGGTTGGCTGTTGGAAGACGAAGCAGGATAGCAAAAGTGAAGGTAGCAAAATGATATCATCTATTAAGAAAGATGGTTCTGATAACTTTTAAAAGGCTCTTTAAATAATTTAGAGTGTTATTCACATTATCAAGAATATTAAAGACAACTACACATATTAACTTTCTTGAACAACTATTTTTTTTTTTTAGGGTGTCTACAAATGTTTGGAGTGGTTTCAAGACCTTGTAATGGCCACATTCATAGAACTCTACTGATCTAGTTTGTTCTTATAAGGCAAGCATCTCTCAAAGTTTTGTTTGAATTGTGCAGCAGGCATATGTTTCCGCCTCCAACCATGAGAGTGCTGCAGTTGCAAAATGGCAACAAACAATGACAAAGCGTATGCTGTCCTCTAATTTCATGCAAGTCAATCTGTCACAATGGTCCAGCATCAAAACTAAGTTCAATAAAGATCCACACAGCGCCAACTCCATTCAACAATGATATGAACAGTTTATAACTACAGGATGCCTCTGTAAAGGGAATTCAACGGGTCGTCCTCCTCTGCATGAAGGAACAGTTGAGCGTGTACGGGCCACTTTCGTGCATAGCCCATGAAAATCAACTCGCACAGCACGCAGGGAATTCCATGATTGACTATTTAGAAAGTCTTACGGCAATGATTGAAGCAGAAGTCTTAGCTTTATTTAACTTCTAATAACATCTTCTTGTCGCAATATTTCGTCTTTTACAATGTAAAGACTTCATCAGGTGAAGTATAAAAATTCCAAGGAGAAAACATATCTCCCTCCCAAACTTCAAAGTAATAATAATACATATCGTCCCATTGGTTCCAAAGTGCGGTAACTCATTTTTTGAAGTTCTGAGAAAATCGCCAGTAAAGATTTGAAACATGCTGTGAAATCAATGAAATCGACTACAAAATTGAAAAAGATGGATATATCCGCAATGTTTTTTGAGTTACTTTACTACAGAACTGATAGATAGCACACTTTGGCACTCACTGAAAGTAAAAACGGAAAAATGACAAAAAGTGAGTTACCGTACCAATTGGACGATATCTGAAACCACGTTCTTCATTGTTAGTGATTTCACGTGTTGGATTCTTGATATGTATTATTATTAGTTTGAAGTTTGGGAGGGAGAGATATTTTCTCCTTGGAATTTTTATACTTCGCCTGATGAAGTCTTTACATTGTAAAAGACGAAATATTGCGACAAGAAGATGTTATTAGAAGTTAAATAAAGAATATATCAAGTATTTAGTCGTAAGAAGATTTAATTTAGAAGTCTTAGCGTTTACAATTGTTGCAAGCATTGTTGCCCAATGATAAAGTGCGTCGCTTCGAGTTTTGTGCACGATTTCAAGAGCTTATGGAAGAGAATGAGTTCTGTGATAAACTCCTTTCAGTGATGAGGCAGCATTTTTCCTGAATGGCAATGGGAATAGACACAATGTGCGAATCTGGGGAACTAATAATCCTTATGCTACGTTGGAGCACGTTCGGGGATCTCCAAAAATCAATGTTTTCTGTGCGGTCTCAAAATTTAAAATTTTCGGCCCCTTTTTCTTCATAGAGAAGTCCATTATATATGGACCCTTTTATGAGGACATGCTGGAAAATTGGCTCAATTGACAGCTGAAGAGAGACAGAATGGACTTCATCTTCCAATAAGATGATGCTCCGCCACATTTTCATCATGATGTTCATGACTTCTTGAACTGTACACTGCGAAACCGATGGATTGGTCTTACTGGGAATGATGATTACGCACTGCTGTCATGGCCTCCATGCTCCCCTGACTGAACCCCTTGTGACTTTTTTTTTATGGGGTTATGTGAAAGACACAGTGTTTGTGCAACCATTACCGGCTGATCTGTCAGAACTACGGACTCGCAATGGTTTTGCTGGTATTGACAGGGACATGCTATATCAAATGTGGGACGAACTTGATTATAGAGTTGATGTGTGCAGAGTGCACATATCGAGCATCTTTAAAATGGAACAAAAACTTGAAGAGTTTCTCTATGTCTCTCTACAATTTTTTTAATGATATGTTAAAGAATACACCCAGAGTACAATCATGAAACCACTCCAATCATTTGTAGACACCCTGTATATTTGAACACAATGAAAACATCAACTCTTAAGTGTCTGTCATCATTAATATTTATTAGTAGAAGATTATTATATTAAAAAAACAAAAATAATGAATTCTATTTACCTTTTATTAATATTGTAAAAAGTTTGTTTGGATATTGATCCAAATATAAGATCTCATGTAAAAGGAGGCTCAAAACCACAAAATTGAGTATGAATATTTATTTGTTAACTTATCTCTATCCTACAATGTGATCAAAGAAATTATGATGCTCGTCTTTCTAATACTAATGTCATTAAAAGCAGTCTATTACACTCTTCAAAGCAACAAGATATGAAAATATGGTTACAGACTATGTTGGTATTTAATTCATCATAAGAAATTTTAGAGACAAATCATCAGAAATTACATTCTACACTTTGACACAAATTTTCACAATTACACAAGCAATTTTCCATAAGAAAAGTTGTACATTAAAACTAATAATAATTGATAAATTTAATTGAGATTTTAAATACTCCAATCACAACAAAGATTTATTTACATTACAACATAGTCACATGTAATATTACTTAGATTAAAACACGATGTACAAATCCATATACTCAACCGTGCAGCACCACATTTGCTATGCTATCTTAAGTGGCTTGTCATGAAAAGAGACAGAGGTTGTTTCAATGAAAGCAAATTCATTTCATTTCCAAATACACTAATGTTTGTGAAAACTGCAACACCATGAAGGAAACATGCAAATGAAGTGAAACTTACAGGAAATGTAAAGCAGGGTATGATATGCAAATGATTAAAATTTGGAAATGATTGTGCAGCACCTTCTAAACTGTCGTGTAAGAGCGTATAAGTAGAGGACTTTTGTGGATCCAAACAAGTAGTTTTTCATCGTCAGTGAGCTACTGGAGTCAGTATGCTTCGTTGACGTCAATAGGCACCTAATAAGCAAGATTCGGAGTTTGAACAGGGCCAAATGATCAGCTTGCGTGAATGAGGATTTTCATACCATAAAATTGCTGCTTGTACGGTGCATAATGCCACAAAAGCAATGCGAGTGTGGAAGCAGTGAACTGATGAGAACAGGACGAGTCGAAAAGCCGGAAGTGGATAACAAAATGTGACGACACCATGGGATGATAGACTCCTCCTCCACATGGCAATGATGGACCATTCAGCTACTTCTCAAATGTTAGTACAACCTTGGAATACTGCAACACGTCTGTCATTGTCTGGTTCTACGGTTCAATGGAGTCTGCTATGCAGAGAACTGAGTGCATGCATTCCTTTGCACAAGATTCCCTTGGACCTGAACCATCTTTGCCTCAGGATACAATGGGCTCATTAACGCACCTACTAGTGTGCAGATTGGCACCATATCGTGTTTTCAGACAAGTTTCAACTTGGATTACAATGATGGCTGCATACACATTAGACGATATCAAGGTGAGTGCCATCTTCCAGACTGCACTGTCTAGTGTCATACTGCAATAATGATAGACATGATGGTTTGAGGAGCAATTGGATATCATAGGCGATCTTGGCTGCTACGAATTGGGCACTCTCAACAGCAACTGCTACATCAGGGAAGTTGTGAAGGCCGAAGTTGTATCCTTTCTTCAGCACACTCTTGGAATCATATTCCAACAAGATGACTCCCAACCACATGTTGGCAGAAATGTCCAGACCATTTTCGAAGCAAGACAGATACCCCTTCTCCCCTGGCCTGCAGGTTCGCCTGATATGTCACCTATTGAACACGTCTGGAATATGGTCACTCGGCAACTAGCCTGTCATTGTCATCCAGCAGCCAATACTGATGAAATGTGGATTCGGATAGAAGCAGCCTGGCAGGTGATACCCCAGGAAAACATGCTAGACCTATTTGATTCGATGCCACGGCGTATAGCAGCTCTTATTGCAGCTCATGGAGGCTTTACACCATACTGATTTTTTGCACATACTATTATTGCATTGCTCTGAAACTTTACTTATTTACAGTCAGACCTCGATATAAGGTCACCCCTTGGGACCTCACGAAAGTGACCTTATAAGTGGGGTGACCTTATAACCAATTCATACACATTTGTCAATAAATAAGCATTATATAAATACAGTATAATTCTTTGTAAAATTTAATACATACAAAAATATCAGTTTATTACATTATAATTTTTTAATTTGGTTGAACCAATTAAAATTAGGAATCAGAAGAAATTATTTTTAAAAATTGTAATTCGGAATAAAGTTTTTAGAAATAGTACTAGTAGGCTCAAGCAAAGTATTGATGTACAACTGACCTTACTTAAAATAATCCATAATACAGGACTGTCATGATTTTGGTTTCATCTTTTGTACAATGTTTTCTAAATTTTGTAATTTCTGAAAATGTTCTTCAGCTCCCTCATGACTCGTAAAAAAATGTCTTACGACAATTAATGCTCTGAGCGCTTCTGCTTGTGTCACCGCTTCACTTTCAATATCACTGTCGTTATCCTCACTTTCTGCTGCATTGGAATCTAAAATTTACGAAACAATTTCGGAAATCGAAGCTTGGGGAAGTGGTAGCAATTTCATCCTCAATTTTCACGTATTCACTTTCCCCTTCTATAGCACAGTCGCGATTTCTGAGATCTTGTATTAACACAGCTATGGAATATCGTCTTCATCATCTTCATCTGTTATTTCATCAACACTATTTGAAGAAAATTGAAAACCAGCATGTCGAAAGCAAATTGAAATGCATGTGTTTGATACCAAGCTCCAACTTTTATGAATATAAAAAATTGCATCTAACACAGACATGTGAAAATTTTTTTTTTCTCATCAATTGCTGAAATCAAATCTTTCAGAAGGAGCTTTCTGTAGTTCATTTTCAGATTTTTAATGACTCCCTGATCCAAAGGTTGTAAAACACTGGTAACATTTGGGGGTAAGAAAACAAGCTCAATTGATTTCAACTGAGGTATGTTGATATGAGCAGGGCAATTGTCTGCGATGAAAACAACTTGTCTTTTACTTCAGAAAGTATCTATCGAAACGTCGTATAGTTTTCTCAAATATGTTAGCATTCATCCATGCTTTTTTGTTTGCATCATAATCCAAAGGTAAAGACTTGCATTCTTAAAGCAACTAGCGGCCTCAGTTTTTCAGAGCCATCCATATTAGCTCCTAAAAAAATTGTCAGTCTTTCTTTACTTCCCCCCCCTATACATTTTTCTTTCGTGAAAGTAAGAGTTTTGTCGGGAAAGACCCGGAAAAAAAGTTCACATTCATCAACATTGAATATATCGCAATGTTCATACCGCTTCAAAATGTCATCTAACACCGATTTCTTCCAATCACTTAAAACGCTATTGTCCACATCATCGGCTTTACCGCTCACTGTTTTAAAATTTAAGTCATGTCTTAATTTAAATCTCTGTATCCATCCATTGCTCGCCATAAAATCGTTCTCTCCTAATTCATCGGCTATTTGTAGAGCTTTTTCTTTCAGTACTAAGCACAATATAGGCACATTATGTGCTCTAGCAAATTTTATTCATTGGAGAAGGCCTTCTTCAACTTTCTCATACGGTGATAAACGCTTCCTTTTTCTCTTTCCATTACATGTTTCTGCAACAGTATGCGAAGACAGAATATTGTTGAGTGTCGTTCGTGGTATCCCACGCTCTTTGGCAAAACATGCTTTCGATACATTAGAGTTTTCAAAATCTTTGAAGATTTTCTTTTTCTCTGATAGAGACAACGTTTTTCTTTTTGTCGACATCATAACACAAGCACAGAAACGGTTGGAATGAGATCCTTTCCTTCGACTTCCTGGTGAACAACGATGGACACGTGACGCAATGGGAATGGAGAAATATCCTTCCCCCTCGTCCAGGCGTGGGAAAGCTGTACCTTCCGTCAGAAGGAGAAATGACGCCGATAAAAGATCGTACCCACGGAAAAATTCTTCAAATTGAATCAGTGTGACACTGAAATCACAGACAAAAGTGACCTTATATGCGATTATGGTATTTAAGACCTGACCATATATCCGATATTTCAAATCATAGAATTTCTATTCAATGAGCCAGGACTTTAGAAAAGTGACCTTATATGCGGGTGACCTTATATCGAGGTCTGACTGTATTTGTATCACTATTAGTAATGTGTGTAATAAATTTCCTTCATGGTGTTGCAATTTTCACAAACATGAGTGTAGAAACTTTCTTTGCTAATACAATGTGAAATATTAATTTATAAAAGAATCAGAGTGGCAATCTGTTGTTAAATTACTATCCAAAATTTTCAATCGTAGATAAAACTAGAAGGAATTCCTAGATCCTATTTATAATGAACTAGCTGTACCTGGCATGCGTTGCAATGCCACTCAAAGAAAGAAAGGGCTCGGTGAGAAGGGGCCCTAAATATAAGGTCCCGGTGTCAATCGGGGATGGGACCCTTAGGCCTTTGTGTCGCTTTGCCCCCACCCAAGTGTGGTGTCCCTGCCCCCCATAGGAGAGCGAATTTTTCCCTTTTTGCAATTGACTTGGGGGGCCCGAGAACGGGCCCTAAATATAAGGTCCCGGTGTCGATCGGGGTGGGACACTTAGGCCCTTGTGTTGCCTTCCCCTCACTCAAGTGTGGTGCCATTGCTCCCCCCCCATAGGAGAGCGAATTTTTCCCTTTTTGCAATTGACTTGGGGGGGCCCCCGATAAGGGGTCCTAAATATAAGGTCCCGGTGTCGGTCGGGGGTGGGACACTTAGGCCCTTGTGTCGCCTTCCCCCCATCCAAGTGTGGTGACCCTGCCCCCCCCCCATAGGAGAGCGAATTTTTCACTTTACACAATATTTGTGTAGTTCTCATTGTCACCACCACGTGGATATTTGGCTATTTCAGGGATTTACCCCTTTTCAACCCCAGGTTCTAAGGTAGTCTATCTTTTCCGCAGGGTCCTAAAGAATAATTCTGCAAAGTTTGGTCCAGATAGGTCAAAGGACCTAGGAGTGTATAAAGGACAAAGAAACAAACAAAGAAAGAAACATTCATTTTTATACATATAGATTTTTCTACCATGAAATATTTTATTATGTATTTAGACTTATAAATATGTAAGATCTGTAGGGTATTTTAAATAAAATTATTTAGAGTTTCTCTAAAAGTGAAATATGTAGGGAGCAGAATGTAAGAATTTTTATGGTATTAATTTATGTTTTTACACTGCTCTTATTGTGTTCACACATATTTCACACTTTTAGTATCTAGCAGTGCACAGAAAATTCCAATATTTTATCCACACTAATCATCTCTCCATCCATCTCCTCTGGAAACCTTTTACTCAAGTTATCAAGAAAGCAACTGTACTCTGGAAATTTTGGAAGAGACAGTCACTGCAGTGGTTCAACAATGGGATTCACACAAAGGTTTGTCATAAAAAATCTGTTGGCTTTAAATCATAAATAGGACCGAATGCATAAATAACAAACATACTAATGTTCTTTTATATGTCAGAAAGTTTCTGTTTGTTATTTTTCATAATGTATTTCAGAACTGTGAAAGCTCTGACTTTTTAAAGGGCGAGGATGGTCAACAGATTGATAGCAACTCACTATTACAGCTTGATCGATCTGAAAAACTTAAGATTGGAGAAAGCCTATTAAGAATGCTACAAACTTTCCTGGATAGCACCTGAAGTGGATATTACTCGGCTTTGCTTCATGATATCAGCCAAGTTTAATAATAGAAGTGAAATCAATAGGAATAAACAAAGCAAATCTGAGACCTTATGAAATGATTTTATGACAATTTGCATATCTGGTAACACCAAGTTAATTTTCTTACACTCTGCTCCTTATATATAAATTTTGATATCAGGAAAATTCAATATCATTCAATTTAAATTATTCTGCAGTTTATTTACGAATGTCATTCATCATCCTACAGAATTATTGTGCATGTGTGTATGTGTGCATATATATTATCTAAGAAAACAAGACCATGGACAAGGTGGACAACGATACGATATATATAAAAACATAATTAATTTACCAAGGTGAGAACAGGACAAAGAACAAGGGAATGATACAGAATGGAACAATTTTCCATTGTTCCCTCACCCACAAAATGGTTTCCTGTGGAAAACTGAAACCGTTGGTGGTAAATTAATTATGTTTATATATATATATATTCTAATCATTGTCCATTCTCTCGTTTTCTTTAAATCATTAATATTATCTATCTATCTACATTTATTTTCAAGGTATAGCTTTTTTACGCAAGATTTTATGAAAAATACATAAAATTTTCACAAAACAAAAGGGGGGGGGGAAGGAATTGTTTTTCATAATAAAGAGTATTTAAAAAATATAATATTCAATAAAGCAAACTTACGAATGTTGTAAACCATTTCGTGATCATGGAATGTTTCTGTACCCGAATCAACATTATCACACAACCCACGCAATCGATGGAGAAGAACTTCACAGGATGGATCCATAATGCTTCCTTGAAGGAGATATTCTTGATTTGGAATTATGTTACTATTTTTAGCTGTCGTCAAGATATCCATTTTCAGCTTAAAAATCAAATCTGCCAATAAAAATTATTTTTAAACTATAAAAACAAAACATAATACTTTCAGAAAGTACTGTCATTTCAGACACAATACAATGCGTAATTCAAATGCAATTCAAACATCATGTTCTAATAATTTTATTCATCAACTGTCTGAAGAGTAATTCTGAATATGATAACAATTAGGTTGAAATCTCAGATAACATAAGCATTCTTCCTTTCATTTTTGCCAACTGAAAAAGTAATTGCCTGACCTTATAAATATTTATATTAGGAGAATGAAAGGGACTTTGACCCTTAGCACAGAAGATAAAACCACAACAGAAAAAGAAAAGAAAAAAAAGCATTGTAAAGAGAAGAAAATGTTTTTGCATATATTTGAACAATGGAGCAATATATGTTTGAAAAATTTTTAGGACAGGAGCAACTCATTTGCAAGAATTAGACAATCATATAGCCAATCAAGTCAGAAACTTTTATTTCATTAACGAACATTAAAAAAAAAAACTACAATAAAATCATCTGGATACATAAAAGGCCCAACATTAAAATAATGTTAATCTTCACTCGTATTATTCTATAAAATCAGTGCTAACAACTTTTTCATCATTGGACCAAACAAAAATCAATTTTATGAAGATAAAGTTTGAAAGAATAGGAGGAGTGAAATAATTTTTTTTCTTTCCTAAACTTTACCAACAATTTTTTTTTTTTTTTTTTTAGAGTAGGAAAAGAAATGGAATCGCCACAAATATAAACTAAAAATATAAAAACACATTAAAATAAAGAAAAGGAAAATTCATGTGTTAGCCTCTGGCCGCTTCAATGAATTTCTTAAGCACATATAAATAAAGAAAAAGTGCCTAAAAATGTCTGAACACATTAAAAAGTGAGACCAATGTTCATAAGTGACATTTCAAGACAGCCTGTTTTGCGCCAATGTTTTCTTTTCTTTATTTTCAATGTGTTTTTAGTTTATATTTGTGGAGGTTCCATTTCTTTTCCTACTCTACTTCAATACACCTCTGTTATGAGACCTGCTTTGTTCATAGTGACTCTCGACTGATGATCACCGTATTAGTCTAAAACAGGCTGTCTTGAGATATTTACTTATGAACATTGGTCTCACTTTTTAATTATTTTTTTTTTCCAGAAAAAATATTAGAGAGAACAATATATATATTTTTTTAAGTATATAAACTGATCATTTAAAAAATAAATCCCATAGCAATCAGAAAAGAAGCCTACATAATATCTTTTTACATCAATTCTGCCATTGGCAACTTTTGAGAGCTAAATACAAGGTTACCAAAATTGTACTATCTAAAACACTTGGGTAAGAGCCATCTCAATTCAAACTTGATCATATGATAACATTACAAAAATAAAAATTTTATAAAATATTATCATATGATCAAGTTTGAATTGTGAATGAAACATATCAGAGATTTGGATAGCAATGATTTCTAATTGCAATGTTGAATCAAATTTATTCACTGAACCTGCAGAGGGATCAATACACAGTTATATCACTTTATTCTTCATACAAATATCGTGTTTAAGAAGTTAATCAGTAGATGTTTCTTACTTAATTAAAAATAATTCTTCAGTCTGAAAAACGAAAGAATAATTTCACTGATCAGAGATTTTAGTTTTATAATAAAGATAATAATATAATATGCTTTCCTTATAATTTTTATTGTTTTAAAATGAATACTGTCAAGTTAAAACCCTTCAAATGTGCTGTCACTTCCATCCCTTTTGTCAGTAGTAGATTTCTCCATAAGATTGGCAAGTATCTTTTGCTTACTATTGTACTTCAAAGTGATGCAGGCTATTAAGTCACTGTATTTTGCTTTAATTTCATCAAGTAACTACTTAAGCACATAGCAAAGAATATTAAAGTTTTTTCATGAGATTTCTTGCAGTTCCCCAGACAAAAACAAACAAAAAAATATGCTTTGATTTTTTTTCTTAAGATTTCTTTATTATCATTTACCAGATCAATTAATAGGTACTGCATTATCATTCTAAACTTAAGTGCATTTCTTTTTTTTTATTATTATTATTATTATTTCAGCACAGATTTATTAAACTAACAATATAAATTATCAATTGGTAAATTCCCACCTGTAAACAGCCAACAAAGTTGGCTTTGAGGTAACCAACCTCAATGGCATTTATTGATTCTGGAAGTGCATAAATAATGATTTCCGGCATAATAATATAACAAACACAGATAGTCCTTTTTTTGAGAGAATTTTATAGCACTGCAACTCTCTATTTTCGCTCTTCTTGTCAGTTTAACAAAACCTGTATGTTTTGAATCACACTGAAAGATTAAAGAATTTTGGAACAGATGCTCTCAAATTGAATAAGAAGCATAAATAATCATTCACTTTTTTAAAGTAATACATTGCTGTGCATTCACCTCTGAATAGTTGTTCTCTTTACACCTTTGTTTCTTAGCAGATACCTTCTTTAAAGGTGTAACGATAATGCCATAACACAAAAAAGAAATTATCAAAATAAAAAAAATACAAAGATTAAATTTACTGAATTTAGTCAACAGAGTAATTTTACTTTTTACCTCAAAGTTAAATCTAAATTCAATAATGGCCAGTGATCATCTGAACTAGCTATGCATCAAAACTCTCTAATTACCAGCAAAATCATCTCTTGATTTAAATTTTTAAAAAAAGAAGAAGACAATGAAGAATAAAGAAACCAAATAATATACAACAACTTTAAAACAAGCTGTTTTACTCAAGTGAAAAATATTTAAAATAAAATTTTAATAAAAATACATATTTTTAACTACATTTGTTATGGAAGCTGGATAAAACTGATGAAAGGGTCGAATTGGTCCACTAGGCTTCCGGGCAATAAACTATTTTTTTTTCCTCCTAAATATAACTTAGGGTATCAGGACGAGGGCTAAGAATGTACAAAATTTGATCAGAAAATTGAATACAAGCCTTCTCATGGTTGAGTTATAAACAGGAAATATCAAAACTTTCTCAGAATTTATTAGCACAAGTCTTGTTTACATATTAACACAATTCATTAACACATTTTTACCAGTAAGAGATTTACTTTTCTAAAGACATTTGCATAAAAATTTCCATCCTAATAGGGTTTTTTGAAGCATAATCATCATGCATAAAGAGTTTCTCTACAAGATGTTTTTTCCTTGTTACAACAGACAAGGGTTTCATTTTTTTTTCTCTTCTTTTTCTGCTATGTGAAGATGAACTGATGATTCAACTCCCATCACAATGTGAATGGGAAATACATCTTAACCTGAATTTGGCTAGGAGCAAAGTACCACAACAATAGGCCTACCATGAAAGACCATTTGAATAGAAAATGGTTATGCAAAGTTATTAAAAAACAAACAAACAAACAATAAATAAATAAATAAATAAATAAATACATCCACAACGGCGTAATCTGTCGAATGCCTTTGTATTATGTGAAAATACATATAAGGCTTCTGCTAAAAATTCTCAGCAGTTCATAAATAGAGAGAGAAAATCACAACCAGACAACAAATATGCCTTCGCACAATGAGCCAACATCAATGGGAATTCTGAACAGCTGTTTCATCCTTATTAGGAATCATCAGCAGAATTTACCCTTGATGTTTAGCTCAGTTGCACGAAAGCTATGGTTCAGCAATAGCTTTGGGTTCTTACTTCACAATCAAATCTTGTATAATACTTAATGTTCGTGTGTGTTAAAATTTATTTTAATATTCGAACCAGGTAATGTATATTATTTTCTATGTCAGTTATCACTACAATTTATGCTTCCAAGTCCAATAAAAGTTTCGATTATAAAAATCACAGTCTTGCTATTTGGGAAGAACTTCAACACCTTCCTTCTCAATGGAATCCTCTATTTGAAGGACAAGTCACAACAATATACTAAATTTTAACTCTGCAAACCCAGTTATGTGGATATTCTTATAGTTACACAAAATGTCTTGGAAGTGTAATTTCTGTCATTTTGTTTGCACCACCACGGGTATGCTATATAAAACTGGAAAAATATGAAGAAATGCCCGAGAAAATTGAATAAGGTAGTTAATTTCACACTTTGCCTATAGTGTGGGGATTATATTGTATACATTTACTTTACATTTTAGCCTCCAGCGCAAGTTAGCATTAAATCTATGCAGTTTTAAATTTTTGGGTGTAGCTTAATTTAATGCGAGTGTTTATTGCAATAGAAATTAATTCAGATTACAGCAAGTTTCGTTTTGAATATTCATGCTGCTAGATCCTGTTGGCTTTTTTAATTACACAATAGAAAACTAAATTAAGAGTGATTTTGAGAAACCAAATAATAATTTTAAAAAAATGTATATAAATTTTAGTTATAATCAAACAGGAATCATCAAATTTAATGAAAATAATGTCACATAAATGAAGAACACTTTTTGAAAACAATTCTTAAGCAAAATTATTCTTTTTTACAATCCTATTAGGAATGAATAGGGAAGCAGTGGTCCAGAATCCAGGTGTCAGAGGAGTGTAATATATATTGGTTCACTCTTTTTCTCAAAAAAACAATGTTATTATAGAATACGACATAACCACAATAAAGTTTTCTACTGATTTTTAAATGATGAGATCTGAAAGTCGGGGATCTCACTATTTTTACAGAACTTCTTAAGAAAGAAAAATGTTGCACAATTCCTCAAGTTCCTGCCAACGAATGTCATAAGTGCAAATTGCAATTCAGTGATTTTCACGTACATGATGAAAACTGTTAAGAAAATAATTTAAACGTTTAAATGTCTTAAGTATTTTAAATGAGTTCAATAATTATGTTCATTTGTAATAAAACTGTCGAATCACTCTTTTTTTAAACTTTGAGAATAATAGCTACTTTTTAGGCGCAACGATAAAATGAGTAAAGGTGGAAAATTCTTTACTTTCTATAAATATAAAACAATTTTTATTATACCTTTAAAAGAAAATATTCATCTTATTTCATTTTCGTCGTAAATAGTCAGAATTATTTGCTGTGCCTAATGTGTTAAGGTGTTTTCAATATGAATTATGAGTTATTTCGATAAAATTTTGCTCTGATATCCTTCTCTTAAGTTCCCAAAATCAATATGCCCCTCACCCAGTCAGAAAATAATACTGATTCCACAGCTCGTCCTAAAATAAAGGGAAGAATCATCACTTAAATCTAATGGATAAAAAAGACTAATTTTATCAATTTTTCACAAATATGAAAAATTAAAAAAACAACCCGTATTCATTAAATGATAGTTAAATTCTACTTCTGAAGTAGATTTATCATATTACAGGGCACTATCACAACTAGATTAACAGTGATGATTTAAACAAGTCACTGGTACTCAACCTTAATTATAATTTATATGAAAGAAAGATGGAACTACTTTGATGCCAAAATATACTTATGTTATTCTACAAATAGAAAATATATTTAAAAATTAAAAAGAAATCACCTCAATTCCTATGATTTTTTTTTACTTCAAATTAACATTATTTTCTGCAGACTGTCAAACAATAGTTTAGTATCATGACATCCGATCCGATTCAAAACGTAATATTATTTCACCTTAAATTGTAGTGATAATAATTTCCTTAATTTCTAGCTGTTAACAAATATACAAATACACATGCTGGGCGGCCTTTGTTTGTTGCTTGGTTCACATTCCCAAAGAAATAAAATATCGACATTCAATGTTTTCCCACTGGATGGCCATCAAGGCCGCTAGTAGGAAACGGATAATAGATAAGGTTACTAACATATCTAATACTAAAGTCCACCAACTCCATTTTGTGTCGAAGTCTGCGGCGCTTCTTACGTTTTGTTCAAAGAAATGCAATGTTAGTTACGCTGACATCAGAATTCTTCCTTCAAATTTATAATATTCCAAAGTAAAATGTTAATATAAAATTTTATTAGGATTATGATAATCTTTATTTTATGAGCATAACTTACCTTTTTTAAAATGTTAATAATTTTTTCTGAAAATAAATAGACATTCATTTCTTCCTTATTTTTTCTCCCATGAAATGAAAATTAAAAAGAAATTATTTTTTGAAGTATTAAATGTTTCACTTCTGCTTTCATGTCATATATATAACAAAATTTTATTTATTTATTTATTTATTTATTTATTTATTTATTTATTTATTTATTTATTTATTTATTGTCAAGTTTTAACTTACATTAACCATAATAAAATTATCGTAGTCATTACTGGTTGGTTTTTTTTTTTTTTTTTTTTCAGTTATCTTCAAATATTAAAAAAAAAG
>JAFIDM010009631.1:136056798-136093384 GCA_023159025.1 Thereuonema tuberculata | reverse complement strand
AAATCACTACTGGATGTACTGAACAGCTTAAGTGGCTCCAGTGATAAGACTGCACTTCGTTCTGCAGTACTGCACTTTGTTCTGCAAAACGAACAAAGTTGTAATTTTCTGCAAAGTCCATAAGCACTAAAACTTCTTCAGATGCTAAATTATCCTCCCTGTGCTTCATGTAAGAGTTTTGAGCTTTTGTTATAAAAGAAGGAGGGATAAGAGATTCAATTTTCCGATTAGTATATTCAATGAATTCTTGGTGAGGAAGTAGCATTGTCTGTAGCTTCATTCGGCCATCACTTATCCACTGTGAAAATTTGATTTCGTCTTCATCATCAAAATACCTATATTGAACTTATTTACTAGACCTATTTTGTTCAACCTTTGACCTCTAACTCATTTTTTAATAAGCTTCGTGGAGCATAAAATTTTATCGCGTTAAAAATAATTTATTAATTTTATATTGTAATAAAACTCTTATAACTCAAAACCCCACCAATTTTGTTTCACCTTTTGAAAGACAATTTTATCCACTTTTCAGTGATATATGGTTGTGTAGGGATATCTGGAGAGAGACTTTTGCTACATGGTTTTTTTCTAAATGAGGTACACAATTCCGTAAAATACTTTTTTCTTATATTTCAGAATTTTTTTAACTATGATGGAAAGTTAAAGTTTTAATGTTCAGAGTGTCATCTGATTCTGTATACAATCTATAACAAATGAGTAAAGTTTGAAACCTCTATCTTCATAAATATAAATTTGGTAACAAAAAACGTAAATACATACAAGCTTGTTTCTGACCCGAACCGTCCTCGGAAATTAAAACCATCTAAAACTTCAAACGGTTGTAACTCAGAAACTACTTGTAATAATTGAGTGAAACTTTGCATTTTTTCTTATTTTTGTAGTCACATAATGTATACAAATTTTCATTACAATCTGAGTACCTTGGGTTTAAAATCAAGTTTTGGCTGTATGATTTGGCATGGAATGGCCCAAATGTTTATAAGTAATTGAGCAGTTGATTTGGGAGGTAGTGATATTTATAAAAAGTTAAACTTTTTCTTTTGAGGTTTTTGTGGAAGGATTCAAAAATGTTGTAACATTTATAGATTTACAAATTTTATTATTAATATGAAATTAAGTAATTGCTATCTGGAAAGTTTGTAGTTTAGTGTGATTTGCTTAGAACAATTATTTTTATTTGAAAGTCAATTACTGAACATAGCATAAACTTTATTGTTGTGTGAAACAGGGGCCAGTAACAGGATACCTATTAATTTAACATCACAAATCAGTGTTTTGACTATTTAGATTTTGAATTCTGAAACATTCATTTTAATTAATTTTAGTTTTTTTTTTTATAATTAACACATAAAATTATAACATTTTTAATTATAAGGTTATATCGGGGCGTTGAAGGTAAGGCTCCAACGTTTCATTGACCTGGGACTGATATGAGGCTGGGTGGTCAGTCCAATGCTCACCCGCATGTACCCCCAGAAAGAAACTCGGTATCCATTCTACAGAGGGCTGGGTAGGCCCTAACAAACAAACAAAGGGACCACACCAACAAATCAGATTTTGGGTCCTAGGACCTGTTTGGAGGAGAATGGAGCATGGAAAAATCTCCACTCTGTGTCGAAGCTGGGGATTGACCCTCCACCTCCAACTCACAGCCAAGCGCCCTTACCACTCAACTACCTGCCCCACAATTTTTAATATAGGAGAAGCATAATTCTAATATAATTTGTGATGCTTATATTTGCATCTACAAGACCTTACATTTGTCTGTAATTAATCTTCATTACCAATTATTAATATTCATTATTTATTTTGTTATTAGGCCCGGAATTTTATGAGAAATCAAATGAAAGTAGGCCAAGAAGTATTTTTTTACCACAGTAACTGCAAGACTCCTGGAATTGTTGGTATTGTAAAGGTGTGTTGATTGTTCTTGTTGTTTTTATTTATTTTTATTCTTAACAACTCTTTTATCTGCAAAGGAAGAAGTCTAGTGAAAATTTGCAGAAATTAGTGTTATATTTATACAGTAATTTTGAAATAAATGATTGTCTTTGCATAACTTACTAATACTGCTTGTATTTAAATTTAGTGAAAACATTATATCAGGTTGTAAAGAAAGTTTCCAGAAAACTTCTTATGCGGCATGTGGAATGCAAGATACTGTAAGCCTGCGATGACTGAAACATCCCATAGTGCTGCACGAAAGAAGAGTCTCCATGGACAGAACTTACGCTGTTGTGGTGTTGCTCATGGTGACAATACGATGACGATATCGAAATGTGTTCATGCAGTATTGCTTCCGTATGAATATCCGTTGAATGTCGTAAAAGTGATGGAAGCGAAAAGTGTTTGGTGACAATATTATTGGACAGAGTATCTGCTGTGACTGATACAGAAAATTCGACAGTGGTGTATGGGATCCGTCAGATGCATCAAGAAGTGGACGACCCAGTGAGGTGGAAGATGATGCAGTTGAACAAGTGCTTTCAACTGAGCCTGATGCATTTATGGGAACTGGTAGAGGAACTACAGACCTCTCATACGACCATCAACACCAGACTGTGGAAGTTGAGATATTCATGTAAACTGAGCAAATGGATATCCCATGCTTTGTCAGACAAAATCAGATGCAATGCTACTCCACTGCTATTGCCCTGCGTGAAAGAGAAAATGGGAGGGCTTTTTGCGTAGGTTGACGACGAGGACAAAAATGGGTCACATACGTGAATGTTATGCAACACAGAGCATGGACCAAGCAGCGACAACCCCCACAGAATGTCGCAAAGCACCACTGCATGGACAGAAGGTGATGCTGAGTTGTTGGTGGGATTGTCTGAATGTGATTCACTATGAACGCTTACTGCAGAACACTACCATCACAGCGGATTTCTACAGCCAACAGTTAGACCATCTCCATGCTGCACTGCAAGCATCAATAATCGACATGGGGGTCATATTCTACCAGGATAACGCTTGTCCACATGTTGCATTATGAACCCAGCAAAAATTGCATGATCTGGAATGAGAAATATTGTCGCACACCCCTTATTCCCTGGACCTTGCCTGTCCGGCTTCCGTCATTTTCGGTCTTTGTCCAATCTTCTTTTTAAGAAAAACTTTGGTATTGACAATGATGTGAGACGTTGTCTAGATACCTTCTTCAACTCCCGCTTACCAGACTTCTATCGCAATGGGATATTTGCACTCGTAGATTGGTGGAACAAGGTCATAAGTTCTAATGGGGACTACCTGGACAATTAGGTACAGTGTTGATACAATTGTTCAGCTTCAAACACATGCTTCCCTATTTTCCAGAAGCTTTCTTTACAACCTGATTTTATAGTTTCAGTAAAGAGCTGTAATTTTTACAGCAAATTGATTTTCAGTTTTGCTGATATACAACATAATTAAAAATTTTCAAATGTTGTGACCATCTCTTCTAAATTTATTTCAGGTTGTAAAAGAAGGCTATCCAGATCACACTCAGTTTGATAGCAAAGATGCACATTATGACAGGTATGGTAATGATGTTAGCTAAGTATTTTAAGTGCACCTTTAACTTCGAGTAAATTTTAAGGATTATTAGAACTGCAATATTGAATCCTTGTCTATAATTAGTTGTTTCTTTAGTTGCTGATGCTCTGTTTTTTGGATTTCTCTATCATATTAAGAACAATTTCAAAATTTTATAAACAGAAAAATTAACTTCAATAGTGCTGTTGATACCATATAAAAGAAATCTATGGTAAACCAATATTGTGACTAAAATCAGCCAGGAATGAAAGTTTGTTGCAGAAGTAACCATATCTCCTCTCTAGGTAATTGCCTTGTCTTTTGTGGATAATTGTGTGGCATGAATGGGGATTTTACCTAGGAATCAAATCTATATTGGCAGTTCTAATTTCTCAACTGTAAGTTATTTCTACAAATATAAAATCCTGTTTTACTTACTGAAATATATTTCTTATACAAATATGGGAAGTTCCACTACATACAGGGCTCTGGAGCATGCTCTAAGGCTCCGAATGGAAAGAAATTTGGACAACAGATACTTCAAACGATGCACTCGCCATTTATTGAAAAAAAAAAAAAAAAAGAAACGGTCCAAAACAAGGCCATGATAGTGCTGTAGCAATAGCTCACCATAACTAACTTGAAAACGATAACCATGTATTACTCTAAAAACATAACTGAAATAATGCAAATACTGTGCTAAAAAGTAACACAAGAACTAATGAAAGACAAGAAGCAATTCCATGAAATTTTGCTAGTTTAAAATCTCTCCCCCCCCCCCCCCCCCGGTGTTGAGGGCGGAGCAAAGAGTTTGTCACTGGTCACAAGTCACTCTGTGATTGGAGGTCACATCACGGTTGTGCATAATGTTGACTCGCAGCTCTATAAAAGGAAAAAAAGCTTTTCAAAAGCATTTAATGCTTACCAGCACTTCACGAGCAATGCCAACATTGCAGTAAAAAGCGCTATTGGTGAAGTTGTTCTATCAGAACAATAACAATGCAGCTGTGACTGTTAGAGAATTTCAGTGTCAAAAGCATGTAAGACGTGGACCAAGGTCTGCTCGCGCTGTCCACAAATTGATTGCAAAATTTGAAGCAACAGGACAACTTGGCTTTCTGCCAAGTAGAGATAAAAAAATGAGTGGACTCTTCTCGCATTGAAGATATAGCTACGGCTGTTGGGGATTTGTCACATCAATTTCCATGTGGAAAGTATAAGTGTACCAGCTGTTGCCTGCACAGTAAACATGTCATATGCCACTGTAAGAACAGTGATATGTCAGATATTGTGGTACTATCAGTACAAGATAAGGAGTCTACAGCAGCTACAGCACGGTGACACAGAAATTCGTGTAACATTTGCACTTCAGTTTCTGGCACAAATGACAGTTGATATCACTTGACCATGGAACTTTCTTTGGAGTGACAAAGTCCACTTCTACTTCAATGGGCAAGTGAATACCCATACTGTCGCATATGGGTGATAAACAGCAAGCTCATCATTTGAAGTATCTGTTGTCCAAATTTCTTTTCATTTGGAGTGTTAGAACATGTTCCAGAGCCCTCTATGTAGAGGAACTTTAATGTTAACAACCCTGTATATATGTATCCAGGTCCTTACTTCCAGGTAAAGCTATATATCCACACATCAATAACATAGATGTATCTATAGGCGCCTTGGGCACCAAGGTTCGCCAATGATTTCTCTTCTACAGCGGTTTTTGTTTCTTTCATGTGATACCAATGTTTTGCAAATTTTTGAATATTGTAGGCTATGTCTTAAATGCTGCTCTTTTACTTCTCTCCAGTCTTGCGATCATATTAATCATACAGACTTAAAATGTGCCCAGCAAGACTAATTCTCTGCTCTGTCATGATATTGTGGCATCTCCTCAGACCACTTCTTTGTAGAATCTCAAGCATAGTATGATAATAGTATTATAAAGTTAGATGATGACTGTATTACAAAGTCAGATGATGACAGTATTTCAAAGTCAGATGATGACAGTATTTCAAAGTCATACACTTAAGTATAAAACTTAGGGACCAACACTATTTCAGAAAGTTACATTCCTAAAATCAATGAAACAGCCTGTGGTGAGTTGCATAGCTATGGATGTTCAGTAGATAGCTGATGCACATGTACATTTTTGAATTGTTACGATAGAGGTTATGTGGTAGCACAGAGAGAGATAAAAGCAGCAGTTCAGCAGATAAGTGCAAGGTAACAGTCAGTCAGTACGAGTGTTACAGACGTTCGATTGGTTTCGTATGGTGCTACAGACAACGACATGGCCAGTAGACAACATCTGGATGACTTCGCCCAGGGTCGCATAATTGGAAAGCTTCAGGAAGGGCGAAGTGTGAGGAGTGTGGTCGAAGAGTTTGATATAGCTAATAGAATCATATTGCGTGAATGGGCGACCTTCAGTACAAGAAACATAGCAGTGCGAAGCACTGGTGGTCATTGTCCATGCAAAACAATGCCCAGAGATGACCACTATATACTCCTACAGGCCAAGAAAGAGACACACCAGATAGCAGGAATTGGTGGAAACCAGCTGCACAGAAGCTGAAGACGCACAATATCGCAGTTTACTGTGGCCAGACAATTACACCAAGGTGCCTGGTTGCTCGACAGCCAGTACACTGTGTCCCATTAACGCCTGTTCATTGGAGACACCGTTTACAGTGGTGCAACGAACACAAGAAGTGGACCGCAGCACAAAGAGGTAAGGTACTCTTTACATCAGAGAATAGATTCAGTCCCAGCAGTGATTCTGAACGTCAGCAAATCTGGTAAGAGGTTGGCACATGGTATCACCCGGCCAACATCACAGCAAGGGATCGATTAGGCAAGTCTAGGTATTCTCATGTGCAGAGGGATTATACTGAATGGACTTACAGAGCTCCAGATACTGGAAGGAAGGCACTGTAACTGGTGCGCACTACTGTACTGAGGTATTCCTTCCCCATGTGTCTGTTCTGAGGTGCCCTTGGCCCCGAGTTCCTGTTTATGGACAAAAACGCTAGATTCCATTGAACAGCAGCTATTGATATTCTGTTGGAAAGTGAGGACATTATTCGAAAGGAATGGCACATTTCCCCGATCTAAATCCCATCGATGCTCTGAGGAGACACCTTGTGGCACATCCACACCCACCAGAAAATGTTCACCAGCTGAAGATGGTGCTGGCAGAGGAATGGGTGATGTTACCCAGAACTTATGAGCCATCTCATCCTAAATATGGACAGGTGATGCAAAACATGCATCACTGTTAGGGGTTGTTATATCTCCTACTGAGGACTACCTGTTCACTTTGTTCCATCTTTGTCAACGATGCATCTGTATCGTGGCAGCCAAGGTTGTGTAGCCATTTCTGAAATAAAGTCCCTCTGTCTCATTTTGTATCCATTGTTGTGATGCTGTTATTTCTTTCATTATTTCGGTACCTAATTAGATTCTTTTGGTATGCTTTTCCTATATCCAGGCCTCTCCTGAGGGAAGCTACAGATGAAAACCTGACTGGTTCCTAAGTTTGCACTTCAGTGTTTTTTCATCTGAGCATCAGTTGTAGTTACAGACCAAATTGGGCACAACTTTTGAAATACTGCCAAAAGTTTGCAAATTCTGCAAATAACATCTGCTTTGATATTTGCATCTGTAGACAGTATGCTGCCAACATAGGTGAATCACTATTTCTTTTATGGAGTGATATCCAACCATTAGTGATGCATACTTCTTTGCATTTTCAATCTGTGTTATCTTTGATTTATCCTCATTCTGATTTTACCAGTTGCAATTTCCTAACTTGTCATATTCTGAAAGCATTCTCTTGTTTCTGCTAACAGTGTAATATAATCTTTTAAGTTAAATCCTTAAGCCATTGTTGATCCTTTTCTGTAGGATACCTAAATTCATCCTACTCGTTGCTTTCCTCAAGATGAAGTCTATAGCTAAAAGGATCAAAAATGATAAAGAGAATTCAAGTTTTCATAGACCAGTGGGATTGTGTAGAAATCAGTTAAGCCATTATCAATTCTCACACAGTAACTGGAATTGAAATAGAGATAACAGAAGATAGTAAAGTATACTATCAGAGAATATCGCACCTTGTTATAGTATTCCGTAATGAGTCTTTCTATACACTGTCAAATGTCTTTTAAAGTTATTGAACTTAATCAATAATGGTCATTGTTCAACAGAATAATGCTGCTGTTGACAATATTGCAAAACATAAAAAATTTGCTTGCTACATGATTGTCTGCAACAAAACCAAGTTTGCTCTTGTTGCAGTGACCATACATAGACCTCCTCAGTAAACAAATACAGAACATTTTGCCAGGAATTGATATAAATGTGATACCTTTCCAGTGTTACTATAAGTAACATTTTCCTTATTTGTTTGAAATGCTCTCTTATTTTCCAACATTCATTTGACAATTTCATTAATCTACACAGTACTGTTTCCATCACTCTTCAATAGTTCTGCTGCAATTTGGTACAGGCCACTGGCTTTGTTATCCTTTAACATTCTTACTGCTATATTGGTTTCTACAATCTTGAACACTCCTAAATCTTATCTCCAATTCATCAGCGGGAATTGAAAGTTCTGAAATCACAGAATGTGGCTCTGTTGGCTGATTAGAATCTCTTTGAAATTTCTACTTAATATATATCTTTACTAAGTAGAATCTTCCTATTCTTATTTTAATAAGAGCATTAGCATCTCTTCCTGAACTTGTTAGTTCTTAGTGCAATATAATATCTTAATTCAATTATCTTAATATCTCAATTCAAATTCAAATATCAACTTTATTAGCTGCTATTTATGCTTCAGCACCTTTATGTTCCAGCCATTCTTTCTTATCTGCTCAACAACTCTTCTTGATTTTATGGTCTAGTGATTTGTATTTTGCCATGGCTTCTCTTTTCTCATTTGGTGATTTTGCTTGAGTTATAAAGTATTTTGCTGCCTTAAATCCATCGATCAGATGACAGGTTCAATTCTTTATCCAGCATTATTTTTGCATCCCTCATCTTCATCAAATCTATTGTTATGTGCTCTTCATCAATGCTTGCTTGAACCACATCCACTGATCTTATAGTTAAGTTTTACATTGAGGTTGTTGAAACTGATTTTCAAGTTTTGAGTTTGTACTTTTTAGCAATAGACTGTTCTCTTAGTTTCTCAACTGCGAAGAGCCAAATTGGTTTCCCATCTTGTTTCTCTTTAGGTGGAGACCAAGCCATCTGAGAGATGGTGCTCTGACTCATTATCAGGTGTACACTAAACTTAATCTGACAGCATTAATTGTGGTGAGACAGAAATAGTCAATTTCATTATTAGTGATGCTATCAGATGATGTCTACTTTGTTGCAGTGGAGAGGCTTGTGTACCTAAAGCTACCCGCACACGAGGGAGCTTTTGCTGTGCAACTCGAGGAAATTGAGGTGCACAGAAAAAGCTGCATGCGACTGTCAGGGCGCAAACGATGCAACATTGTTAGCGCCGCCGTGCGGACAACAAACGAAGCACACTACGAATTTGAATGACATCACTGGACATGACGTCAAGGATACTGCTGTGATATCGTTCCAAAACTAAATATTTGTGATTTATTTTAAACATATGAGAAATATTTTTATAATATTATTAGCTGGTATGTAATCGCAGTTGATGGCAATAATGCGATTCGCGAATAACAACGACCAACAGCCAATAATAATCCATTGCTCACTGAAACAATGACGTCACGTGGCAGTTTCCGGAAATGGTGAATGAGCGAAACTCCGCTTGCAATGTGAAATATTCAAAAAATCTAGGTTTTTCAAACGCTATGCTACATTCTACCGCATTAAATTACTGCATTTACATATAAACTGTATTTATGTGTGAAAGAAACTCGAAATAATCTGATATTTTTGCTGTATTCGCGATTCGCCCATCTGAAGCGAAGGAAAAAGGTTTCGACGCCATGTTTCTTCCTTGAGCATGACGTCACGCCTGACGTATAAAAATGCTGCACTGTGATTGGGTAATTCCATGCAACTTTCCGTGGTGCACCGCCGTTCTGTGAAGCTTTTTTTCCATGCAACTTCCATGCAACTTGGCCCATGCAGCTCAAAAAACCGCTCTAGGCATCAAGTTGCACATGCAACTCGGCCAAAAGCTCCCTCGTGTGCGGGCTACTTAAAGGAGCCTGAGAGCCATGCTGCAGTAGCATAACTACTGGTGGGGTCACCCATACCTGACAGATCTAAGGTGATGGGTCAGACAGAAAGAGACACCCAGGTTGGGAGATTGAGCTTGAGGTTAACAGCCTCACCTCGTAAAAAATCTCTTGTTCAGAAACCTAATGACAGAAGCCGGACTGATTTGCATGGTAAATGACATGGTAAAGGATATAACGATAACAATTTTTATATAGCAACATGGAATGTTCGTAGCTTATACAGAGGGGGCAAGCTTTAAACAGTTAAATGGAAGTAAAGAGATGTAACATAGCTATACAAGAAGTGTGCTGGAAAGGAGGAGTGATGGATACAGGAGATGTCAAATTCTTCTATAGTGGTTATGTAAACAGTACTCTTTCCACAGGATTTCTAGTTAACAAAAAGTATAAACAACTGGTCTTAAACTTAGAGGCATTCAATGATAGATTATTTATTTTAAGGATTAAGGGAAAATTGAACAACCTATCTTATATGTGCTCATGTTCCAACTGAAGGAAAGAAGAATCTGTCAAGGATACCTTTTATGATAAGCTTAATCAGATATATCATAAAATGCCAGCATATGGTGGAAAAATCATTTTAGGGGATTTTTAACTCGAACATTGGGAAAGAAAGATGCTTTTAGCTCAACGATTGGAAAACATAGTCTACATGAAATTTCAAATGATAATGAGTTAAGAGTTATTGAATGTGTAATTAATAACAGTTTGATTATCAAAAGTACCTACTTTCCACATAAGAACATCCATAAAGAAACCGGGAAATCCTCTGTTGGATCAGCAAAAAATCAAATTGACCACGTTATGGCAGACAGAAATCATGTCTCAAATATTATGGATATTAGGAGCTTTAGAGGTGCAGATTGTGATTCTGATCATTATTCGAATAAACTATTGATACAGAATATCAAGATTCAGAAATGTAAGAGGTGTGAGAGAAAAGAAATATAATGTAAAGAAGCTGAATGATACAGAAATCAGTAAATACATAAAAAAAGAGATTAATAAGTTATGTACAAAAGAAAATAAACTATAAAAGAACAGTAGTGAAGAGAAGTGGATATAATCTGAAGGAAATTATTATTAATATAGCTAAACAAGTGATCGTATGTGAAGGAAAGTAAAGAGAAATGATTGGTTTGATGAAGAATGCCAAATTAAAATTGAAGAGAGAAATAGAGCTAGACTTCAAATGTTGAATAGGAAAACAAGATTAAGTGTAGATGATTATAAAAATAAAAGTATACAGTAGAACCCCGGTAATCCAAGGTAATTGGGGCTGATTGTACCTCGGATTACACAGAAAAAAGAAAAAAAGACTAGGATTTTTCAACTAAAACGAATCAAATTTAATTTATATTAGATATTAAAGTTACAGATAAATTAACAATGTTACCTGGTTACATGAAAAGACTCTTTATAAGCATTTACAACTTTAAAAAACTGTCGAATGAACCGATCACATTAGCAAGCAGATTGATACTGACTGGCCACCCTGCGTGACCTTGGACTCAGCCTCACCTCGGATTACTGGGGTTCTACTTTATATGTGTAAAAGAAAGAAAAAGGAACACAAACGGAAAATACTGGAATCCATTGAAGAAGCTAGCAGAGGAAATGAGATGAGGAAGTTTTATTATATAGCTAGGGAATTATGAACAGGATTCCAACCAAGAACCTCTTATGTACAAAGATAAGGACAGCAATTTAAACAGAAATGATCAAGATGTTATAGACAAATAGAAAAAATATTTGACGACTCCTTATAGTAATTGTAGCATACAAATGGATGAACAGTAAATTTATCTAGGACCTGATTTACAGTGTGAATCCCCTACCAGAGATGAAGTGTTTGTAACTATTAAAATATTAAAGAACAATAAATCACCAGGTAAGGAGAATATATGTGCTGAATTGATTAAATACGGTGATATAAAATTATGGGAAGAAATACATGTCTTAATCAAAATTATATGGATGACAGAGATGATTGGAATGCTTCAATAATTTGTCCTGTTCACAAGAAAGGAGATAAATTGCAGTTTGCTAATCACAGAGGAATATCCCTACTAAATGTATGCTATAAAGTCTTTAGCAATTTACTTTATAATAGCCTGATATCATTCACAGAAGTAATTCTGGGGAATTACCAAAGTGGCTTTAAAAAAGGATGTTCAACTATTGATAATCTATTTATATTGAGAGCCATTCTTGAGAAATTTTATGAATATAATATCGATCTGCATTTATTGTTTATAGATTTCAAACAGGCATTTGACTCCATGAATAGAAGCTATTTATATGAAATTTTGAATGAATTTGGTATCCCAAGAAAACTCGTAAATTTAATTAAAATCACAATAGAGAACTCTTAAGTGCAAAGTTAAAACCCAAGGGCAGTTATCTGATATATTCCATGTGAAATGCAGCTTAAAGCAGAGTGATGCATTGTCAAGCGTTCTCTTTAATATAGTTAAGGAAAAAACAGTAAGAAACATCAAGATAAACCTGAAGGGAACAATTTTCAATAGGACAAGACAGTATCTTGCATATGCTGAAGATGTGGTGATACTTGGATGGTCTGATAGGTCGATCGAAGAAGCTGCATATAAAGCCGGTTTACTCATAAATGAGAACAAGACTGGAAAGATTTTCATAATGCAATGTAGATTGATAATTTGAAGTTTATATTAATTACATTTATTATTAATATTATTATAAATGACACTGTCAGATCATTAATTAGTAAGACATTTATGTAAATTGCATGAATTATTAATTAATATTATTATTATAAATGACATTATGAAATCATTAATTAGTAAGATATAGTAAGAGTTAGGAGGTTGGAGGATGGGATATTGCGGCCCTCCATCAGAACTTTTATAAAAATATTGACCTTCAGACTTCCTAAGGTTGTGCACCCCTGATTTAGAATAATGATACTTGAATGAAAGTTCATGTGTATTAAGAAAATGATTGTGGCCTTGGTTTAAAAATAATGAAGAGTGAATACAAAGAATACTAATCAGCAACTGGCACCCTAATAGTTTTTTGTTTTTTTTTAATTTAAGAAATCTGTTATGTTAATTAATAGTTTTCTGTATTAACCTCTGAAGTATGAATCTTTAATATGAAATTATTTCTTACCGTATATGCTCCAATAGAGGCCCCCGGCGTTTATTTGCAAAACTAACCTCGGCTCCCGGCGCTTAATAGAGACCGGCTGCTATTAGAGGCCAAAAACCTTCGGAACGCAATATTTTTACACATAAATACCGGCTAATATTATAAATAGCTACTTTATTTGAATTTCACTTGCTACATAAGACTGTTAAAGTAAATTGGCGATGTTTTTCTGTACCTTTCGCTGCTATTCGTCATCCGAATCCTCAATGACGGGCGGCCGCCTCACCGGAAGTTTCTTTCGCATATTGCACTGCGCGAATCTTAAAGGCAATGTCAAATGACCGTTTTGGCGGCATTTTGTAAGGCAGTGTACCGTAAGGTATTATGCACGACTGTAAAGATACGGACGCTTACACTAGTACCGGTAGGCAAATATCAAAGACCCGGCTACTGTTAGAGACCGGCTACTATTTGGCTGTGTCCCCTCTGCAGCCCGGCGCTTATTAGAGACCGGCGACAATAAGAACTTCGGCGTTTATTGGAGCATATACGGTATATAGCATTTATTGAATCCTACTTTTGCAATTCATTATAATTATTGATCAGGATATTTTCTTTTAAGGGCGAGTAAACCTGAGGATCCTCGATGGTATATGGTTGATGTAAAGTTTGAGAGGATGCTAAAAAGATTCATTTCTTTGGCAGAGTTAAAGGAGATTTATCTTAACCATAGGACAACCAAAGGACCTTTGGCAAATATGGCTCTGTTTACTAATAGTAGACTTTCAGTTCAGCCCCTTACTAAAGGTAAAATTTTAACAATACCATTTAAATTCCTCTCAGTATCCATTTCATAAGGTATATAAAGAAATACTGTATTTTGAAGAAACTCTAATAATATTGCCGAACTCTAGTATTAGATAGGCTGTACTTTGCTTTAATGTCTTGATTTTTTTTCTTTACAACATTATTATTTCCTTTTGAATAGAACTGAATATAGGCTTATTCAGTCAGAAGGCTCTAAGCCACAAGGGCACATTTTTTTTATTTGAAGTCTAATTATTTCATTATTGAAAAGTATTATGTCTAATAAAAATATTATGTCTATCAGCTTTAAATTGTATGGTGTTTTTTTAAAACAACTGAAAAAGAAAAGGAACCTTAAAGGCAGAACCAGAATTTTTTAATCAGAAGCACATTATATCTGTATTTTGTTTATGATTTTTCATCAAATATTGTCACTTTTTTTGATATACGTATTCAGTATTATTGCTTTGAGTATTTTGCACACTGCAGTACAGTAGTTTTTAAATTACTATAATTTCTTGGAAACTAATAGAAAAATTAATCTTTCAATCATTATCCTCTTTAGGATGTGATTAATAAGTTGATATCAGCTTTCACTTTATGAAATTATATATTAAAAAAAAAACCCTCAAGATTTTACTACTATTGTATTATACCAATTTACTGCTTATTTATTTAAAGATTTTCTCATTTTTCACAAAAGATAAGAATGCTGAAATATAAAAATACTTAAGCATTCTTATCTTTTGTGAAAAATGTAGAATGCTTTCTATGAATTTTCCTGCATGAATGAGGAGCTTGTAGAATGTTTAATATTATTTCAGTATTAAAAAATATGCATTAATGTCATTTGAGGTAACTACAATGTGTATTAATGTCTGATTTAAGTATGATTTGACTTAGAGAAAGGAAAGAAATTTTTTTATTTTTATAATGCTGGAAGCAGCCAGCAATGGGGGAGATGGATGTCATTGTTATTTAACATTTATAAGCTCAGATGTAATGTAATGGATGTGTATGAAATTACATACACTTGAACCAAATTTTCAAACCTTTAATGATTATGTACTGTAAAATGATTAATAAGTTGATCCTAAACAATTTAGGTTAAACTGAGGAGGTTAGCAAACTACAGATTGTAACAAAATACACTGTTGCAAAAAATAAAATGACGTACCTTGAAGAAAACTGTTCTGTCACTAGGAAACTTCACACACACTATGAATCATACACATGAATTTACATAAACATGTATATACAGATAAAGAAATGATTACATTTTCATTACAAAAGGGCTTTTTATTACACAGTAGTGGTACTTAATGGTTACTTTATATGTAGTAAATCATCCTCTGGGGCTGATACAAGCTGATATATGGTGCAGCATGCAGTCAAATAAGAGTTAAACCATAACTACTGATAAACTAATGTTGTCCTATGGCAGATTCTGCCAGATGTTCTGCATTTGTCTCAGGCTGCAACTTCCTCTCAACATATTCCACACATGTTTGATTGGCGAGAGGTCTGGGGACCTGGCTGGCCATGGGATGATATGAACCTCCACAGAAGCATTGTCAAAAGTCTTACTGTGTGAGATCTGGTATTCTCATGCTGGCAAATATCACCTGATAGGTATGACAGCATAGGCAATACAATGGGCTGCATAATATTGTCAACATATTGGGATGCTGTCAAAGTAACTTGTAGCAAAATTAAAGGAGATCAGCTGTCATTGGAGATGACTGCATGATCATCCAACTTCTCTTAAGCTTATGATGCAACCTCTCTCCAACTCACTCAGTTGTGATACTGCCAACAGGTGCATCATAGAGGCATCTTCACAACTACTTAACATAACGAAATGGCAAATCTAGTCATACTTGTCTGTCCATGTTAACACTGCTCCTTATATTGGCCCCTGAATATCATGCTTTCATGAAACTTCGGCGTGATCATTGTCAAGGAAATTTTAATTATTCGCATATTTAGCCGAAAAGCATTTGCAAACTAAGTTTCATGGCTGTCAATATTTTTTAGAGGTGAGTGTGTGGTTTGTTTTTTTTTTTTTTTTTTTTTTTTGCAACAGTATGTAATATGGCAGATTTAACATTTAGATTTATGACGAGTATTATGGAATTTGTAAGTTTAGACATTTAGCACACAATATGATGATATAAGCAATGCTAGATAGGCATCAACATTGTGTGTAATATAATTACATGTTTAGTAAAAATATAATGCATTATTAGGTTTATATGAAGGACTGATTCAGTGTTTTAACTAGTGAACAGAGATTAAGTATTGTGAAACTACATTGCTGGCCATTAACAGTGCAACACTACGAAAGACAAGAGCTATCAAAGCCATATTTATTTTACAAATAACTTATGATACAAGGGTGAAATGATTACAATTACAGCTCAGTGCGACTTGTGGAATGTAAAGAAATCAGTATCTCATGTTGTCACCATGGTTGGCAATAATGTCTGCTTCACAGCCCAGCATAGAGAGGAAGAAACGTTGGATGTGCGTTTGGGGTATATCAGTCCATGCAGTTTCGACACGATGCCAAAGTTCATTTGCTGTACCTGCGGATGGTCTGTGGTGTGCCAGTCATTGTGCATTCATGGACCAGACATGTTCAATAAGCGACAGATCAAGTGAACACAAGGGCCATGGAAGAAGTTGAACATGGATGTTGCGTGCCTCTTACAGTCGCTCATTGTCCTGTTGGTAAGTGGCCCTAGGCAAGTCCTGAATATCAAGGACAACAGCAGGTTACAACACTGCAGAGATGTAACAGTGGCTCGTCAATGGGATCCCATACCATAACACCAGATGCCAGACCAGTATGACAATGCATAATGCAGGACTCACTCAGTCTTTTGCAGTGATGCCACCAGACATGGATGTGTCCATCATGGTGCTGCAGACTGAAGCAAGATTCATTGGAACAAACAATGCCATGCCATTTTTCCCTCCAGGCACAACATTCTAGGCACCATTTCATAAGCCTTTGGTGTACAGTCCAAGGTAACCGAAGCAATGGGCGTCTTGCAAAAATTCCCTGATGCTGCAGATACCATCAAATCATATGTACAGTTGCTGTGCAACACATCCTAATTCTTGAACTAAGGTTTGTGACGTGGCTGTATGATCTGTAATAACCATGCACACAAAATGTCTGTCATCTGGTTCGGTAGTGTGACGGAACTGTTGGCATCCTTTATGTCGATGAGTTCGTCCCTTTGATTAAAGTATGCCAGCCATTGTAATATTAGATAGAATGACCTGACACTAGTGCAACCACTTCTGCTTTGAAGCACATGAATACTGCAAACCACCTAACTGTCTACAGTTGTCAAACAGTATAGTTGCTGTTCATCAACTTGGTGGTATTCCATACAGATTTAGTTCTGAATTCCATGTCACATATGATTGTTTCTTTCACCCTCCATGTTAATCTGAAAACTTGTGGAATCACCACATACGGGCTTTCAAGTTTTCCCTCTCTTTTTGTCATCCCCAATTTGTTCTAGAAGAAAAATTACTTTTGATGCAGCACAACAAATGATACTTTTTTATTGTTGCACTATTAAGATTTAATTCTGTTCATGCTATTGCGCTGGAGGTTGGTATTTATCAACTCCCCAACAAATTCCATTCCTGTTAAATTATAATTGAATCGCAAATATGAAAAAGGTACTATGTCATAGAAATACCAAACTGAGAAAACACAAAAAAACCTTCCACATTCAAAACTAGAGCCAGCAATTAAAAATCCATTGGTGTGGTGTGAAACGACTGTGAAGCCGACCCATGCCTGTCATCTGTTTATTTTTAGGTCAGTATGCAAATGTGCAAAGACATAATTAAAATTTTCGACTTAGTACCTTTTTCCAGATTATGGGTGACTTAGATACCTTTTTCCATGTTTTGCAATTATATTGTCGCATTTTGCAGTTAAAATAAAATGTTTTATTTCAATTTTTTTTAGTACAAACTTAATCATATAAGTTATATATATGTATGTTATGTATAGCATCATACGGCAATGTAACACTAGTTCAAAAATAATGAAAAAATGTAAAGCCGTATTCAAGTTTTTGACCTCCTGAGACTACTGGAAATGCCAGATTTAGTTCCCATTTAAATGATGCATGGGGTGAACACAACTGAACCCATTTTCAGTCCTAACTCAAAATGTACAAAAAGTTGACTTAGTACCTTTTTCACATTTGCGATTCAATTATACTCATAAGGGAACCTCGATAACTTAGACATGAGATTATTAATAAAAAGTGGCTCTGTGGATAAATCTCGATCTATGAATCTCGTTTTGTAAGCCGTTTGCCCATAAGACTTGTAGTTTGATCGGGAGTGCCATCCAAGTGTGAAAAAGTCAAACTGTATAAAGGGGTGTGTTGTGGGTTCCAATAGTCAGATTCTCTAGTGAATCTGTAACAAGTTTACATCTGAACAATAAAAAAACAGAATGATCTTTATTATAGTGAATAATCTTTAGTTGATGTATTTATTTATTGATTATAACCTGTTGAAAATTGGAAGTGAAAGTGATCCAAAGTTTGCCCCCCCCCCCCCAAGAAAAAATTGGGTGAAAGAGTGAATAATCCTCCCTAAAGATACATATACTGTGCCAGAATATAATAAATTTTCTCCGGAAGAAGTATTTTCCCGATCTGTGAACATGAACTGTAAAATACATAAATGTTCGCATGACTGGTAGTTGACTGTGTGAATTTATTTATGAAATAGACTGAAAGGCCATAGTGAGTGTTATAATATCCATTTTATTTCATAATTTCTTTTTATATTTATCCAGAAATGTAATTCATTATGAATTTACGAAATTTATTATATTCTGGCACAGTATATGTATCTTTAGGGAGGATTATTCACTCTTTCACTCAATTTTTTTTTGGGGGGGGGGGGGGGGCAAACTTTGGATCACTTTCACTTCCAATTTTCAACAGGTTATAATCAATAAATAAATACATCAACTAAAGATTATTCACTATAATAAAGATCATTCTGTTTTTTTATTGTTCAGATGTAAACTTGTTACAGGTTCACTAGAGAATCTGACTATTGGAGCCCACAATACATCTTGATGCAGTTTGACTTTTTTACACTTGGATAGCGCTCCAGGTCAACCTACAAATCTTACGGGCAAATAGCTTACGTAACAAGATTCATAGACCGAGATTTATCCAAAGAGCCACTTTTTATTAATAATCTCATGTCTTAAGTTGCTGAGGTTCTCTTGTCAGGAGATGAAGCCAAAAGCCTGTTTTATAGGATTAGTTATATCGAGCAACATTTTTTTTTTTCTGACCCAGTATAAAAATATTTCTGATCTTCACAGAACATTAAAAGAATACAATCTGTCATGCAGGGTTTTTGCTTATCAAGGTTGTTGATAACAACGAATGTTGATTGGTAAATAATAATCCTCATGTAGATCACCTTTTGTAGATATTACAAAAAATGTTGTCTACTTGCTGAAATTATTGTTTGTTATCATATTAGCTTTTTAAAAAAATAAGGTTTTAACTTTGTTAGTAACCATTATATTTCATTTAAAATTTAATCACACAAAATAGATTTGAATATGAGAATGTTTCTTGACCACCCTTTAGTTGTTTATTCCTTTCAGTAGTTTCAAAAGGCAAGTTGTGTAAAATCATTTCTTTCCTAAAAAATATATGGGTAAAAATTAGATAAGTGGCTAAATCTAATTCCCGACATTTATAACCCGGAAAAATTGTTTATTTTTGAAATTAAATGTTTAAAACATTTATAATATCTCCTTATTAATCATATCAAATATGTTTAAGATAAAAAAAATAATAATTAGGCATTAAAATTTCAAGGCAGAATATGAAAAGTCATTTTCCTGTCGAGCGAAAATTCCATGTTTGCACCTTCAGTTCACTATAATTTAAAATATTGTTTTTTCCAAACATGAAATCTGCGTTTAAAATAATAATTATATGTTATACAACATAACATGAAGACTAAAATGTAAGCTAATATGTAATTTGATAATATTTCAGAGGTTTTTGTAGCAGCGACTATACTACTAGTCATTTTTCTGCTCCAAATTAAAATCACATTCATTGTTCCATTTCTTTAAAGATTATGATTTATCAAAGGCTTTGTTATGTTGATTTTCCTTCGTATTGTTCCTTTATAGTAAGACATTACAGTTTAATTATGTTAGTAATTAATTGAACTTCATTTTCCAATTAATAAGAATGGGAGTGATCATTAGCCTGTACCTTGTCATTCGGTTGTCAGTGGAAATCATTTTCTTGTCAGACTGTTCATTTTCTTGGCATACCACTTTTAAAAATTCTATTTTAAGCTATAATATCTACTTAAGTGTATGAAAAGTGATTTTGTTGTCAATAATAAGTTAACAGTAAGTGAATTAAAAACTAATAAATGCATATTTCTTAAATTTTTTCCAATACTTTTCTGTGTTTCATTTTAGCCACTTATCTAATTTTTACCCATATAGGATTTGCAATATTACCCTGTGCCTGCAAAAGTTTATAGCAGTGAACATTAGTCAATCAGATAATTCAGTTGCCTACATATTAGTGTTAAATGTAATAGAATACTCCCATCCATTAGGAACATACAGCAAATTCAAATATAATATAGAACAAGATCAGTCTTGGCTATGGATTTGTGCACCATTAGGCAAGGCCTACAATAATGCATCCATCTCTCATTTCTTCAACATGAAGAAATCAAAAAGGCTTTGTTTTAATACCTGTCGCAATTTCATCACAAAAATAAATGTAATAAGGGAAGGAATTTTCTGACATAAAAATGTTTGTAGCGTTCTTGTCATTTCACCACCTCCTTACTGTGCCATCTCACTCAGTCACATTCGCTGTATAGTCAAGTCTGTTGTTCCTATTGTTCCATTCAGTTCAGCCATAACAAAATCCTTTCTATAATACATTTTACAGGAATGGAGTCAGGGCATGTTCTCCAGTCCTTTATAATCAGCATTGTGATTGTTACTGATGATTTTCTATCTTTCATCCGTAAGGTGTCATAATCTGCATAATATATACCATTTTATAGAAGAACTGTTAGTTTTGTAAATGAAGCATATTTATTTTAAGAAAGCCCTTGTCCAGTTCTTCAGTTAACGTCTTGTTCTAATATATATATTAGAACATATATATATAATATTCTAATGTCCAAACTTGAAGCTCATCCTTCGAGTTTAGAAATGCAAAGATTTCAATCAATCATTTGCAATTTAAATTTAGAACGTAAAGAATATAAGAATAAAAATTAACTTATATTACTAAACTATTATAGCCGGACAGTGATATGAAATTTGAAACCAATGTAAAGACCAAATCACTACCACAGAAACGGTAATCTGAAATTTGAATTGGCATTTTCAGGCAGTGATTTGGTCTTTACATTGGTTTCAAATTTCATATCACTGTCATATAATATTGTAAAGTTATCTTAGAAGAAAATTGTAGTGGTTCCAAATAAGAAATGAGATGAGCAGTAATCAGTCAGTTGACTATTTACAATATGATGATCACTTTCCAAGGAAATAGTTTCAGTTTCATAATGGTGAAGAAATGTTTCAAGACACACAAATTGTAATTACTTATAGCCAATTACTAATATTTTTTTAATATATAAATTTGCTAACCAAACCAAATATCTTTTTTCTTTTTTTCAGATGAGTGGGATTTTGTTCTTGACCTCGAAAATAAAGAGATTGAAAATGAAGAGTCAGAAGATGAAGAGTCAGAAGATGAAGAGTCAGAAGATGAAGAGTCAGAACATAAAGAGTCAGAACATGAAGAGTCAGAACATAAAGAGTCAGAACATGAAGAGTCAGAACATGAAGAGTCAGAACATAAAGAGTCAGAACATGAAGAGTCAGAACATGAAGAGTCAGAACATAAAGAGTCAGAACATAAAGAGTCAGAACATAAAGAGTTAGAACATGAAGAGTTAGAAAATAAGACTTAGATTGCAATATTCAACTATATATCAAGAATTAGATTGCAATATTCAAACTATATAGCAAGAATTTAAAATTTTAAAAGTTGCATGTTTTTTTCCTTTTGGTAAGGATATAATTATCTACTAAAATTTAGATGTATGACTTAAAACTTGTTGTAAGTTTATTGAAATAAAGTTGTTTCATGTAATTAATTTAATGTGTTGAAATTGGTGATTAAAAATAGCATTGAAATTTGCAGCAGTGAATGCTTTTGATTGGCCAGTTTCTGTTTCTCAGTAATAAATATAACAAGACTGGTTTAATTGATATGTACAAATTTATAGATAATTAAACATAAAATTATTATAGAATACTTTCATAACACATCACTACCACTTCTCAGTTGTCTAGTTGATGTTCCTGGTAGTTCACTGTGAGCAATTTTGTCAAAGGAAGTGGCCTTGATACTGATTCATTAAAGAGTTGAGCCCATCTTAACTTGAAGATTCAGACAAAATCTTATGAGATCAAATATTCAAATTGACTGATCATTGTAAATTTTAATCAAGGTTTGTCAATCTTTTTAAACTGTAGTGTGATTTTTTATTTTAAAGGAAGATTGAATCAACTTAGTGCCTATAACCTCAACAGCTGGGTATAGTCACTTCCTAAGATGAATTGTTCACATCTGCTGGACAGTTACAAACTGACTTTTGCTGCATAGATAAGCCTGTAGTATTTTTCAATGTAAATTTTGTCCTCTTGAAAATTGCAAAATTGAACTATCATTTACGCTATTATTCATTATTGATAAAAGTGAAGCATGGTTATTAATAGATCTTACTTGTTAGCTCTGTAGATTGAGTCCTTGAGTGACTCGATATATCTAAACAAAAGGAATTGTAATGTAATGGTGGGTGGTAAAGGTACTTACCTAAGCTCTATTGTACTTCCCCAAAATTAATCCGTACATAGTCTTGTGACAAAGCAAATGCTAGTAGTCTACCTATTGGGATCGTGAAAAGGTCTTTGGTTCCAGAAAATATGAACCTAGGATTTCATACCTTAATGCTGTAAAATATTCACAGTAACATAGTATATGTGAGTAAGTTTCTTTTCCAGAATGGCAACTTCTATAAATGGGGTTGCCTTTAAGATTTATCAACCACTGATGCTTGTCTAGACAATAGTGTCCAGTAAGTAGACCAACAATTACTTCCATTTCTTTCTTTCAAAGCTTTAAGAGCTCAGAAACTCTCCTGTTACTTGGACCCTTGATAAACGTTTTAGCTTGCCTTTGTCCTTAAGCCTGTGCCAAAATTGAAGCTGAATAGCTCTCACATTTTTAATATAAATCTTTTTTTCTGTGTTAATGGATAAACTAATAATAGATTCAAGACCTTTAAAGATCATCTCTCTTATTTTAGTAAAGGAATAGGTGTTTTCATTAGTTACATGACCCCTGTGTCCTGGCACCCAAAGAAGATGTTCTTTATTATTTTGTATCAGTAGGAACAGGGTCTTAAGACATTCCAAAACAATCTTTGAAATTATGTGCCACTGATTCAGAGCATTCAGTGCTGCTTGACTGTCAGAGAAAATGTAAATATTTGTATTGTTGATTTTTCTGATTCTGGTACAAGCAAGAATACCAAAGATTTCAGCTTGAATTACAGTGGTCAATATTCCCAGGCTGTTTGAGAATTCATAATTGCCTGTTTCTTAATACAACAAAGGGAATTAATTTGAAATGTTATTTCAATTAACACAATGAACAGTGGTCAAGTTTTACCTTGGAGTTTGTATTGATTCATTTTGGAAACATTCAGCTTAAAAATATTGTGTTTGGATGACAGAGAGGTCATGAAGGAATTTCAACAATAGTGAGATGAATTTAATGAAGACAAATAAACAAGAACTCTCTTGTTTTGATATTTCAAGAGGACAATTTAATTGCCAAATATTAATTATCTTTCAGTTGAGTATTCTAAATAACTATTTAGTATGATAGTTCAGGAGATTAAAGTGTAAGTGAAACAGTCAACCTGGATTCAGTGGTTACACATTCTTAAGTTTTTGTATCATTACAGTAAAATTCACAAATAATTACTGAGTAATTATTAATTAAGTACCTCAAAGGTATATTGTATGAATATATTACCGGTATATGTTAAATCCATTTAAATTTACAATTTATGACAATTTTTACTGTAAAATGTTACAAAACTAGAAAAAGAATGAATCCCCTACTGAAGTCAGATGACCTTTCTTTGTGATTGATTCTAAAGCATTGAACTCATCATTAGATAATGTAAAAGAACGTTGTTAATGTGTTGTCAAGGTAATATGATTACAATCAATACATATACAAACATTAGGTTTGTCAAATTAAAATTTCTTAATAAGATTTTTTTTAACTTGAATGTTAATTAAAGTATCCAATTGTAGCCCTATGTGGCCTTTGGGGTCACGGGAGGTAAGGTTGCTGGCATTCTCTTGCCAGAGGGTTTAAGTTGAGATCAGATGGTCTCCCCGATGTCTGCCTGCCTTTGACCCCTGGTAAAGAAGCACAGTACCCATTCTACACAGAGCTAGTGAACCTTAAGACCTGCCTGGAGGAGAATTAAGTTTGGAAAAATCTCCAACCTCCGCTAAGAATTGAACCTGACTCCTCCAGTCACAATCAAGCTTATTACCACTCAGCATCCAAACTCACAACTTGAATGAATCTTCATGATGTTGAGGAGGAAATAGCCCAGGAAGATAAACAGTTGAAGCTGAAAACACTGTAGGAATGAAGCCAGAAAAATATAAATTTTTAAGTGTAAAATCATTTCTTTGTCTTTGAAACAAAAAATTTTTTCTGTTACAAAGACACAATTTTGAATGGTTTCCATGTAAAGATTCAAAACTTGCTGCAGAGTTGATATCTCAAGTCTTTATATACAGTTATTAAGATACATTTGGACAGAAAATTTAGGTAAATGTTGCTATCAAAAACAGTGTAAGAGATCTAACAAAACTGTCATTGTCAAGCAAGTAAAATTTATAATAGAAATGTAACCATTCAATTTCAGTTTTTGTTATTCTGAAGTTATATTGTACTATCTTATTCACTCATAAAAAAATAATTAATTAAAAAAAAAAAGTTTTGTTTTTAGTTATTTATAGTTGATTCTTTATATCAGGTAACCAAGTAAGTTTGTACAGTTTTTCAAAATTATCATTTCCCTCAAAACTGCATGAACTTTTTTTTTGTTATCTGATAACTTTATTTGTTCATAAATCTGGAAAATATATAAAATACTCATTTTAAAAAATTAGTGAGTACTGAATTTTATTGATTTTTTTTTTTTTTTTTATATAACCAGAAGATGTCAAACTTGTTTCTTTAAAAAGTGCTTTGAAATCGTTGAACTTTTATTTATTTATTTGTTGATTATAACCTATTAAAAATTGGAAGTAAAAGTGACCCAAAGTTTGCTCCCCACACCCAAGAAAAAATTGAGTGAAAAAGCGATTAATCCTCTCTAAAGATACATATACTGTGCCAAAATATAATAAACTTTCTTCGGAAGAAGTATTTTCCGATCTGTGAACATGAACAGAAAAATATATAAATCTTTGCATGACTGGAGGTTGTTTGAATGAATTTATTTATGAAATAGACTGAAATGCCATAGCGAGTGTTATAATACACATTTTATTTCATAATTTCTGTTTATATTTATCCAGAAATGTAATTAATTAATTGATTTATTAATTAATAATAATTATTAATTATTATTCAAATATAAACTTGTTACAGATTCACTGAAAAATCTGACTATTGGAGCCCACAATACATCTTGATGCAATTTGACTTTTTCACACTTGGATGGTGCTACAGGTCCAACTACAAATCTTACGGACAAACAGCTTACATAACGAGATTCATAGACCGAGATTTATCCAAAGAGCCACTTTTTATCAGTATTCTCGTGTCTTAAGTTACCGAGGTTCCCTTGTCAGGAGATGAAGCCAGAAGTACAATCCATTAGTGTTGTCCAGCTATTAATTATGTTTTATGTACTTCTGTATTTCAAATAGCAGAATTGATTGTTAGAAGGGAATTCTAGAATGCAGTGGTAACATTATGTGGAAAGAAAGAACTTCTGTAGATCTTAACTGGCAAATCTCACTTGGGTATCAATGGGAGTTTTTGTAAAAAGAATTAAAAATGGTATATCCAGACTTAAATTTCAAATTAGAATCTCAGTGGTTAGAAAAGGAAATTCTAAATGAAAATGTAAATACTCTTTATTAACATAACTACACATACTTACTAAGAGTAATGGTGTGAACTATCAAAAACAAGACATGTCCCTTTACACTTGATTATCATAAGTTAGTTCGAATTTTGAAATTATAATGTTTTGGTTTTTAATTTCAAAATAAGGTTCAGTTTTACTGCTGATTGAATTTTATTATTACTCATACTGTTGCTATTGTTACAGTACAGGTGCATATCCATATTGTTAGTAACACTAACACTACAAGTTTATTTGTTTATTTAACAATAAAGCACATGAAATACAAATGATAGATATTTCTTCAAATCACATTCCTGAAAGATTAGGAATAAGTGAGGATCACTGCCATGAGTGCTGACTTTTAAATTTGATAGATAGTCAGAAGGGTCTAAATTAGACTGGGTTGGATAAGGCAACATAGCTTACCCGATGTTGGTGATGGCTTTCAAAAATCCAATTATGCATCATTATATTATTGGACATTGCTGATGCAGTCAGTTTTGAATTTCAACTTGTCCATTTTCCTGGTAATCACTTAGTTTCAAGAAACTAACTGTGTTGTAATTAACAGTGTCATCTCTATTTATCTCCTATTCCCTTACATTTCTATTTTATGTTCTTGCACATCATAAAACTCAATCATAGAACATGTGTATGACAGACATCAATGATAAGTATAATTTTAAATGAATGAAACTCATTAACCAGGAAGTAAATAAATCATTATTATTGTAGGTATATCTAGCATCTATACAAATAGGAAAGGTGTAGATTAAAAGCTTTACAAACATATGCAGGAGGGATTAAAATGCTGTCACATTACTTTCAGATTTATCCTATAGTTTAAGAAATATAACTTGCACAGCAGGAGAAAAGAATGTAATAGAAATTGATCTTGCTGCCCAGGGTAACACATTAGCATCTGAGAGAGCATGTAAGGTTGCAGCTTCATATGGAGACGAGGGTTATCCTGATGAAATAAGCCCCCCCTCAATATCGTTCATGAACTATAGAACAATGGGTTCAATCACCATTCTTATGTAAATATTTGCTGTCATGGTATTAGGGATAACTACCGGGGGGGGGGGGGGTTCCTGTTATCATACAAAATCCCTCCCCATACCATAATGCTTGGGTTGGGTCTGGTATGTCGGCAATGGATGCAGCTTGCCAACAAACGTTCACCAGACCTCCTCCTGACTTGTGTATGTCCATCATTGGTACCGAGGCAGAAATGGCTCTCATCTGTGAATACCCCAGAGTTCCATTCTGCCCTCCAGTGGGGTGTTGTGTGACACCACTGAAAATGAATTGAACAGAGGCAGAAGTAACACTGAAGGCCTAGAGCAGAGGCCAATCTCCAGTCAAGTGATTCAAATCATTTCCTGTGGTGACTCTGGGTCTCACTGCAGCTCAAATTTCCACTGCAGACACCCTGGGATCCACAGGAGCCATCCTGCTAATGCTCTAATCTTCTCTCTCTTCAGTGGACCTGGAGGGCCTGGACCCCGGTCTTCTGGTAGCAGTGCCTTCCTGGGACCATTGCTGCCAACAGTTGTGCATGATGGAGACATCTCTACCATTCTTAAATGCAATCTCATGAAATGAAAATCCATCCTCTCGAAGGCCTATCACATGGCCTCGTTCAAAGGAGATTAATTATCAATATGCAGTTCATTGTTGCCTTTGTGGCATTCTGTATAGTCGTAGCACCCATTACCACAGCTTTTCACAGTAATAATAATATTTACTAACAGCTTCATACGTGTCTAATGGAAAATTCTATTATGCATTCGCCTTGGCACTGCATGCACATCATGTGAGTTGTGACTTTGAAACTGGTATCAATGTACTAACTCATGTAGACAAATATATGTAATTTTTATTCACCTAGCATAATTCTGCCTTGGTTTGGGATTTTCATTTCTATCAGTACCTCGCACTTTGAAGTATTGCAGGTACTAGGTATCATTTTCAGGAAAAAAACATGTCATTTCACATACCAAGGAATATGGTGTAAATTTCTGAGATTCCTATTGTTGTTAGAAGTGAGGAGCATTATTTAAAACAAAGGACTGCTCCCCATTGTATCTGCGATGCCTTCGCGTGCGATTCAATGAAAGCCAGTGCATTCGCAAATTGCTTATCATATGATTATTAGGACAGGACCAGTTACATTGTGAACAGATTACGAATGCAGCCAATTTCAAAGGATGGATACAATGCTGGAGGACGCCACTCAAGCTGTTGCCTTTTTACTGTACTGTTATTATGGCAAGGGGGAGTAACACACATTACTGAAATACACCATTTGTAAAGTATTGTTGTAATTTTTAAACTATATTTCCTCTCCATCTGCAATGATGATCGGTTCTCCACATGTCATTTGCAAGCTTGTCACGTGCCACACAGTAGTAATTTTCAAAATATTCATACCTCATTGTTAATGTTTTTCAATCATTATTCAAATGACATTGTTTTGTTATATTCTGTTACACAGTGCCTGTCATAAATGCATTCCCAGCTCCCAGTGCAAGATGGGTTGATTTATCTGCTTGCAAGTATATTATTGCTTGATTCTTTTTTTAATTTTTTTTCAATAATTGTGAAGATAAATCAGTTATGTTGGAATTGAAGGGTTTCACCCAAATTTTAATTCGTAAGTGATCATGATAGTTTAAATGCTGTAAAATTTTATGTAGTGTATCACAATTATTTCTGCAAAATTGATGCCTACATTCCATTAAAATGCTGAAACTTTATTTTTGTCCACCTGAATAAACAGTCTTTTATAGGAGATTTTGAAGTTGGTAATTTAACTTTCCAGCCTTTACTTACTTCTTGTAGTACTGTCTAGTGAAAATATGTAAAGTGTATGTACATACCAGGTGATCCAATTTAAAGAGGGGGTGTTTTTTATAGGAAAAACTACTGGGCAAATTGCAACCAAATTTTGTACAAATACTTTCCTGAGTATGCTGTTTCGATTTCTGAAAAAAAAAAATAGTTCAAATTTTGGCCACCAAGGATGAATTGTGGCACTGCTGTCCTTGTAATTTGCATATTGCCAAACTTATCCAACAAGTATTGGCAAAAAAAGAGTGTACAATAACTTTACAGCAGTCACACTAACATCATAGATAGGGTTCCATGTGCTCTCCATCGCCTTGCTCTACAAATTGCATTTACTTCACAACACACTCGACCACAGGACACAACTGACATACTTTGAGTTTTGTCACATGTTGCAAAATTTTGTATTTTAACACAGCTAAGTTCTGAACATTCCTTGATTAAAGAGGCTCTTTAAGTAGCTCCACAGCCAAAAATCACAGGGGTTCAGATCTGATGATTACTCTGTTATCCAAAAATGTTTGCCATAGTAAGGCTTTCACAGGTAAAGTTATGTGAAGGGGTGCACCATCTTGCATTAAGATTGTGATGTCAACACAATTCCTCTGTTGAAATGATGGAATTACAAAGCTCCAGAGCATAGTGGCATACCTGGAGTCATTCACAGAACATGTCACTGACTCTGATACTGTATTTTCTTCGAAGAAGTAGGACCAAAGTTGAAAGATGCCGTGAAATCACACCAAACCATTACTTTGGTGAATGCAATGGAATTTGATGATGAATGTATGGATTACTGTCAGACCAAATATGGCAGTTATGAGAGTTTACAGCACCATTCAAATGGAAATGAGCCTCATCACTCCACAAAATTCTCCAAGGCCATGCATCATCCACCATCATCCGAGCAACGAATGTCACGATAAATGCTTTCCATGTGTCATAGTCAGCAGAAACCAGTTGTTGACTAGGATATTTTATAGGGATAAAAACCTCAAGACATTTCACACTACACTCTCCACATTGTCATATACGGCATGTCCAATTCCCATGATATTGCACGTACACTATTGCTATCAAATGCATTTGTGATTCTCTGCTCCATTACTGCAATTGCAACTTCATCTGTTCTCTTCAGTCCACTTGACTTGCCATCTCGTCCGGTTTTTACAGCAAAAGTTCCTGTCTCTTCAAAATGAAAAATCATTTTCCAAAGATTAGTAATCGTCAGTGGACCTCTACGTAAACCTTTTAACTGCCGAAATAACTTAGGTGTAGCAATTGCTGTTTTGTTGATAGAAGAGTTTAAGTAACGCTGGATCTGATAAGGTGAGCTTCATGACTTTGCACTAGTCGTGGATTTGTGAAAAATGCTTTGCGACTCCTTTCATAGATGGAAGTTGTTTGATTATGTTGCAATATGCACATTACGGGGTCAGCAGTGCCACAATTTACCCTTAGTGGCCAAAATTTGAACTATTTTTTTTTCTTCAGAAATCGAAACCGCATATTCAGGACAGTATGTGTACGAAATATGGTTGTGATTCACTCAGTAGTTTGTGGCTATAGAGAGATCTAGACACCACCTCTTTAATTTGGATCACGGGGTAGATGTTTTTATGTACCTCGTATATACAAGGTGGTTCTAATTAAAGTTGGCCTATTTAGAGCATCCTGCAGCTGCAACCAATAGTCGGAGAGACACTAAAAATTGTACATATACTATTCAAAGGATGCATTCAATGATTCTGCAAAAAAAAACAAAAAAAAAAACAACCTAAGTTACAAAATCGTCCGCTAAAGAGTGCTTTGACAGCTATATGAACGGAAAACAAAAACAGAATGTTCAAAAACACATTTATTTCACACAAACAGTATCAGACTTTTGAACGAGTCATGTGATATTGCTCAATATGTTCCCCCTGACAAATGTGTGTCATTTACGGACGCTGAACTGTATGCTCAACCGCTGACCGTAGGTGATCACCTGTGATAGTTTGCACATGTAGCGTGATACTGTCTTTTAGTTCTGCTAATGTTGCAATACCTCCACGATATACCACATCCTTGAGGTATCCCCACAACCAAAAATCGCATGGAGTTAAGTCAGGAGAACGTGGTGGCCAGGCAGTAGGGAACATGCGACTAATTACTCAATCATTGGTAAAGAGTTGACGCAACAAAGTTTGCACGAACCTTCCAATATGAGGAGGTTGTACCATCTTGCATAAAAGAGGTTGAATCAAGACACTGTCTTTCCTGCAGCTGGGGTATCACAAAGTTCTGGAGTATGTCACGATATCTAGCCGCAGTCACAGAAAATGTCTGAGGACCATTAGCAGTAATTTCTTCAAAAAAATAAGGACCCAAGATAATGTTGGATGTGAACTCACACCAGACTGTAACCTTCAGCGACTGCAGAGACATTTCCTGGTAAACGTGTGAATTTTCCTTGGCCCACACACGGCAATTTTGGATGTTCACAATGCCATTCAAATAAAAGTGTGCTTCGTTGCTCCACAGGATGTCCCATGGCCACGATGTATCAACTTCCATTCTCGCCAGAAAGTTCAATGCAAAGTGAGTCGTTTCTCCTTGTCGCCTGGAAGCAGTTCTTGTCTGTGACTGATCTTGTATGGAAAAAAATGAATTAAGTTTCTCAGGATCTTTCTAACTGTGCTCCAGGTTAGATCTAATTGTCGTGATGTGGCTCAGGCACTACCTGAACCTGCAGCATTCTCCAATGACTGCTGAACAATTGAAGTGGCAACGTCTTCAATCGTACTTTTGACCTCTGCCACATTGCACACTTAAAGATCCGGTTTCTTCATAATTTTTCATCATTTTTCTCACACGTTGTGGTGACATCGGTCCATGGCGTACTTTTTTAGCCTGATGAAATTCACGAATAGAAGCTACAGCATTACCATGACTTTCGTAATAAAACTTGACCATCAATGCAAGTTCTTGTAAAATCATCGTCATTGCTGCTGGTGCTAATATCACACGTTCTCAGTACACACCGATTATTTATAGCTTGATGTGGGCTGTGTTCCTGGTGTCTATGCAAATCAGATTGTTTTCTCTTTGCATAAAGATTAACTCTGTGCAATTGTGATGACATTTGGACCACTTTTACAATAAAAAAAAAACGAAACGTTACAATTTAAACTGTACTCTGTTGTTATAGCATTGCATGTTAAATGCTTTTCTACAATTATTTTCATTGTTGTAGCAAAAAGTGCCCACTAGCGGACAATTTTGTAACTATTTTTTTTTTTTTGCAGAATCGTTGAGCACATCCTTTGAATAGTATGTGTACAACTTTTTGTGTCTCTCCGACTATTGGTTGCAGCTGCAGGATGCTCTAAATAGGCCAACTTCAATTATAACCACCTTGTATTTACTCTTACAAAAATATGTAAAGTGACTAGATCCTAAATAAATATCAAACATGTTTGTGCTTTGTAAGCAATTTTAAAGTTAATTCTAATATATGAATACCGTATATGCTACAATAAAGACCCCCGGTGTTTATTTGCAAAAATAGCCTCAGCTCCCGGCGCTTAATAGAGACTGGCTGCTATTAGAGGCCGGCCATTATTAACAAAAACCTTCAGAACACAATATTTTTAAACATAAATACAGGCTAATATTACAAACAGCTACTTTATTTGAATTTCACATGCTACATAAGACTGTTAAAGATAAATGGCAATGTCTTTCTGTACCTTTCACTGCTATTTGTCGTCCGAATACGCAATGATGCGCAGCCGCCTCACCGGAAGTTTTTTCGCATATTCCACTGCGCGAATTTAAAGGCAATGTCAAATGACAGTTTCGGCAGCATTTTGTAAGGCAATGTACCAAAAGGTATTATGCACGACTATAAAGATACGGACTCTTATACTAGTATCGGTAGGCAAATATCAAAGACCCGGCTACTGTTAGAGACCGGCTACTGTTTGGCCGTGTCCCCTCTGCAGCCCGGCGCTTATTAGAGACCGGCTACAATAAGAGCCGCAGCGTTTATTGGAGCATATACGGTATTATATTTTTCCTTCCTTTATTGTTCTTTATGAAAAATACATAATTAGGTTGAAGTCCACTGTAGAAGATATGATTGCATTATCAGAAAGTGCATTTCATAAGGTAGTTTGTCATACTATTCCATCAAACAAGTGAAGAGTCATTGAAATTCAACAGGGGATTTTTATCACAAGAGCCTCTTGAAAATCTCTCTCTTTCATACTGAGGATGTAAACAGTGCCACTATAGTGTGCAGTCTACCAGAGCATTTACACTACAGGATCAATTTATTAATGAACATCAAACAAACAACATATAAAGTTGTTGAATAATGGTATAATATTAACAACATACACTTACTATAACATCCTTGATTGCCTATGTAAACTGTCAGCAAGATGTAGTACATTTTTTATTACCAGCTTGTCTACCTAAAATTTAGCTCTACTGTTGTTTAATTGAAATGAATTACAGAACATTCTCATATGAATGGTGTATATTAAGAGTCATTATTTTTTTATTCAAATTCTAACAAAATTATTTTAAAAATTTAAAATTAAAAAATAATTTTGCAAAGAGGAAAAATGCAAATTAATTAGCACAGACTTTTGTCTATATTTTTGGAGACAGTAGTAAATGATTAACAGCTTAGAAAATCATTGCCATCTTAAGAAAATTCTACATCAGATCTGATAATTTGGTTTATTAAAATAGCCTGGATTTTTTAAAACCTTTTATTGGCAATGTATCAAAGTGTATTTACTAACTTCTTGTTAATTCAGAATTAAATTGTTTTAATTCACTATGAATCTTAAGATGAATCTAAATTATCCTCCATTTTATTTTCCATTGATTAGTTTCTTGTAGACTTAAAGGAACAAAAATCTGCAACAGCATCAAGTTCATTGATTTGATATGACCACCTTTTTTTTTTCACCTGAAATAAATTGAATAATAAAAGCAACAGAAGAATGAGAAAAAAATCTACAGATCCCTTACATCCCTCTACTACACCAAACACAAATGCTCCCACTAGAGAGGCATTTCATGAATATTAGTCGTCTCATCTCTGTGGTCCATTCCCCACAGTGACAAAGCACCATGGATCACAGAGAAACAACAACTCATTGAACACCTACCCTACATGCTCTTCCATGACATTACTCTCGCAGACAGCACTAAAACATGCACCCAACTGGAAGACTCTGGTGCAGACGGCATTTAGAACTTCTGGATCAAGAGGTTCATGTCCCTGTATGGGAAGGCTCTTACACTCTCTGACATAATCAAACAGCCAGAACATATGCCACTTTTCCTCATGCAGGGTGTCACATTCCTACAGAGCAAGAACATTGAAACAGCGCACCCTGCAAACTACTGTACAATAACTTGCCTCCGCACAATTTACAAACTCCTCACCTCCTGCCTTACAGACAAAATCTACACACACATTGAGACACAACATCCTTCCCAAACAACAGAAGGGCTGTCAGAAGAATTCCCAGGATTGTAAGGAGCAGCTCCTTACTGACTCGATAATCCTGCTGCAGGCACATGGGAAGAATAGCAATTTACACATTGCCTACATTGACTACAAGAAGGCATTTGACTCTGTCCCCATTCCTGACTCCAAAACATTCTTCATCTCTGCAAAATACACCTCAAGGTCACGGCATTCTTGGATGCCATGATGAAGAGTAGGAACACAACACTAGACTTGCGTACCTCCAACACCTCCATCATTATACTCCCCATCCCTATAAAGAGAGGTATTTCCAGAGAAACTCCTTGAGTACTCTTTGCTTCTGCCTTGCCTTGAATCCTTTGAGCCATATACTCAAAACGTGGCTACAGGTTTACCTCACACACTATACAAAATCACATTTATTCTACATGGATGACATTAAATTCTACATCACAACCAACACACAACTTACTAATCTACTGCAAGTCACCACACAGTTCACCAAAGACACTGGAATGGAAGTTGGAATCGACAAATGCTGCAAGCTACATATAACGTGCGAGAAGACCTCGAATTTGGAGGGTTTTAAACTATACTGTGGGTTGGCCATCCAGTCCATTGAAGCAGGAGAGACCTGCAAATACCTGGGCTTCCAGCAAGCACCTGTCACAGACAATGCAAACATCAAAAGTGCACTCATACAATTCTTGTATTCACAACATCCTCAAAACGCAGCTCAACACTAAAAATAAAATTAAAGCCATCACAACTTTTGCCTTCCCATCCTAACTTTTGGATAATCACATCGACAAACACTGAACTTGAAGCACTACAATACACAACATGCGCTGCATTCACAAAACAACATGCACCACCCTTAGTGCTCGACGGATGAGCTTCTCCCATCATGACAGTCGAGGACTCATCAACCTCATCACCCTACACAAAAAACAGTACACACACTTAGGGAACACTTCCACCAGAGAGCACAGCACTCCTCACTCCACTTAGCCATTGTTAAGGCTGACACACACCTCACCCCTCTTGACATTGACAACACTCACTATCCACGTCACCCACATTCAGCAGCTACGTGAATCATAGGCTTGTAAGGAACTTCACGGCAGACATCGCCACGAACTCAGCCAGGCTCATGTCGACATGAAAGCATCAAATAGATGGCTAATGAGTGGTAAACTGTTTGGGGAGACCGAACTGTTTATGATCATGATACAGGACCAAGTTGTCCCCACACACAACTACAAGAAACACATTCTACACGATGACACATGCCGGAAAAACCACACTACACATGAGATGATCAATCATATAATATCAGGCTGCCCCCTTCTCTGCCAAACAGACTACCTCCACTGACAAAATCAGGTAGCTTCGATCGTCCATCAACAGCTAGCACACAAAACATTCACTTATTAAGAACACAGTCACAAGTACACACCACAACACGTAAACAAGGAACGCTAGAGCTACGGAAACTGAAATTCAATTTACCTTTTAAGAACTCACGAACATACTGAATGGAAAAAAAAATAGATTTAAAACACTTTATGGTTTATGTCAATTTATCGTTTCACCATTGGAAGAGTAGCGTCATACAATCAAAGATTGTTCCAATTATTGACACCAACTATGAAAAAAAAAAAAAAAAAATGAATGGTGGGGCCGGCCTATTTACACAGACAAAGCCATGTATCACAACAGACTTCACATCACAGTCATCGACAAAGTCAACAAACAGACCTATCTCATTGATATTGCAGTGCCTATCAGCAAAAACATTCAGGAAATCATGCAGACAAGATCAGTAAATACACCAATTTAGCACACAAGTTCCAGAAGCAGTGGAGGCAGGACCGAGTATGTGTTGTACCCATCGTCCTGTCCACCACTGGTCTGCACCACAGCCTCCACACACTAGGACTTCATAAAAACACTTATGCACAACTCCAGAAGGCTGTGATACTCGACACAACATGCATAGTTAGAATATTCACAATCCGTCTGCTAAATTTCAGCATTTTGATTGGGGGGGGGGGGGGGAAACATTTTGATTGGGGGGTCAAAAGTGTATAATGTTGTCGATTTATATTTTGTTTTTTTTTCCTAAAAATATGGGGGGGGGGAGGGGACTGCCCCCCCCTCCACAAATTCCGCCTATGACACAACCACACATCCATAACATCCCTTACCCCCCCCCCCC
>JAFIDM010009631.1:136035715-136052750 GCA_023159025.1 Thereuonema tuberculata | reverse complement strand
TGGGTAAGGCTATTGATTTTTATTTTACTCCTTTGCCAATAATCTTCTCTTTTTTAGGTTTAAGTTGCAAATACAATTGTTTAGTTACAGCATTAAAGAAAATAATAATCATCATTGGCTCAATTCCAAAACATTAGGCTGCTTAAATCATTTCTATTATTATCGTTATGAATCAGCCTATTCTTGATAATACATTAACTCTCTGTAAGTAAATCCTGTCTGTCTGTTCTGTTTTCATTGCAATCATTTTGCTAATGATTTTCAAACTAATATGTGACCCATTTTCAGCCTTAATTACTTGATGGTTGAAAAAGTGCCAGAAAGGGAACAAAATAAAGAATTAACTTCGAAATGAAGGAATAGTTTCCATTGGTAAGGAGATATTTTATAATTTGATTGACTTAAAAAGGAAAAAGAAGTTAAGGTAGATTTTTATTGAAAGTAATGTCAACTTAATTTTATAATTGTTAGTAATCAGTGAATCAAATAAGTTTTGAGCAGACCTCAAAATAGATGCTCTTATTGCTATTTAAAAAAAAAAAAAAAATATTAAATAGCAGACTTTTAATTTCTACTTTTTACACTGAGGAACAAAATTGAAGTATCAGTCGTAGCTATAATTTTGTTTATTTCTTTTTGTTATTTTAATTTATATGAATTAAGGATATTTTAAAATATTTTCTACTTGCATATAAAAATGCTCCAAATTATTGTTATTGTTGATGTGATTATGTTTTCTTGTGTATTATTCCTTTAGATTTCTTTTTATAAGGTAGTGCTCAATTATAATGTTATCTTAATTTTCTGCTTCATTTTTAAGAATTCTTAAAAAAGTTTCTTATAGAAAACTACTGCTACTATTAATCTTTGGAACTGACAATAACATGCTTTCTAACATTGCATGAAAAAGGAAAATAATAAATTCACAACTTAGCAAGTTCATTTTCATGTGGTTATAGGGGGTTTAAATTTGGCTTTGTTCCAACTCTGGCCATGTCAGATGACAGTTCCCATTTACTTCCTATGCTATAAAATGATCACTTCTACTGCTTATGGAAACAAAAAGAAAGATAATGTTATAAAGTTTTATTTTTGCAAAATAATCTGTATATCGGAAATACTTGTCTTTTCATTTAATTACTATGTAAATCAGTGATGTTACCTTATGAAGATTCATATAACTTTCTTTTCTTACATTTTTTTTTTTTCAATCAAAGATAGAGCCTGCACACCTGTTTAGTATATACTAAACTATACTAAACAGGTGTGCAGATTCTATCTTTGATTGAAAATTATGATCAGAAAATTATGATCAGCACACGTAAAACTTTCTATTTATTCATTTTTTGTTTGAAAAAATGAGCAAAAATTTTATGAAAAATTAGTTTCTTTCTGACTCAAATAGGCAAGCATTAAAATTATAATGAAATTGAAGGAGATGTTTTACAGAAGATTGTAGATTTAATTATACTGTTCATAAATTCTAAAATTCATTGCTAATTAGGAATGACTTATAAGGAAAAAAATTGCCCCATCCCTTTCATCCCACTATATTATATATGTAGTGCATAAGTATTGAAGGATTTAAGGATTTTTTTTAGATACTTAAAATTTTAAAAAATATTTATTACTATTTATCAAATAAAAGTTTTAACAAAAATGAAGGGTTAACTTTTACAAAGCTCTTGATAAGAAGAATGGAAATAAAGGAATTATATCATCATTAGAAAGGGACAGAGGTTTTTTTTGTTTTTTTTTTTTCTATAGGAAATCAGTTTGTGTGTTTCCAATTTTAATGTTATTGATCAAAACAGTGACAATCAGTGATTGCAGTGGTTGCCATCACTTTTTATTTTGGTCAGTTAGGGGGTTGTTTTTATTTCAGCCAGTGCAATGCTGTTAAAATTATGATGCAGTAATCAGTTAGACCTATTAAGTGGATTGAACTTAATGCCTGAATTTGACTAATATTTTAGCAAACAGCTTCAGTCTGTGGTGTTATGAAGATTTCTGAAAAGGCTTCATAGCAGTTGCATCTTATTTAGGTTTGTTTTTTTTTGTTTTTTTTGCACTTAATTTGTTTAGTTCTTTAAAAATTGACTTGCCAGCATTCTGAATATGCCATGGTTACTAACAGTTCTAATAAAGGCACTGGCCTAGATTTTTAATAAGAATCCTCATTTAGTATTGTTATTGTTTCTATTTAAATCTGAAGAGTTTGTTCCTAGTCAGATGTTGATAATAGCATAAAGGATGAATCATTTTGATAAAATATTTAGTCTTACTTTCTTCCTAGTATTTTTTCTTTTTACTTACCTAGCCATTTATACTTTAAGCTGTTTCAATACTCGCAAACTGTTTGTTCTGTAATGCATTAAGAATCTGTAATCCTGCTTCTAAATACTGTTATTAAAATATAAGGAAACAATTTTTTTTTAATGTTATTTATAATGTATTAATATTCATTCAGTTTCTTTACTTTTTTTATTTTTTCACATTAATCACAGTTGCCAGTAAAATTGTATAGATATGGTCTTCTGATAACTCTTGAAAAGTGTCATGTTTTAAATAAGACTGGACTATTTTTAATTTTATATTATTTAGTTGTGCTGTGTAGAAAATTACTGTATTACAAATAAATATGTTTTCTTGTTGTTTTCAAGACACATATTTATGTCGTAACCTTTTGGTGAAACAGAAAAATATTCTTAAGGGATATAGTTAACTATTATGGAATGATTTACTGTGCTGATAGTTATGCTTGTTAACAAACAGTACTGCCAAATTATTGCACATAAAATTAATTAAGGTTTGTTAGTAGCTATTTATATTATCCATGTTCTTAGGTGTAAGCTTGCCATTATTCTTAGTGTCCACTTTGTTCTAGAAAGATACTGTACCAATTCCCAGTATCTTCCTAATAGCCAAGGATGGAAAAAAATAGAGTGAAATTAAAGAGATCCCTCTCCATGTTACTTTTTTAAACTTTGGCAAGACAGAGAAGGAGAAAATTTATCTTCTTTTTTTTTTTTTACTTAAGGATCAATCAATTTGCAGATATTACTCCCTATATCTGAGACAACCAATGTAACTGGCCGGCATTTGTTTGGAAGCAATTCTATTTTTTAATGTATCTTTTGTTTGGAAACAATTCTGTATTTTAATTCTGTTTGATGTTAGTAATTTTAATCGTAAGGATGCAATTTATTTTTAGCAATAAAGCGAAAACTTACCTTAATATGTGCTTTAATTAAAAATGTTTATTTTTTTTTAATTAATTTTGAAAAAGTGGATAGGTAAAAGAAATACTAGTTTGTATAGCAACTGCTCAAGAACTGGTTTTATTGTGCTCTTTCAGGATTTTTGAGTGTGCTATATAATTTAGATGTGCATTTGTCTGTTAGATCTTAGAAAGAAAAAAATTATGTCAATGAATAATTAATGTGATTCTAATTCTTCATCTTAAATTTGAAGTTGAGTCTGATGTAGTTACAACTTATTTATTACTTTGTTTTCATTTTTAATATTTAAATGCTTAGAAGGTGACATTGGGAAGTTAGAAATGAAGACATCAAAGACTGAACAAGATATGTCAAACAGTATATAATTTTAGGCTTAAGACTACCTTGCCTTCTCTTCATAACTCCTTTCAGTACATCAGTATTGTTGCTTGCCAGGTTGAAATTAGTCATCAGTTGATGAATTCTTTTTAATCTGGAAATCATAAAATAATGCAGCAGTATAAAAACCAAACTATTTTATGTAATGAAGTTTTAAAATTTTATTAATGTGATGAAACCTACTGAAGAGGAAGGTTTTTTTTAATTAAGTTAAAATCCAATTAATCTTTGCTTTAAAATTAGATACAGGGCTAATGACATTTTTATTTCTGTTTCAAAAGTTATTGTGATGATACATATTAAAGTTAAGATGATCAATGAAAGGGATATTGTAGAATGCTATATGTTGCTGTCGATCTTAATTGTTAAGAGATTTAGTAGTAAAATTCTACTATTATCATTTAATTAAAGTTAACTTGAATGTAGCAACAGGCTAATGAAGAAGTTGTATCAAATTTCAGAAATAAAAGAAATCTTAGTCATAATGCCAAAATAAGTTACAGTATCATGAAAATATTAATTTCTGCTTTATTAAAAAAAGTACCAAAGACACTGCTAGAAATTAAGCTCAGAATTAGTAATTATTAAAATTAAATTTAAGATTTACAAATACTTAGTTTTGATTAGAAGTTATTGTTCCTCATTTTCATTCTTTTTTCCTATCCTTCTGAAATTTCACATAAACAGGATGATGATTTATAAAATGGAACATCCCATATAATGTGATACAGGTTTCAGCCCTAATTGAAACTATACCATAATTGTTTTGAGGGAAATAATAAAAAATGACCACACAACTTCAAGGTAGATTCATGGCGATTTACTTTAAATCTAGTGATTCTTTATAAATGAGCATATTTAGCCGAGGACCATATAAATCAAAACATTGCATTCTCTTACCTTTGTCCCTTGTCTTGGTCCCATCTTCATAATTTTGCATGCTCTTTTGGAACTATTAATTTCTGAAGTTAGAAAGTGATGATTCAAGCAAATTGTTATTATTTTGAATGTCAGGCTTATTGTAGGAAGCATGGTGTTCCAATTCCACTGCATGAATTGGGACTACTTATCTTACAGTAGAATTTTCAATTAAAGTTATCACCCATTACTTCTTATCTCAGCAGTGCATGTTATTGAATTGTGGTGTAGACACTTTATTTGTCTATGATAAGCAATTGGATGATATTACTGATCATATCTTTTATTAGAAATGGGTAGCGCTCTCATTTTTGCAACGGACAATTTCTTGTAAGCATAATAATCAATATTCGAATCAAATATAAATATGATTAACCTTTAGGTTAATGGGATAGCTTTTAAGATGTACCAAAGTAGTATATATAATTATATAAGTTAGATTTGTAGTTATCATACATGTGAGATTGCAATAGATTTACAATATGCAGATAAATCTGGAAATAAACAGAGTTAAAAAATATATTTTGTAATATTGAGTGTTTATTACAAATTTACCTGAATTTGTTAAATTGATTTAAAAATTATTAATTAAAAGATGTTACCATGAGAAATGTTTGAGGTAACTGACTAATTTAACCAAGTTTGGATAATTAAAGTTTCATTATTGAATTAATGTTAATACTTAAAATTACATCAAAAAGTAATCAGTCTGTGTAGAGTTGTTTTAATTTAGACAGATGGAATGATGAAGCCGATAGATTGTTTTGCAAGAAAGAATGTGTCTTAAAACACTCCTAAATATAATTCTTTAGTAGATGCTGCCTCAGTGATTTACTTTCCTCACTTCATCCCACTTTAAATTGAAGCTGCTTATATTTTGGATCCACATTGAAAGAGAAGATAATCAAAACAAACAAAAAAAAAACAGTAATTATTATTGATTAGCAATAAATATACATTCTTTTATTTTAATTCCAAATAAATCTATACGAAATAATTTAAAGATTATTTTACTGAGTAATTCCTTAATTATTATTATTTATTTTTTTTAATTTTGGAATATATTGTTATTTTTTTAACTGTTTATAATGGTCTGTTATGACTATTTATCAGGAGTGATGCCACAATTGATTTTAAAATATTAAAAAAAAATTTTTTTTTATTAATTTGCTTTAATTTTGTAAATTAAATTTCATTGGATGTCTAGACCTGTTTTAATTTATTATAGATGCATTAAACTTTAATAACATATACTTTCTAGAATGAAATAAATAATATTGTTGAAAAGTTTTGCAATTTAATAGTTACCATCTTGAATTTACCTTAATGTTTTATAATGATCTGTTATGTTTATGTTTCTGCATTTCCTTTTATCAGATACGCCTATACAGTCACCCATGAAATAAAGGCAAGGAAAGAAAGGGGGGGGGGAATCAATCCATTTAAATGTGAAATGGTTAAAAAGAGAAAAAGAGATCCATGGAGTATCATTGATTTTGTTTCTTTTCAAAAGAATTGATTATTGTTGTTATGATAAAATTTTCTCTTTATTTCATAAATATAATTATAACTACAACCTTATAAAAATAGATAATTGTTTATAAGAAACTGAATTTTTGGTATTAAATCAAGTATCATTAATTTGACAAAAATGCTAACAATACATAGTTTACTTTTTATTCTTTTCTTTTTTTTATTATTTTTTCCCATTGTTAAAATTATTCTAATAAATAATTGCTGTTGAATTCTAAATAGTCTAATTGAAATAATTTTGAAGAAAAAGTGGAAAGAAATTCTTTTTTTGTTCGTTTTATTTACTTATAATTTATGTAATATTGATTTTTCTGCCTTTCTGATGAATTACACATACATTAAAAAAAAAAAAAAAAAAAAAAAAAAAAGCTCACGTTTACTGGGTGTGACCATGCTTATATGACTAGTGTACTTATAATTATTGCAATTAGTATATTAATGGAATTTGTACAGCCTTTTCATTATATTTTAATGATAAGTTGCCCCCATTGGCATAGCCCACAAATATGTCAACTGTGACTCATTATTAGATATTTTTATCAATTGAAACTTGCCTAACTAATAACAGTAGTGATAGAAAAGAATTATTTAATTTAATTTATTAGTTAATACATATAAAATGCCTCTAAATTTTGGAAATTTATGAAAAGAATTAATAGCTCTTAAAAAGAAGGAAGAATTCTGGATATCCAAGATAATCGAGAAAAAACATAATTTAGACATTGAGAAAAAATAGGATTTTTTATTTGAATAATTGCGTAAATCTATACGGTTAGTAGCTGTTGTTGTTTTCATGGAAGAAGTTAGAACAGTAATAAATATGCATAGGCCTATTTTCATATTTAACTAACTTGGTATAATTTTGACAGTTTGAAAAATAAATTTATTTATTTATTTAAATTTCTGTAAATGAATGGCTTAGAGCAAATGTTATCTAAAAATATTATATCTATATTTTGAATGCAGATCCTTATCAAAGTTTTTTTGTTTACATTCCAACAGTAAATATTTTTGTGGCAAAAAATAAATTGATTGAAAAACGTTGCAATTATGCTCATTCAGTGCCATTATTCTTAGTGTGCTGGTTGCAGGATGAAGTATAAAATTTGTGTTGTTGGTTGACAGGATAGTAGATTCTGCTAAGATGTTCTGTTATGATGAGTTCATTGAAATTATATTTTAAAAAAATGTCAAACATTTTTTTGATTATGTTATAACAAATTATCTACAGAAAACTTAAAATCTGCTCATAAAGGAAAGGAAGACAACTTTGCAGTGGATATGATATAATCTATTACATTCAGATGTGAGAAATTGTATTATATATTTTAACATCAGATGGAATACTTGTCAAGAAAGCAATTCAGTGTTAAGTGCTTAATAATGAAACATGCTGATAGCTTATTAGAAGTTTCAAGAAAATACTGCAAATGAAAATTATATAGAGCAAACCAGGCTAGTTGCCATCTTACTCTTTTCTGTAGAGAAATTGAAATAAATTTGGTTGGACATTAGCAAGAAGTGATCATTGAAGAACAACGAAATTTGAAATTTGTTTGTTAACTTGCAAAAAGTTCAACAAATGTTCAAATATGTAGATAAGTGGATTAAATCCATAACTTAGTTAATTTAAATGTAAAATGATATTTTTTCTTAAAATGTTGATCTTCTAGTGCATGAAAATACTTGAAAATACAGATAATATCTATATTGCAAAACTATTTATATTTTCTAATTTCTAAAAAAATAATACTGATCTTTAGTGGCCTTTTATTTATTAGATAAATATGTAACTGTTTTAACATAAAGCAGAGGTATAAGTTCAATTTTTCTTAATTTAATGTTTCTTCTATGGTTCTATTGTTTCATAGATATTGTTTTTGTGTGTTAGAGATTTTGCCATATTTAATTCTTATCTTCATTATAATAGAAGCCTTTCCTGTAGACCTTTTTTTTCTTCTTAATAGTTAGCTTTTAATGTTTTTCATTTCAAGAAAGTTTGAATCGGTTTTGAGTAATTCATTAAAAACTGCATTAATTAATATTAGAGGAGAATCTCTAGTATGTTTATAGGGGACGTCCATTAAGTACATGAGGTCAAAAGGGGGGGGGGGGTCCGGCAAAATCTCACCAAGGGGGAGGGGGGGGGTCAACGAAAATCTCATGTAAACTTTTTCATTCATAGAAAATATATATCATAGCAAGATTTCCGTTTTTTTTTTTGTTTTTCTTATTTGGTTGTTAAAGCAAGATTTCCGTTTTATTTTTTTTTCATTTTTTTGGTTTTTAAAGCAAGATTTCCATTTTTTTTTTTTGGTTGTTAAAATTTTTGAAATCTCACCAAGGGGGAGGGGGGTCCAAATTTTTTAAAAAACACCTCATGTAATTAATGGACGTCCCCATACTTCTCACTTTCTGTTTACATTTGAATCATTGTAAACTATTAGATTCTTTCTAATTAAAAGATTATAGGCCTATAGATTTCGTGGATAAATGTATATTCTTAAGAAAATTAATGTAGAGTATACAATTTAAAAGAATTAAGTTAGGTAGATAGTTAAATAGATGTATTTGCCCATTCCTGAAGTGAATATTAGTAAAAAAGAGAGTAAGAAAATTTGTTACTTACTCTATAATTAATTGTCAGTAGAGATGACAGTCTATCTTTTGTATAATGGAGTGTTATCAGTTGATCTATACGAGCTCCCTGCTTATCAATAATTTCTTCAGTGATAATATTGAGCATTTTATTGATTTTTTTTTTTTCAGTTATTGTTACCACTGTTATTATTCCTATGTATAAACATATTCCTGTCCTACATATTACAGAAATCTGTGTTCGTGTTGGCAGATTTCTTCCAGTATTGCTAATATTTTTTCTTTAGAATTGAATTATTTCACAAATAAAATAATATTTAGTGGTCATCTGTTATTCTTAATAATAAACTGTTGAAAAGTTATTTGATTGTATTAATATTTTTTTTTATTGTATAATATGCTAGAAATTATGAAATAAAAATTGACGTATGTAATGGATTTTATATAAAACCTCTGCGTAAATGTAAAGACAGTATAGACTGCAACATAATAAGGAAGCAATTTTTGGATTCCATTATTTCACTGTTTCAGTTTTTATGTATGAGGAAATGGTAGACTGTTAATACAATAAGGAAGTAAGGAAAAATATTCAAATTTGTTAAGACACTGAAAGGAGAAAACCATTGTTCTTTAACATAAGTACATTATTTTGTGCAAAATACAACTTTTAAGGAAATTAAAAACGGTATATAATTATTTCATATGAAAATTAGAGATAGCTAAATCAGAGTTTTAGATTTTTAAATATTTTCCCTCCATAATAAATCAAAGTTATTAATGAAACTTGCCAGTTCAGTACATATAGTAAACCTAAAAAGGAAACTTATCAGAGGTAATTTTAATGAAAATTTGAAATTTTGGCCAAGAAATTTGAATATGATAATTTTGCAGATAAGAAATTGACTTGCTATAATGGGCCAAAGGTCAAATGTTCAAATTTGAAATTAAGCTTTTTTATATGAAAATATTTTTTTTTACTATGATTTTAAATGAGACTCGATCAGAAAAAAAGTTTAGAAAGCTAGAAATTAAAGTAATGAGTTTGCCATAATTTCGGCTTTTGCTGAAATATCTGATAGAGGGCTGTACTGCTGAGTGCTACATGGCCTTTCTCATGTGTATCATTGAGTGTGAGCTGTCATTTCAAAGTGGTAATCCACTTGAATAACTGGTTTCCTCTTGAAACCTTAAGGAAATTTCACAACAACATCAGAAAGAAATGTCCTGGTCTTCTGAACGACAGTTTGATCCTCCTTCATGACAATACCCAGACCACATGTTGCATGGAACACACAGAACTTGCTACATGATTTCCACTAGGAAATTTGGCACATCTGTAGGGACCCTATTTTATGGTGAAATAAAACTGTTTATAGTGGTAAAATAAAAGACTCCATAGCGGTGACTATGTCGCATTTATTTAATCATATTAGATTTCTACATTTCCACAAATAAGCTATAATTTTTCATTAAATTAAATATTAAAAAAACACAAAACTTGAGATATTAAATTTATTACACCACAAAATAATCTCTCTCTCACAATTTTCAAGCAAGAAATTAACATATTTAACAATTTATTGAATACAGGTAACATGTAGCCTACTCCTTACAACATACCAAAAAAAAAATCCGTCATTAAAACGGAAAATAACTAACTTTAATTATTTTTTATAAGGTGTTCTTTTTTTTTTTAATAGTAATTAATTCCCTTTTTTTGAGACAATAATACAAATTTATTAATTCTGCTTATTTTGTAATTGCTGAGAAAAAAATTCAATATTTAAACCGAAACACATATTTATCGGTGAACTTCAAAGCGCATATAAACTGTTCCTCGTAGCTACAGACTATGCCACTACAGTGACATGATATCCTGTACTACATTCCCGCTACAGAAAACTTCGTAGTGCCACTACTGTAGCTACGAGGAACACAACTTTGAATCTGCGTTCATGGCAAACAAACAAATAAAAGTGTTTTTATTTTATTTTATTTATCCTTTTAGCGTTTTTTGACGATTTCACATTCATTTAGCTTTTATTTCGCGTGTTTTTAATGGTTCCACTGTTATTTTGTTCTTATTTCGTGATTTCGTACTAATAATCTCATTTCGCGGCATTTTGTGATTAAAAAAGCCTTTAAAATTACTGATTTATGCGATTTGCTCCATGAAAAGCAAAAATACAACCTTTAATAAAAATTTCGCGGATATCGTTATTACCACAAAATAGGGTCCCTACACATCTGCCATACCCAGACCAGTTTAGGCTCGCAGTGATTTTCATCTGTTCCCTGCCTTCAAAGAGCACATGTCAGGTTGACACTTCACATGCAATGAAGAAGTCCAAGGTGATAGAAAAATGTGGTTACAACAGGGCGCTGATTTTGTTGTAGCTGGGATGGATAAAATGTTGTGACAAAAGCCTCAATTATCAAGATGATTTTATAGAAAAATAGTTTATCTGTGCCACTTTAAGGTCATCATCTCAGTTTCTTCAATAAAGATTTGCTTTTTGTACATAAACTTTGTAAACTTTTTTCCTGATCGACCTACATAAGTTTGCAATGAAAAATGCCAAACCAGAGATTTGATTTATCTCAAAGAATTTAACTAATGTTAAATATATACAATTTTACTAGAAAGAAGAGACTTGGTAAAGGAATAAGTTTTTAAACAGGAATTTGAGATGATGAACTTTATGTTCATCTTTCAGGACTTTCTCCAATGAATTCACCTTTGATTGCATAATATTTCTTGTCTAATTTCAAAAAAGATTTTCAATTTTTTTAATAATCAGATGGAATAGTATATCAACAAATTCACCATTTCGAAAACTTTCTCATGATTTCTAAAATTTCCTTTCAGTACTAAATTGTAGTAACATCACTGAACTTACTGATATCACTATTTCTGTTTTAAGAAACTATATCATAAAGTTATAAATTATGAATTTAATTTAATGTTTAAGGTTTGCAAATATAAGTATTAAGAAAACTAAAGTTTCAATTGAAATAATAGACAATTAAAGTGTAACATAAAAAGATTTGAATTCTTGCCATTGCACAAGGAGTTAAACAGCACAAAGTTTCAAAGCAGATGAAGAATGCAAAAAAAAAAAAAAAAAATGTCTTTTAAAAACACAGTTGGCAATTATTTGATCAGTTATTAAATTTTTTGTTCAGTGTATATAACTAAAGGGTTTTACTGTTTTTACACTTAAGCGTATAAATTAAATACAAAAAATTATAATTGATTGATTTTTTTTTTCTTTTGATAAAAAAGAAAAAGTTAAAAGGGAAAATTATGAAAAGATATTGTGATAAGAGATTATAAATAATCAACAGCGTTACAGTCGCTCTCAGTTACCCTTGCCTATTCATCAATGAAGTAGTATTCTGCATTAAGAATTAATTCTTTTTTTTTTTTTCTTTTCTTTCTTTCCTCCTTTATTTAGACGCTCCAATTGAAGTTGAATTATGTTCTGACCTTCTTTCTGAAACTAATGATTGTAATGGTGAATGCTTTTGCCACCTTTTGTTTGCTTAGTTTAATGTATATGGTCCAATATACTGATATTGGCACTTGTTTATGGATTGCAATATATCAGTATATAATGTTGGATTTAGACCTTCCATCATTCGTTCATTGTGTCTTAATCTTGCAATGTTTTCCTAGTATCTGTGATGTTCTATTTTAGTCCACTCACATATCACCTTGCGTGCAAAATTATTTATAATTCCAAGTACAGGTTCAGGTCCAGTAAAATTGAATGCTGAGCCTCTCCTTGCCAGGATGTTTGCTCTTTCATTGCCAGCAATTCCCTTATGACCTGGCACCCACAGCATGTAATCCTGTTGTGTTTTGCCAGATGTAGTAAGTTCTGCAGGCATCCTCAGACTAACTTGGATGGGATTCATATTTAGCAAGTTCTTTAAGTGCAGCTTAACTATCAGATAATATATAAATATTTCTGTCAACATGGCCTCTATTAATGCTCTCGAGAACACAGGCACCTATTGCAAAAACTTCCGCTTAGAATACTGTGGTATAAAATCCTAAAGAGAAACTCTTATCATATTTTGGATTTTTCCCATGAATCCTGATTCCAGTACCATTATTGGTCTTAGAACCATCTATAAACCAGGCAATATCTTGTAAACTGAATGTTCTGTTGAATCTCCATGTTCCCATTCAAAATTATCTAAAGAGTATTTGCTAATCATTATATCCATACCCATTTCTAGGATAGGATTCTTGATTATCTTTACTATGTTGGTATGGCCATATAATTACAGGTTTGACCATTCACCATTTGTTTCAAGCTTATATGCTCCCATTCTTGCCTCTCCTTTGATAAAAATACCCAAGGGTAATAAACCAAGTAGGGTTTCCAAGGCTGCAGTGATGGTGCTGTTCATGGCTCCAGTCATACACAACAGGCTAATCCCTGAATATTATCGAGTTTATTAACTGCCTGCCTCTGATCAACCTATAATTTTATCTTACTAAATTCACGCAGATGAGAATGGAAATGGTCCCACACAAGTAATGATGTTGGCAAGAATCTTAGTATTTTAAGCCATATGCCATCTAACCCAAACATTGTCAGTGTCTCACTCCATCCATCCTTTGAGGTAAACTTTAACTAACACACCATTCAGAAATTTACCTTTGCATAGTTTTCCTTCTGAAAAAAGACCATTGATTTTAGTTTTGTCGCATCTGCTAAGCACAGTAAAACTAGTGTCAAGTGTTGTGTTCATGATCAGTTGTTTTCATGCTTCCAGTGTGGTTTCCTGAAAAGCAGTGGAATTATCAGCCATGTCAAGAAACATTGGTGTCTTGTCCAGATTTTCTGTTGCTGACAGTTCATATACACAAAGTTTGTGTGTTTTATCAGCAATCACAAATTTATGGACTTACTGCACTTTGTTTTCCACTTCTTTGGGTAATTTTTGAGCATTATGAGTTCCATGACGTAACGCCACTCCATTTCTGTTCATAAATCTGGTGCACCATCCAGCAGAAATATGGAATTTCGTGATAATATTGTTTTTATTGTATCCCTAGATAGCTGTAAAGCTACAGCTTGTCCTGATGATCATGTGAGCATAATAAATCCATTTGAACATAATTCACCTAATCAGCTATATAAATCTTTTCCCAGTTTTTCATATGAGCAAACAATATATCATCTAGCAAATTTTATTTTTGATATGTTCTTGGGTGTTTCTTTTTGTTTCTCCAGTCCTAGTTCCTCGCTTATTTCTTTGACACACAAAATTCTCTTGGCACTAGGATTGCCATTCTCAACTGCATATTCAACAACATGCAATGTAAGTCTTGCCTCTTCAAGTAGATCTCTCTATGGGTAGTACCATCACTCATCAAGTTGTTTTTTTTTGTGTGTGCATGTGTATGTTTTATTCCAGCTGTTTGATTTGGCTGCATTAAATAACTTGTTGGAATATAGAATATTTTAATTGCTAAGGAAATGGAAAATTTAGATACTATAGATGTCTACCATTTAAAATTATAATTACCAAAGTATTTAACATTTCATTTGTTAGATTATTAGCAATCCTCAATAGCAATAATTTTCAGGACAGTTATTGTCTCTAAAATTTCATTGTTTGACAACATAATTGTGTTGTTGTTGTTGTTTTTTTTTATTTTTATTTTTTTTGTATTTTATAGTTTATTTATAAGGACATATCTTAAAATTATTCATAATTAATTTATAAAGGATATGTGGATTTACTGTTTAAAATAATGTAAAAGTGATGATGACTCTTTACAGGCAGTCAGATGCTTTGATGCAATAGTAAAATTTTATTATTGCCGATGTAGTACAGTAAATGTTTTAATTTTTTATTTTGGTTGTCAGGTTTTTTTTTTGTCAGAACATAGAATAGGTGCCAGTTATGTGGTGATGATTTCTTTTAGTCTGGTCCATACCCTTTGCCATTTTGGAAACAAATTCTGCAGAGTGATGCTATCCAAGATCCTACAGATAAGTATCCTATAAGGTACTTGGTTTGCTATGATTTTTTAAAGAGATGTTTTATATCCATTTCTTCCCAATCTCATTGTTGACACTGCTACTTCTCTGTATAATGTGGATCAATATCGAGAAGTCTACTAAACGACTAGTAACCAAGAGGAGATATAAAAAGATCATGACCCATACTTTTCAGAAATGTATAAAAAAAAAATTAAGGATTTTTGCAAACCATAACATTGAGTCCTAGGAGAGGTCAGAACAGAGCAGTATGGAGGAGGGAGGGAGAGAGAATGTTTCCTTCACACACTCTTTATCACAAAATGTTTAAAACTTGACTCATTAAAAAAAAATATTCAAAGCTTTCTTAATAAATTCATTTTGGAATGATGAAGGAAGGGTATACTGGACAGATATTGTTTCACTATAAATTGAATGTGGACTTACGAAATTCCAAGGGTTTTAGAGCTATTTTTGTCATTTTTTCCCATTGTCTTTATCATAGTAATTTATTTCCGTCTTTCTTGGTGCATATAACCTAAGTTATGCCTGTGCCAATAAATCTACTATCTATCCTGTAATTTGTGGTTATTCTTATTTCACTTAATTTGTAAATGAAATTCTCACCATCTTTGGAAGCTCAGAAACTTCTAAAACTTGGTCAGCTACTTTTGTCATATTATTGCTTACAAAATTACAACTTTTATTACGGTCTTGAACAGGGAATAACTTAGCAACTTTATGGTACAAATAAAATTTTAATCAAAAGCAGTTTTAATGGCCTATAATGCATTCAAAAAAGAAGAGTATTGATATTGTATGTTGTGTTAAAATCTGAACTGTTGTTGCAGGAATTTTGGAAATTTGTCAATTTTGTTATAATCCTACATTATTGTCTCAAAATAAATAATTTATTTGCTTTCTCTCATTATTTAGTTAACGCATAGTTGTAATCATGGATGGAAGCAGCAGTAATGTTGAGAAAGTGGAGGGATCTCCAGTACCTCCCTGCAGTGGATTAACATGTGTGGACTTTCTACCGGAAGCAGAACATATCCGCTTTCCGTACGTTTTATTAAACTTTTTTAATATTGATGCAGATTTCTAATAAAGAATAATATAGTTGTATATAAATAGTTGTATTTAATTCACAAAATATTAAAAATGCATTATAGCAAATCCGATTATTAAGATGAGTCTGGAGTCATGGTTGTTTCAAATCAACTATGCAGATAAAAATTTAAATTTGAAAGCATTAAATATGTAACAATTATAATTAATTATTATTATTATTTCTCCATAATTATTGAAATTCATTTTATTTAATTTCAAAAACAGTCAATATTTCAAGATAGCTCATATAAAAACCACATAAATAATAATAATGATGAATGCTAAATGAAGTATTATTATGTAAAGAATCTGTTAAACTTAGTCAGAAGGATTTTCTTTTTTTTTCGTTATCAATAAAAAACCATTTATCGAATGCATTTTCAGTAATTTACAGTTTTTTATTTTAAAAAATTAAACAAAGACAATAAAAAAAAGTATCAGATCATAACATTTTAATTAAATTTCTTTAATTGGAAGATATTCATTGGAAGATAGTGACCACATTTATTTAGAGTTTAAACAACATGAGCTTCTTTTGAAATAGTGGCTGTTTTTTGAAATTAAAAAAAAGTGAATTTCAATAATGACAGACAAGTTATACTAATTATAATTGTTCCATATTTAAGATTTCAGATTTTTATCTGCATTAGTAAAAAAGAAGATACGATGATTTGAAATGACACTTAACTATTGATAATTTGAAATAAACCTTGACTCCAGCCTCACTTTAATGTGTTCTGTTTCAGCCAACTTATTTGTTCGTTGCATCTCTTTAACAATTTTATACTCATCCCTACGGCGGAAAAAATGACGACTTCTTGCCTTGTGGTTTTTTCTTATGGCAGTTTCTTGCAGCTTATTGTGTGATATTGTGGTGATTTTGTGGATGTCACTGGTTCATGAAAAGAAGTAGATTAGATTGAAGTTGGATCTAACTGTGTTCTCTTTATTCAGGGAGAGCAAAGGCTTTTATAGAGTGAAAAGAAATTTAACGTGCCTAATGATTCAAAGAATTAAGAAAGCAAATGAAGGCACAACGCTATAAGAAAGGATTCGCAACCTGAGTTGTCATCGGGAAGAGACTGGGATGGACCGTTTCGTCCTTATTAGGACTCATCAGCCAGCCAAACTCCACCGAATGACAGACTCAGAAGGTGCGAGGGGTTAGCCTTCCCGGGACTCGCTCCCGAGAGCGGGAACTCCCCCCGAAGAAATCCTAACCAAAAATTAAATAAAAAACAAAAAACA
>JAFIDM010009631.1:136005879-136035315 GCA_023159025.1 Thereuonema tuberculata | reverse complement strand
CGGGACTCGCTCCCGAGAGCGGGAACTCCCCCCGAAGAAATCCTAACCAAAAATTAAATAAAAAACAAAAAACATCTAGTTCCAGCTCTCGGGAGCGAGTCCCGGGAAGGCTAACCCCTCGCACCTTCTGAGTCTGTCATTCGGTGGAGTTTGGCTGGCTGATGAGTCCTAATAAGGACGAAATGGTCCATCCCAGTCTCTTCCCAATGACAACTCAGGGTGCGAATCCTTTCTTATAGCGTTGTGCTTTCTTAATTCTTTGAATCATTAGGCACGTTAAATTTCTTTTCATTTTAAATATATAACTTTTGGGCTTTATTTAATGCCACATTTAAATTCCTTTTGCGCCTAGCAGATTGCAGGACAAGGAATAGTTGTTTTTTGTTTTTTATTTAATTTTTGGTTAGGATTTCTTCGGGGGGAGTTCCCGCTCTCGGGAGCGAGTCCCGAGAAGGCTAACCCCTCGCACCTTCTGAGTATATCATTCGGTGGAGTTTGGCTGGCTGATGAGTCCTAACAAGGACGAAATAGTCCATCCCAGTCTCTTCCCGATGACAACTCAGGGTGCGAATCCTTTCTTATAGCATTGTGCCTTCGTTTGCTTTTATAGAGTATTTACAATGATCGGTCATTGGCTGAGGGCTTTAACAGTTCATTGGGTGATTTAAAATAACATGTAATTCGTAACTGAAATTAACTGAAGATTTTAAATTACAGGGAATTATGGGAACCCTCAGCCGTTGAAATTCAAAAGTAAACAAAACAGGAGAAGATCATTAACAGTCATAATTTGAAATTTACAACTGATTAGATTATAATTGATTGGAGAGTAAAATACATATAAAAATAAATAGGATAAAATCGATTAAGCAAAATAATTATAAATATGGTTATAAAAACTCATCACAATATTATCATCAGTCCTTTCCTTATTGTGATCTCATATTGATTAATACATTAGGCTGTGTTTTAATTTTCTGTTTTCAGTTATTACTAGTGCCTTTTTGGTAGTATCCTTGTTTTCTTTTCTGTTCATTAGGGTTTTGTATTGTTACCTATACTAATTAGGCATCCATATTCATATTTACCTCTCTGTACCTCTTCACCTCCTTCACCATTTTAAAATTGTCATCAACAACTAGCCTAGCGCTTCAAATTCCTGAACATTCTTGTTCCTGGTGGATTCCTTACCTGTGCACACATTACAGTTCATTATTTCACATTACATGTTTTGATATCATCTAATGCATTTTGCATTCCTCTTTCTATAACTCCTCAGATTGTTACATTTATCTGTTTCATGGATATTCCTATTGTACTGGTCAATATCTCACCATGATTATTGTATTAGTGTTGCACTGCTTGGATTCAATTATCAACATGAATTTACAAACATTATTAGCTGACAGTTCATATTTTTTCTACTGGTCTTAAGTATCAATTGGTCTGTCAGTTTTTCCAACTGAATGAAAATTGTACATTTCCTATGTGTACAGCAATTCTTTGTATAGATGTTCCATCATTCATGCTGATCTTCCGGATGATACATCCCATGAAATAGTCTGTAATGCTACACAATTCTCATTTCTCCAGCAACAATGTCCTGCCCAAGGCTTCATTTGCTGTTGAACCATCTCATTAGATAGATTCTGCTCTGCGATTGCCTGATCAGCTGCTGTAATATTGACCTGTTCATGCATTTGCAGCCTTGATCTGTACAACTTTATCTCTGATCTGTTGTAGCTGGATATTTCAAGTGTGGTTTCTAATTCCTGCTCACGGAAGTGGTCCCTTTTGTATCTGATCTCTATGCTTTAGGAACACTCATCATTTTTAACTGTTAATTCCTTCTCTAAGTGTGGAATAAGTTCTACTTATCCTTTGCTTTGTTTGAATGCTTATTTCCACTATTATAGAACTATTATTATTAATAATAATAATAATAAAATAATTGGTGTTTATTGGTGAACTTGTGCTTATTTACTTCTGAAGTAATTTATTTGTATTGCTTTTGCTCCTCCATTGTTGCTATCTCATTGCATTTGTTGTGTTATTTTATTTATGACTTCTCCTGGTATACTCTTTTCTAGGTTGTACAAATTCACTTATAGGTGAATGTATAGTCATTCCTTGCACTTAGTCCAGTATGTCAAAATTCTTGCAATAAGCATGAAGGAATAGGATTTTGGTATACATTGGGAACTGTTCTCATCGATCTTCAAATTTATTATATTTGTAATTGCTAATTTACAGAGTAAAATTATTAATGTCTGTTGGTTTTGGTCAGTTGACATCGTATATCTTCTGAAGTTTGTGTATTCTGTTCTATACATTTAGAAAACTATATCTTCCACTCTTCATGGTTTTTTGATGCTCAATGTCCTTTCCTTGTTTTGATTAATGTGTTTTGTCTCCAATCTTTTTGGTGGTACTTGGCGTCATTTATAGATTTGAAGTAATTAAAAAGGTTACTTAATATAAATGTTTGTATTTTTTTTGTGTTTGAAGAAACTTATATTATCCTTTTCATCTGATGACAGGATCTGATTATACTAACAAGAGATTCATTTGACGAGATTCATAAAACTTCCAATTGCTGAACTCAATTTTTCTTCATCAGGGATGAGTTCAATATGTTAAAGAGTTGTAAGGATTAACTCATGAGCCTTATATACATAAGATTGCTTGTAAAAGAAATTTATTTTACTAATTAAAATTATTTCATTATTTTATTTTTTAATTAATACTATTATTACATTTCCAGAATTCTTATGCAGAGGGCAAATAATTGGCTCCGGGATAATCCATCATGGGAAGTGCGCACATGTGAGAGTGTAGAATTTAAAGCCCCTGGTCGTGAAATTTTGAAACCCAATAAAATGACTTATTTAGAATTCAACACAAGAGTGGTGTACGCTCGGGGTCTACGGTTAGTAATGTTTCAGTGAATCTATTGATATAGACAAGTTACTAAAGTTTTTTATGATTCAAAAGGTTTTTAAAGGGTTTTTTTTTTATGACTCAATTTCTGTAAATTGAATATTTTATTAAATAAATTGTTGCATTTAAAATAAAAAAATGAATATTATCAGAAAGTTAAATAGAAGAAAATAATTGTAAATTGATTTCAGAGTTGGTTTCTAAAATTACAGTAACAGTATTGTGAAACATTTCTAATATTTTAGGATTTGGATTGTACCCAGGCCAGATTCCAATCAGCCTCCTCAACAGATCAATTACTTTAATGTTGTACCTGCTACTAAACGTGGCATGTTTCGACATAAAGCATCTACTTTGTCAGAAGTTCTTGAAGAAGTAGATGGCTACTTAGAAAGTTCACCAATTCAGGGTAAGTGCTTATCCTTTATTTAACTTTTGCAGTAGTTCTTATACATTTCCTTGTATTAACATTTACTATGGCTGAGAATAGGCTTTTAAACTGTTGTCCTCATTTATGTTTCTTATTGAATATTCTATCTACTATGTGTATGAGGGTCAGTCAATAAGTAATGCCTCCTATTTTCTTTCTCCTTAAATAAGTTAGTTAAGTGAAAAATTTGAATTTTGTGCAATTCCTCAAACCTTCTCCAATCCACTGCAGTAGCAACTTCCTGTGTCAACAGGTGGCAGCACTGCATCCGCTTGCAAAATGGCTGACATCGATGTTCATATTAGACAGCATTCTGTGATTGAATTCTTGAATGCGGAAGGTGAAACGCCCATTCGCGTTCATGAAAAATGTTAACGGTGATGCAACAGTGGATGTCAGCACTGTTAGACGATGGGTTTGTCGCTGTAACGAAGCTGAAGGGCAAACACCGTTGGCTGACGAAAAGCGGAGTGGCAGGCCGGGGACTGCAGTGACTCCACACAACATTCAGCGAGTCGATGACATCATTTGTGGTGACCACCGGGTGACAACAGATGAATTGTGTCGCATTCTCTCCCTCAGTAAAGGCAGTGTGATGACGATTATTTGACAACTGAGGTACAAAAAAGTTTGTTCACGGTGGATACTAAGAATGGTAATCGACCAGAATAAAGAGACAAGAAAAACAATAGTCTCCGAACACTTGCAGTGCTTCCATTTAGAGGGAGAGGGGTTTCTGGAAAAAATTGTGACCGGAGATGAAACGAGGGTTCATTTTTTTGAACCTGAATCAAAGAGGCAGTCAATGGAATGGCATCACACAAACTCACTGATAAGAAAAAATTCAAAACTGTGCATTCAGCAGGGAAAGTTATGGCGACAGTCTTCTGTGAAGCAGAGGGTGTGATTATGGTTGATTTTCTGGAGCAAGGATGCACAATAAATTCTGTCCAATACGTCACAACCCTCGAAAACCTTAAAAGCCCGTCTTCAGCGAGTTCGCTGAATGTCTGTGCGTCAATGGCTTAGGAAGCAAGACCATGTCTTTTACCACGCTGGAATACATGCCCTTGTTAAAAGGTGGACCAAAACTGTAGAAACAGATGGAGATTATTTTGAAAAGTGACAAATTAATCGTCAATGTTGTGGTTTTCAAGCTATGTAATTGCATTTGAATTTCTTGACAATTAAAAGGAGAAAAAAATAGGAGGCATTACTTATTGACTGACCCTCATATGTTTCTTTTTGTTTTTTCTTTTTGAGATGACTGGACAAAGTTAAAATGTACCTCATCATTGAGCTTTGTCTACATTAATGTAGTAGATCTTTGCCAGCCATGCAGTATGTGCAAATTGGAACACATTAGAAGCATGCTAAATATTCTCTGTTCAGTACATTTTTTATTTCTATTTTAATTTTTGAAGGGTCATTTTGTTAAACAACTTCACTTCACCAAATAACATAATATTACAAAGGCAAATTTTCAAATGAAATCTTTATGGCAACTTCTTTATCAGGCCAAAAATTTAAAATAAAATTTGTTTTCTTTTCTGTTTTTGGTAATTTTATTTTAAATTTTTGGCTTGATAAAGAATCCACCGTAAAGACTTTGAAAATTTGCCTTTGTAATATGTCAGGGTGTCTACCAACCAGGATTTGTACGGGAAATTTGGGTTGACATGAAATGTACGGGAAATGTCCTTAAAAATCAGACTATGTCCTTAAATTTTCAGCATGATGTCAGGCCTCTCTAAAAGTCCCTAGGTTTACAGGGGTTTTTTTTTCTTTTTTCTTTTTGATTGAACAGATACGTTTACCGGGTTTTTTTTGGTTGAATAGATATGTTTACAGGTCTTTTTTTTTTTTTTTTTTTTGGTTGAACAGACAGGTTTAAACCCCTGAAACCTCTGATAACATTTTTTTTTTCTTCTTCAAATTATTTGCGTCCTCCTTTTTATTTTAGAAAAAATGGTCACCTTAGTATTTTAAATATTTTACAATACAAGTTTTAATGTCCTTAAATGTACGGGAATTGTCCTTAAATTTTTTGTTTGAGATAACCCTGTATGTTATTTGATGAAGTAATTTTATTTAATTAATACATATGTGATAAGGCCTTTATTGGGATCATTTTGTTTTCTGTGATTGTATTGCCTTTCTCATTGTTCATCTTTGTATGCTGAGTAATGTCTGATGAAGGCTAATAAGCTCAAAATAGTTATCCTATGGTTTCAGTACCCAGGGATTAGGAATTTTATATTTATTTTATCTTGACATCTGCCAAGCAATTAGCATAGTTTGTCTAGACCAGTAGTGAATTTGATGTTGTTTATATGCATTACTACCCAATTGATCTGTTCTGTCCCTTTGTTTCCTACTTAATTGCTTTCTGTTATACAAGTTCCTGTCTTAAGCCTGTATTACATTTACCATTTCACTCGCCATAACCTGGACATTTCACTCGCCATCACCTCGACATCAGACATGTCCCGGAGATGTCCAGCGATAGCCCATGCTCTGTTTTCGAAGAAATGTCTCGACATCAGATGGCTGGACATCGCCACTAGCGCTCCTGGTGACGAATTGTAGAACTTGGAAGTCCAATCGATTTGTATCTATTTATTCGAAATTACCGATTACAAAAATGATTTTCACGATCGGAGGGCATCTTTTCCTTATGTTTTCGTGGATGCTTTCATAAAATGTTACATTATTAATCAAAATAATTTCAGAATTTCGGCTTGAAAATTCGAATCGACAGCGATGCGAGATCTCGAAAAGATATCGCCATTGATCGAGATTTAACGAGACTGAATTATTTATCGAAACTGATTTATCGAAACTGAAAACAAAGAAACACAAAACGATGAAAAAAAACATGAATAGTTCCTATTTTAATTAATTAAAGAAATTCTTTCACCTATCCGATGCATTGACTAAATGGTTTTTATATAAATCACTGCTATTTTTTTCATAAATAAAACGTAGGCATGATGACAATTGAGAAGTGTAAATGTTCCGTTTGATGGAAGGCGTTATGGTAAGTGTAAAGCAGTGCACTAATCACTCGCAATCTACCCTGACATGACCTGCGTTATGGCTTGCATTTATGGCGAGTGAAATAGTAAGTGTAAAACGGCCTTTAGTCTCATGCAATTTCCACTATTTGTGGATTAGAAGCATAATTAGCCCAATAATATGTCTTATGAGCTCTTAACTCATTTTTATGGTCCTATGCTTTTCTTTTCTCCTCTTTTTATCTCAGTATCAGTAGTGTCTTCATTTTTTTACATGTAAATACCTTGTTTCTGCTTATGCTTGCCTCTTGCAACCACATTCAAAGATTTACTCATTTTTTTAATTGCACCTAGATTATTTTGTAGATTTCCTCCACAAATGTCCATACCCTGTGCTTCTGCCTGCCATCTTTGTTACTACTGATCTTCAACCACAGTTCATTCATCTTCCATTTGCATTTACATTGCCTGCTAGGCCTAGCATTATGGCATTCCTCTAAAAGAACTTCACTTTCTTTTTAATAAGTCATCTTTAGCATCCTTTTTTGCCGGTTACATTTTGGACTTGTCAGAAATTTTTGGCCCTCTTATTACAGTACAGTAACTTCTCTGGCCATCCATGTCTGGATATATATCTATAAACATACATCTTATGTTTGGCTCTTGTTTCTTTTTCTTCACTTTTCATTTTCCTTTGATTACTGGCACATTTTCTCATTCTTCATTGTTTGCATTTATATATGAATAGATTCTAATTCAATAATAAGTTTTATTAATGAAATTTGCATTTAATATTGAATCCATTGATAGCCATTTCCATCCTTCATATACCCTCTTCCCCCTATAGAGACATTATATTTCAGAGGCTAAACTTTTTTTTACACAGACCAAAGCATTCATCAATAGATTCATCATTGAATTTTTAATATTAATAATTTTTACTAAATCTCAGAGTGCCAAAATTACTTAAGTATATTTTTCGACTGGCGAAACTGGTCCCTCTGTATTTTTTGATTTGTGAAAACTTTTAATTTTTTAAATTTTGTGTGTCTGTGTCTACGTCTACTTTGTATGTAATTTTCTACACTTTGTCTTTTTTTTTTTAAGAAATACAAAGACTTTTAGTTGTGTCCTCTTTATTTAATGCTACACACTTTAGATTGCAATCTGTTTTAATGTATTTTCTGTAATAATAATAATAATTCTGAGTCTGGAACACCATAATCTGTTTCTATCTTCTTTAATTAGATCCAGTTTCCTTATATGTTGTTATATTTATTCATATTTTTGGTCTTTTTTGTTATAGGTCGCATCATTACTATTGAAACACAACCAATGAAGTTCAGTACTACTCTCAATGATGTCGACCCTGATCGCTCCTACTTTACAGATTATGGTTTGTCCCTGTTTGTTATTCGCATTTTCTACGAAGTCGGACCTCCTGCCCATGAGACCATTGGTAAAAATATAATTCATAACTTCAGATGAGTTTCCCCTCCCCCCAAATTAAAAGTTAAAAAGAAGTTAAGGGTCAATCCATACCAAGCGGTCCAGCACTAGTTGCTTGACTATTTTAAAAAAAAAATTTTTTTTTTTTTTTTTTTTATTGCTGTTATCCCTATGCATGAGTACTTCAAAACAGGCATTATTTTTTTTTTTTTATTTGACTTCGTTTAAAAATGGCGTCCATTTTTGTTTTATGGTTTCCGGCATTTTTTGCCTTTGCAGACAGTTGCGGTAAATTTGATAACTCAGCTAAGAAAAATGATAGAAAGCTGTGGTAAAAAACATTATTTTTAGCACATTTCAAACTACATTTTATGTCCTATACCTTTTTACCATATCTCTAATGCAAATGGCTGAAATTTAGAACCGAAACTGATATTCGCTTTTGAACAAAAATCAAAGTTTTGGGTTTTTTTTTTAGCAGGAAGGAATGATATAGAAAACTATAAATTTTTTTGAGAAAAGATATACAGAGGTTTAACAAAAAATATTTTAGCTCTGTTACTGGCTTCCTAATTTAGTTATAGCTCTTGAAAAATGCTCGTTTTTCATTTTATTCAAAGTTTGAGCCCCAATATCTCTGGTGGGGGACCTAATAAAAATTTGATATTTACAGTATAAAGAGAACTTTATGAGATGTAATTGTGAAAAGAATTTTGAGTTAGATACCTGTGATACAATCTTTTTTTTTTAAATGGTCGAGCAACCAATTTAATGTTTTCTGGACCGTTTGGTATGGATTGACCCTTAATATACGTATGTTTGTTTCAGTTGTTTGTTGTTGTTTTTTTTAATTATTATATATGATATTATATTTTGTTTTTGGAACTTTCATGTAGTCTTTTCTTGCTTACTAATATAAATGTAATCAAGTGTCTGTGGATAGGAATGAGAGTTAAAAACTTATTATTTTGTATATCTTTAGTGTAAAAACATGCTGTACTAAATCTCAATTGTTGCAGGTGACATGAACAATTAGTTGTTGTCTGTAAAAAAGTAGCTTGAAACTTACTATATTATATACACTGTCCGGCCACTTTATTAGGTACACCCCTGCTGTGCGCATGAATGTCTGGACTTGTCGTGTCTCACAACATCTCTTCAAGCCGGTGGGGGCAGTGTAATGGTGTCGGGAGATGCTTCCCTGGCACACGTTGGGTCCATTGAGACCTCTGGAGGCACGCCAGGATGCTAGAGTGTACCTAAACATCATAGCTGACCAAGTGCAACCGTACATGTTAAGTTTATCCTCATGCAGATGGCTACTTCCAGCAGGATAATGCACCGGTGCACAAAGCCCGCATCACTATGGGAAGGTTTGAGGAACATGACGATGACTTTTCCTTGCTGCAGTGGACTGCTCAGTCCCTGGATCTCAGCCCGATTGAAAATTTGTGGGATGAGCTGGAACGGGCTGTTTGCTCCAGGCATACACCTCCATCAAATCTTCGGAGTGCAAGAAAATCGACTCAAACTGAAATGCAATGGTGAACCTTAAATTGTCGCAAATTTTTGATCGTTTGAAAACTGCAAGTAATAAAATCACAAAGAATATGGCATTCTCGTTCACGGAACACGCAGAACGTTCCGGATGAATGCAATTTGTAAAAAATGTGAGGAAAACAGTAATATAGGAAAGGTGTAGTACCAAAAGCATTAATTTCATTACAAAGACAAGGCCACAAATTGAGTTGAATTTAGCATTTATTGCAAGTCAATACGTGGTGTTGCCACCTCAAGATCTGATAACAGCTTCCATTTTGCGTCTCATTGATTGGATCACATTCATGACCTCATGTTGCACAATATTGTTCTAACTCTTCTCTTAAGGAGGTCCCAAAGATGTTCGATCGGGTTCAGATCAGGACTACATGCAGGCCACCGCATACACTCAATGCCAACTTCATTCAGATAATCCTGAACAGCAACAGCAGCGTGTGGCCTCGCGTTGCCGCGCATGAAAATGAAGTTTTCTCCGATGAATCCAGCGTACGGCAATACATATCGTTGTAGCACTTCTGTTATATATCGGTGAGCCATCAATCCGTCTCCTGTGGGTCCGGGATTGATAAACACCGAGCTGTGGTCAGAAGTTGGTCCTGTTGAAGGCCTTTGTGGGGTCAAATTTCCTTCCTATAGTCTTCTTCTGACTGTCCAGCTACTGACAGCTATCCCACCGTACACGGTGCAGCTCTTGTTGGACCTGAATGCCAGTCAAATTACGATTGCGTAGTGCAGTGCTAATAATGAATCTGTCATCTCTTGCAGTTGTAGGTCGATGTCACCAATGAAAGGCACCAGTCTCCTGGAACCTCCGATAGACTCGTGATACAGCTGAACTGCGACATATCGTTAAGTGTGACCCTGCTGTAATAAGACAACTGCCTGCGCCACTTCCTCGGTTGTTGTATCCATCTTTGTGGAGTAATAATGACGATAGGAATTCCAATAGAATAATTCACTTTCATGAAAGGATATGTAAGTCTCATGTACACAACAATTTCACATGTTTCTGAATGGTTTATGTACCACCACGCACGTGAACTTCATACCCTTTCCAACATTTACCGGCATATCTCAAAAACTTGTTGTCATATTGTCACACGTTCGGTGTCATGTAAACATGAATTTCATATTCTTTGTTATTTTATTACTTGTGGTTTTCAAACAATCGAAAATTTGCGAATATTTAAGGTTCACCATTGCTTTTCAGTTTGAGTCGATTTCCTTGCACTCGAGTGTATATATATATATAAATTTTCATTCTACAGCTAATTAGATGTTTGCCAAATTTTATTTACTTATTTATTTTAGAAGTGTTGCACTTTTTATGTGAAGTTTGTATTTTAATTTGATCATTTTGTGTAATTCTATTTTGCATGTTGTTTCCACTTGTGAGTATTGTCTTAGCAAGTAATTCAAAAGTCCATGTCTGGTAAAATCTTATAAAATCATATTTGCAATTATACGTCAAAAATTGTCTAGGAGAAAATATCAACATGTATATAATTATAAAAATAAGTATACCAATAGTACATTAATTTATAAGCACAAAGAAATGTATAACCATGAACCAGATTTTGATAAAATTAAAATAATAAGTAAAGATAATAGCATTTTTTCCCTAATGCTAAGGGAGTCATGGTTTATAAAAACAACATCCAATTTCAATAATCGGGTATCTAACCATGTTAGTCGAACTCAATGTCAGAATACCACATCCGAAGAAGTCCTAGAGAAAGGATGAAGTGTAATGATATAGATTTTTTTTTAAAAAAACATTTTTAATTGTAAATTATCGACATGTAATTGCAACATGCAATTATGAAAATATTTTATGACATGTTTTAAAGTTTTATAAGATTTTAGCAAGTAATTGTGGTAAATTGGTCTTTATACTACATTTATTTAACTCTGATGGAGTGATAATTATTAAAAAAAAATATTCATATTCCAGAAAACAAAGAACATTTGATAAGTCTGTTGTCAGTAATTGCATTTAATAAATCTATATTCTATAATTAAGCATACTATATATGCATTCTGATACCTAATTAGTAATCATATTAATTAAAAAGCTGCAAGATAATGACTTGTTTATTCTCTTGACAGTTTATGACTGTTTCTATTACCTTTGTTACTGGTGAAGCTTTTACTTAAGGCAATGCAGATGCTGGTTCATACAAGTGGGGTATAAATAAGTCTTTGATTTGTTAATGTGGCAAGAGCTTTATTAAACAATTAACATTATTTATTCCTCATCAAAGTATCAGAATTGTTTCATTTGTGATCTCACTCATAAATTCGTTAAAAAAAAAGTGGGAAAAAAATTAACTACTTTTATTATTTTCTTGTTATCAAGGATAAAAAGGTGAAATTTCAACCAGAGCATTTTAATTGATTTCTTACTTTTTTGCAAATAAAAAAATAAAAATAAAATAAAATAAATAAAATTTTTAAATTCATCACTTTCAAAAGCTGGATTTTCAGTACAAATTGAAAATTAAGCTATCTGCTAAATAATGATGTGTTGTTATATTGCTATATTTTGAACTTCATTAGAAGCATTATGTAAATGAGATTTAGATATAACCAATATAATTAATAATTATTGTTAATTATTTATTTATTTATTTATTTATTTATTTATTTTTTCTGTTTGCTGTTTTTTTTTTCTTTTTTTTGTTTTTTTAAGAAAATAGTTTTAGGCAGTAAGATAATTTAAAGCTTTTTTTTTTTTTTTTATTATTTTTTTTTTTTTTTTTTTTTGTTAAGCTTATCATTTATTAGTTTGCATTTTTTTTTTAATTTCAGATTTTTACCTTTTGAGCTACACCTTCAACTGTTTTATTATTTGCATGAAAATTTCAGTTGCTGAGCAATTTAAATGATTGATGGTAAGATGAATGAGAATATAATTGAATAGGAACATATTGCATTTTGTTGATTTACAGCACCTGTCCAAAATATACTTAAAGCTTTTTATTTCCTAAGTGTTTTCATTTGTATTATTAAAGTGCATTTATTTTCAGTAATTGAAAACATGATCTAAAGCCTGATAAATGTAAAACTTGTTTTCCTCCTAACAAGTTTCACACAGCAGTTAATTAATTTCATGAAAATTAAAATAAAATTGACTAAAGATTAATATATAATCTATATCTAATAATGTAACATTAAATTAGTGCATTTGTAATCCACTTCAGTTATGATTAGAATTTGTTGCTTTCTCCAAACTAAAATAAAAAATGAATAATGTTGCATTTTCCTTAAAAAAACAAAACTATAAAGGAAAGTACTGTTTTATTATCAAAATTATCAAGAACTAGGTGATAACTAAAAGAGTTTTGAAATTAGCAGGGATTTTGCTCATATACATTATTAACAATTTCTTTAAAATCGTTTAATTTACAATCCATTATTTATAAATTAGCAAATTTCTTGGATTTACTGAGGCTTTTGATATTTTTCAGTTTGACTTCATATCAAATAAATATACATATTTCTGGGGAATCAATAAATTGATTCTTAGTAAAAGAAAACTTCAATTAAAAAGCTAACAAAATTGGCTTATGAATTGCTACTAATTAAAAGTAGTAAATGGGTGTGAATTCCATCCAAAGAAGCTTCGACAAGTTTCTTTTATTATTATTTATTTTTTGAATAGCATTAAAACATGGCTATTTGTTGCCTGTACACTAACTAGTTTCTCAGAAAAGCATCTAGAGATTTCTTTCTTGCTTGCTTTCCTTCAAATTGAATCAGAAATTCTGTTTGCTTTTGAATATTTTCCATGACTTTATTCCAGTTGGTAGTACTATTCTTTTTATTTCTTGCATCTCATTGTGACCTTTATTATTGTTGTTATTATTTTATAATGCATCTTATTTGTTAATGCATTCATGTATTATCTGTCTGGCATGGTCATTTGATTTATCTCCATACTTAATCACCATTTGTAGGATTGCTGCTCGTTCTTGCACTCTTTTGAGAACTGCTTATTGACATTTATGTTTTCCTCCATTTGTTTGTTTTTCTTTCCTTTGAGCATTTGATAAGTTAGGCCACTTGATAAGTTGGTTACTTGATCATCATACATATCTTGCACTTTTATTATTAATTGCTCTCAATGATCCTGACATGTACCTCCTGTTCTGTCGCAGCAGCAGCTATCATTTTATATTTTATTTATCATTTTTGGCTATGAAATGCCTATTTTACTAAACCTGCAATTATAACCTGCTAACTCATGTCCTCTCTCATCTGAGATGTCGTGTGCACATTGATGGAGGATAAATGGCTCAAGGTTAAGATCTGGCTCATGGTGGTTTCAGTGTACATGTGAAGTATCATTGACACTGCATACATGAGGCAGATTCTCTTTCCTCTCATTGTTGGTTTTGTGCTCAATACCTCAATATATAATGCATCTATCTTCTGAAACCACCACCTCTTTATCATTGGGGTTTGTGTATATCGTAAATGCCTTTTCCTGCATACCTTTGATACTTACGAGGGATTTTGCACAAATTAATCTCAAGAATGTATGAAATTTTCAGCTTAATTGAAAGGTCTTGAGTTATAGTTTACAAATATGAAAACAAACTGCAATGATCAAGTGCATCAGAAGTTTTGATCACTTAAAATTTCAGTCAGATAGCTTGAAAAATTGATTTTCAGCATCTGTTGGTAGAGATTATGAGGATGAATGTGACTTGAGAAGTGAAAAATATTAGAAATAGAATGCTTGCCACAATAGATGCATTTCTGGATGCCACTTTAATCAGTGTTGTAGTTCTGATTAGGTTACATGGTTTTTATTAAAGATATCACATAGTTGTGAAACTCATCCCATCTTTTCTTGATGTTGCTATCTTTGTTCCACTTGTTTACACTGACAACTTTTATTACTGCTCTTCAGTCAAAACTCTCATTTTGCTTAAACCTTGCTACCCCTCCAGGGATAAACGGGTGAATCTGGCGAGTCCAAATTCTTGAGACTTTTGAGAATCCAGCTTTGAAGATTGTTATTGAAATATTAGCTCCTAAATCAATTCTTGATACTCTGGAGTTTTGTACCACAAAACCCTCAAATATTTGGAGTTTTTGAGGGCTTGTTTTAATTTCCTTTTTTCCACAAGCTGATTAAGATAATTCTTGTCATAACCATTTGATAACAGTTGTGAATTGTATTGATTCTCAGTTATTTTGTCTTCTGAAAATTAATCAATTTTATAATTTCTTTTGCTTTCTTGATCACAATATAACCCGATAAATTCCTCACTCACTAATTAATAATCAAATGACTTCCTTCTTTACTTGATATCGCTAAACACCTGATCTTTGATCCTGTCTGTAATGCCGAAATATTAATCATTGCTTATAAAAGTTACATTTTGGAATCATCTCATTGAAATCAATTTGATAACATATAAATTGTCTTTAGTCATGAGATTAAGTTGCAGGAAGTCTCTTATTTAGATTTGTTCCATTGATAATTTTTTTCTGAATTGTGAGGTTATTCTGAAATTTTCTTCTGCTGGTTTTGTCATCATACCGTCTTTTAAAATTACTGGACTTCCTTGACATTTTTAGGGGAATGGAATTTAAGGATTCTGATCTGACAGTCAAAGGAAAGTTTGTTGGTCTGAATGGAAGAGTTGAAGATGTCTTCATTTGTGGCTTTCTTGCCTTATTCATTAGCTTGCTGACTCATTAGGACTGCTTCTAGGATCCAGAGAGTCTTTGGGCTTTTTGATTATTTCTGTTATCAGTTCTGTTCAGTTGAGCATTATTTCATCATTTGCATTATTTCGTATACAGTATAATGTGTCTGTAGTATATCAGAAAAAAGTAAATGTGTATATTGCATGTGATAAAATAGTTTGTTTTATGGCACATTCAACATCAAGGTGTGGCTGAGCAATTGTAAGATTTTTGATGTACTCTTGAGGATGGCCATTAGGCAAAGTTTGATATGTTCCAAACATGCTTCCATGCATAAGTCTGGAGCTACCCGTGGGAGAATTAAGCAACCTTATATAAACCACCTTATGATTATACCAGATTGTTAGTTTCATTATCTTTCTGGAATGCAGTAATAAGAACATTGCTGAGATTGGGTAATAGACCTTTTTTGCCACTGTATCACTTAAGGCTTCCATATTATCTGCTACATGTCGTCAAGATGACTTGCTTCAAAAGTAATTGTTATTTTAAACAAGAACACCTTTAACAAGATGTTTGATTTCATAAATAACAATTGGATCCACCATCTTCCCATTATATCTTTAAGACCACATACAAAACATGTTGCCATTCCTCATTCAGAGTATCTCTAATTCAGCACCAGCCCAAAACTCATAGGTTGATTTAGTACACTGTATTGCCTAAAGTATCCGGACACCAACTGTTGTATAATCAGAAAGCTATGTGGCATTTATTGATAGGTTGTCGGGCAACCTTTAGTATCAACCACAGCCTACACTCGTCTGGGGAGGCTTTTCACCAGATTTTGAAAATATGTAAGCAGGAATTTTCTTCCATTCGTCCATGAGAGCTGCAGTGAGTCTGGCCACTGAAGAAAGGTGGTAAGGCCTGGTGCGTAATCTGCGTTCCAATTCTTCACAGAGATGTTCTATGGGATTCAGATCGGGGCTCTGTGAAGGCCAGTCTAGTAATTCAACACCGATCTGTTCAAATCACGGCAGCACAGCCTTCGCTCTGTGGACAAAACAGTTATCCTGTTGATTCAGAAATGGTTCTTCCCGTAACTGTTGCCAGAGGGTGGGAAGTGCAGTTGTCAAGAATGACAACATACATCTCAGCGTTCATGTTTCCAGTCAAAGGAACTAAGGGCCTGAGGCCGAATCATGAGAAACAGCTCCAAACCATGATGCCGCCGCCACCAAACTTGACAGTTGGCACAATACACTCGGGTAGGAGGTGTTCTCCTGACATTCGCCAAAACCAGACATGTTCATCGGTCTGCCAGATCGTGTAGCGGGATTCATCACTCCAAAGTACTTGTTTCCACTGCTCCACAATCCAATGGCAGTGCTCTTTGCACCACTTCAACCGCTGTTTAGCATTCACCTTGCTTATGTTGGGGTTGAGCGGCTGCACAACTGTGGAAACCTAAGTGTTTCAGCTCCCGGAGAACAGTCTTGGTGCTAGCGACGACGATGTTTGGAACTCACCGGTGATCACTGCCAACTGGAACTTGCGATTCTAATGTGCTATCCTCTTCAGGATTTGACGGCTGTAATCTCAGTTTCTTTGGCCTACCACTGTGATTTCCTGCCATTATCATTCCCAGACGTTTGCATTTTATAATAACATCACTTACAGTTGATTGCGGCACCTGTAGCGAGGTCGATATTGCGTGAACCGATTTGTTGCACCAGTGGCATCCAATGATCATGCCACATTCGAAATCACTCAGCTCTGCTGATTTACTCATTGTCTAACGCCCATTTATGACCAACTCAATGCTGCGGTGACAACTTTTATCTCATTCTACGATGTCGTATCACCCAATAAAAGCCACATCCACTTCTCCAGAGGAGTATCTGAATACTTATGGCCATATACTGTATATGCTGAGCATACTGTCCTGTCTTGATCTTGTGCCTTGATCTTGATGGTGGGAGCTGCAACAGTAGCTGTGATTTATTATTGGTAGCTAAAGCAATGTTTGGGTTCAGCTATCATTGTTTCACCCTTGATACTGTTCATCTAATGGCATATGATTCTCTATAAGAACTTTGAACAACTTATCATATGTTGAATTCTCCATTCTGTAAGTAATTGTTAATAGCCAAATATGACGGTTCTATTTTTCAACATAGTTATGATCACTGACCCTATCATAGAAGCTCTATGATCGCGTGATTTTCACCTGTCGCCATTTTCACCTGTCCTATCATTGAAGTAGCTTTAGAAAACTGAAGGAATTTCAATCACCAGTAATCACTATATATTTTAGTGAGCATCAGTCAGGACTGGCAAAACTGGGATGACCCCATAGTTGGCCGCAAAGAATCAGTGACACCATTTTGGCTACCGCATCGATTGACTTCTGTTATTATGAATTAAGTATCACAGTCAGTAGATTATCTTTCGAAAATAAACCATAGTTTTACTCAAATAAATTCAGTAGAATCATTCTGTGTTAGAATGTGCAGATGTCAATTTTTTAAAGAGATTTTTCATTTCTTATTGAAGCTTCGCATTCGCAAAGGGCTGTGGGAGTATTTGTTGCTGTTCAAAAATCTTAAAAACTTTGCAGTCAAAATGCACTTCACTTCTGCTTAAATAAGAGAGATCCTAAAATAAAATATACAGTTTCAAATAGATTGACAACTTGTTAAGTCATTTAAAATTCTACGAAAATTGCATTGCCAAAAATGTCTATAATCCTTAACAGAAACTGAAAGTTGAAAGTTTTATATTTCGTCACTGATTGGTTCATGGCTCTAAAAAGCTTTAAAAATCAGTGTCAATCACATGAAGCATTGCATCATATTCCAGTAATAGTTTGATTTGGAGAATAAGAATAAATGATAGAAACGTATAACTGAAAACAATGATTATTCCAGTGAAGCAAAACAACGACGAAAATTAGGACAGTGTGATTTGGCTATTAGAATGTAGAAAAAGTTAGGGCCATCCTTCTGGCTTCATTCAATGTAATGATACGACTTGCTGTCAAGCTTTTCCATGGTTAGCATCTATACTTAATAATCAAAATCTACTATTATCATTCAAAGCACAAGTGTACAGTATGGTGGTAGAATTTTCCTTTACTACTTACATTCATCCTTTCATTCAGCAAAATTTGATCAAACTATTCACTCTTTCTACATTAGTTACTAACAAATTTCAGGAAAATTGTTAATAATGTTTCAGAACAAAATATTCAGTTATCTAAAAACTGGATATCTTTGGATATCATAATAATTTAAGCTTTTTTTTTATCATTATTATTTCTCTCTCACTTAATTTTGATATATATGAAAGATTCAGGCTATCTTATTCTCAAGTAGTCAAAAGCAAGTGAAATTCTAAAGAGTGTTGCAGTATTTCATGAGTACTTTTTCATAGGAAAACAAAAGATAGGATTCTATCATTGTCTAGTTTGCTTGCTTGTTTGTTTTTTGCTTTTTTCCCCCCATATATGTTGAAAGAATAAATATACAAAAGAAAGGGAAAAAAACGTGCTTTTATTCTAATTTTGTGTTTTGTAAATTTTATAGCAATGATAATTTGATTGCATTACATTGATTAATTGATTTTGCAGTAATTGTTAAGAATTGATTATTTATATTGGGTTATTTATATGTAAAATAGCAAACTATACTTTATTTTGAATAATATATCAGAAGCGCAGTGGTGCCTCAAAGGAAAAAATACACAATGCAAAACTCACCAATGAAAAAACCAGTGAGAAAATCCATGTGCCAGCGAGAGCGGCCTAAATGAATTTTTTTAAAGCATAAGACTTCAAACTGCACATTTGAAATGTTAAAAAAACAACAATGGATGAGACCAAATTATTCACAAGTGACACTGTGCTTCTGATGTATTGTTCATACTAGCCTCAGTACGGAGACCTTGTTATTTACTGTGACTTCTCCAGACTGATTATCGCCAACGAGCGTGAAACAGCTGTTCCAGGATGTCACTTGTGAATAATTTGGTCTCATCCATTGTTGTTTTTTTATACTTTATTTTGGTTTTGAATTTTCATAGTATAGTTTGTTATGCCAACATAGTTGATTAATTCTCTATCAAGAATAGAGTGTTGCACATGAAAACATAATAACTATAGAAGAATCCTGGCAAATGAGTGATTATAATGTGAATATTAAATTGAAATTGGTGGATATTGACCACATCATTCTTCAGAAATTGCTGTTTGATATACTATTTATAAAAACTTTTTTATCAATAGAATATGTCTTGTATGGTAAAATTGAAGGATGATAGACTTGTGATGGTGAGTTTATGTCATTAATAAAGCACTTGCTTAAGAATGGTCCAATAACGTCTTCGTGGAAATGAGGAGGGGAATGATCAATGTAAGATCAGCAGCAAGTTTCTATTTCAGCAGGTCCTTAAACACTGATGAATAACCAGGCAGGTAAAGATGTCTAGGAAAACCCCTTACCATCTCATTCCAAGTAAAGCAGCATTTGGGAGAATCTATATTACTAAAATCTTTTATTTCTCTGTCTGTGTGGCACAATTTCCTGAGCGAATGGAAAATAGAAATAATTTTTACAATGAAACGTCTGCGACAGGAATCGAACCTACAACCTTCTGATCCGAAGTCAGACGTCTTATCCATTAGGCCAAGGTGACTACTACTCACTTTATATTGTTTTTCGACTTATGTGTCCTTCCCCCAATCAATAATGAATGAATTCAACCTTTTTTTTTTTTGAATCTCAAGATTTTTTATTTATTTCTGATCCCTCTGTTTATTTTTAATTTGAAAATGACAATCAGAACTATAATTGCAGTTTCTCGGGGGGGGGGGGGGAATTAAATAGTTTTTTTTTTTTTTTATAAATCTTCTACGTTATTTTACCCATCATATGAAAGACTTTAAGCTAACTCATCTGAAATAAAAGAAAGAAAATGAATATAACACACTAACCTGATAAAAGGTGCAGGCAGAATGAGAATAAGCATCCAACAGCTTTGAAGTGCTGTGGGCAATTCTTCTTCGGGGGAACACCACAAACATGGAACAACACTAAACAAAATGCCACTGTTGTGGATATGGGAACATATATAGGTTAACATGTTTGTTTTGTATTTCCTATTCTTTATTTAATCAATGCAGATTAAGCCTTCTTAATTAACCTAAAAGTTACGCTAGGCTTAGTGTGCACTGGGAAAATAGAAGAATAAAGATGGATGATATATTTGCTTAAATTTAGAAGGATGAGAGATAAACTTTATGTAATGTCTGCTTTCCTGTCCTCCATGTTGTGTGATCTCTGTGCCTAAACATAGAAGATTCTAAAATTTGAAACAATAGGGACCATTAATCCTATTAAATTTGAATAAGAGTATCATCCATTTTTATTTCCTACTTTATCTGAAAAATTAATGATAACTCATACTTCTAGTTATTATTGTAATATATTTCCTCATTTTATTTCAGGTCTGGCAGACTTTTTTCCACAGTGTGTTGGCTCTGGTGGTTGCTGTTCATGTGGTGCCATGGAATATGAAATGCTCCCTGATGTAATTGCAGAGGCAGCAGCATGGTGTATCCAGCAACGTGATCTTCGTGTTTGTAACATCCAGACAGTTCTCGTACGAATGAGAGGAGGTAATAAAATATGAAAAAAAGAAAAAACATTAACGAATCTTATTTAATTGTGTATTACACTCAAATTAATTATGTTCAATTTTCTATTTTACATTTTGCTCAGTTCTCAAAAATGATCAGATCTTGTGCTAGCTTCATTTATTCTTTGTAATTATTCAGGTTGTCTCACGGGTCTCAAAATTTACTTATAACTAGTGGTCAGTGTCAAGATTACTGCTGCTTGTACATTTGGATTGAATCTTATTACTTTCAGTCTCTGAACACAATGGAGTTATTTTAGCAACTGGACACTTATGGTTTTGGTAGATCATATGTTGTTCCCATTAAGTTCTTTGAAATCTAGGAAATCTTGAAACCTTGAAAGAGATGATTTTTCCCATTTATGCAAGGTTACATATAACTGTAGTCTTCTCACATTTTTTTCCCCACTTTTTATTAAGAGAGCTTTTTAGTTCATAAATAGACCTAAAATTATTTTTAACGTGTGCACAGAGATTATCATCATCATCATCATCAGTCCTTAGCTGGTGATTGGGGTTCAGGTTTACCTCGCAGCCAATACACTGCTGTAGGTGCCACAGGGTTCGATGTATTATTTACAATATCTTTCCATTTCTTGCAATCAGTGGCTATGTTTTTAGCCACGTCTAGAGTCAACCGTTGGTTTTTTATGTCCTCTTCAATCTGTTTGAGCCATGTTTTCTTTGGGGCTTTTAGGTGAACTTTCCAGTTGGCAGGTCTTTGCCACCAAAGAAGACTAAGGGAGTTGGGTGGTATTTATTCTGCAAATATGGCCAAACCAGCTTAGTCTCCGTTTCTGGATGTAATCACAGATTGTTTGTTGGTGTTTACACCATCCACGAATTGTTTCGTTTCAATGACAGTCACGAATGGATATCCTAGGATCTGCCTTAGACATCGCATTTGAAAAGCTTCCAGTTTGTTAATGTCCTGTTTCAGTAAAATCCTTGTTTCAGATGCATATAGAAGGATCGGTAGAATTTAATGTCCTGAATAGCTGCATTTTGGTTTTGAACACAAGTAAAGGTTAAGAAACATTTGTAACAATTAAAAATCATGCTGTACAATCGGTTTCGCCCAAGTACAGGCTTTTTACGAGTACAAAATTTAATTTACAATTGAAATATTTATAAGTGAATCCACCTTCAAATGTATGGTCACATGCTTATTTAAAATCACACAAGAGACATCTGGTGGTCATCTTGTGAAACAGGAAACGTCGATTTATGTCGTCTGCATATAGAGAACCTATAGCCAAGTCAGGTTTGCCAGGTGGATATCACGGGATGAGGGCTGAAGAAAAGAACTACCTCTCCTTTCATGTACTAAAGAAAACCCAGGAGCCAGTTGGATGGCAGTACTAAATCCTTCTGAAAGAAAGAGGAAAAAAAAAAAAGGAGAGGAAAGGGAGAGGGGAAAAAAAAGGTAAGGGGACGCTTAAGCGAATGAATCAAAATATGAGGATAAAATGTAATCCTTATTGTCTTTCTTCACATCGAAAACCATATTGAGATATTGTTTATATAGACAACAAGTCATTATAGGCCCAGGGATTGGTAAGAATATAGAAAGACTCAATGCATTTATGATGAAAATCATTTTGTTGATGGGCAATAACAATAGATTTGTTGGAATTTATGGAATCTCTGGTATCCGCTACATGAACTGCAGTATAATAATTGCAATCATTGTTGTTACGATGGATAGCCATCGTATGCTGTGCAATTCGTTTGTTGAGGGGTTGTCGAGTCTCTTCAGTGTAAAAGCTTGGCACTTCAGTGCGAGGGAGAGCATAGAGAAATGCTCTGGACTAATAATTAGGCAAGGTCGATTATGAACATTAATAAATTGATAAATAGTATTATTGGCAGAAGCAGTAAGAACAATATTATAGGTTCTGAGTATTTTTTGGAGAGCCTGAAAAAATTCCTTGGTGAAAAGCAATGGAAACAAATTTTTATAATCCATGTGTTCCACCAAATAAGGACAATTAAAATTTGTTTCCGTTCCCTTTCATCGTTGAATTTTTCAGGCTCTCAGAAAAATACTTAGCCTCTATAATATTGTTCTTACTGCTTCTGCCAATAATACCATTTATCAATTTATTAATGTTCATAATTGACCTTGCTCAACCTTTAGTCCACGAGATTTTGTCTATGCTCTCCCTTGCAATGAAGCGCCATGTCTTTACATTGACAGACTCGACAACCCCTCAGCGATCGCAATTATTATACTGCAGTTCATATTGTGGATACTGGACATTCCATAAATTCCAACAAACCTATTGTTATTGCCCATCAGCAAAATCGTTTACGTCGTAAATGCATTGAGTCTTTCTTCATTCTTACCAATCCCTGGGCCTATAATGACTTGTTGTCTGTATAAACAATATCTCAGTATGGTTTTCGATGTGAAGAAAGACAATAAGGATTACATTTTATCCTCATATTTTGATTCATTCCCTTAAATGTCCCCTTACCTTTTTTTTCCTCTCCTCCTTTTTTTTTTTCCTCTTTCTTTCAGAAGGATTTAGTACTGCCATCAGACTGGCTCCTGGGTTTTCTTTAGTACATGAAAGGAGAGGTAGTTCTTTTCTTCAGCCCTCATCCCGTGATGACCACCTGGCAAACCTAACTTGGCTACAGGTTCTCTATATGCAGACGACATTAATCGATGTTTCCTGTTTTACATGATGACCACCAGATGTCTCTTGTGTGATTTTAAATAAGCATGTTACCATACATTTGAAAGTGGATTCACTTATAAATATTTCAATTGTAAATTAAATTTTGTAGTTGTAAAAAGCCTGTGCTTGGGCTAAACCAGTTGTACAGCATGATTTTTAATTTGTTATATATGTTTTTTAACCTATACTTGTGTGTTGGCCATTAATAATTTTTTTATAAATAGGCCTCTTATAAAGAATAGTGAACCTTATTGGTGAGGCTTGTTCTAACACAAGTCCTTTCAGTGGTACTTCTTAGTCAGTTCTTTAGCCAGATAGTACTCAACTTCTCTGCTGCCGAAGTTGGTTTCTGTTATACCAAGACACGAATTCTTTAGCGATTCAGAAATCATCATTTAGCAAGCATATCCCAGCAATCTGTTCTTTGCATTGCTATATGGAAAGAGAACTGAGTTTGCTGCAAGTTTTTACCCCATAAATTATTTGGATCTTTTAGTCACCTGTTTTACTCTCAGTTTACTGTTGTTAATCTTAAGGTTTGTGCATTCCAAGAAGATTCTAGTACTGTGATGTACATAAGCAACCAACATATTAGAATTTTCACTACTAACTACAGTACTTTCAAATTCACTCACAGAATTATTTACATAAAGTGCACGCAAGATTTTTAAAGGTTCTTCAAACTGAAATTGTGAAGAACTTTGGTTAATAGAATGTCAACTTATACATTTTGTGGAGCATCTGTTCATCACAAAGTGAGTTTAGCATTATCTTTCATAAAATTTATCTTGTATTAGGTGCTACTGGTTCAACTTACTGATGAAGAGGGGGAGGGACTGCAAACTGTCCAGGGGTATTTACATTTTCTCCATGCATGTGAAAATGGATAACCTTCCTACAAGAGCCATATGATTCCTTTGGATTTTGCCAGTCTTTACACTTTCTGTACTTGATCTTTGGAGACCATTTCTTTGCTGCATCTTATCAAGATATGATACTCTAGTTTTTGCTTTCTCTGAGAAACAGCATTTACGAATTAATGTCATGCCAGTTTTTAACAGGATTTTTTTCAAGTATTTTCTTTAAGGAATTTAGTAATAGAAAGTAGCTTCAAAGGAGAAAGATTAAAATTTTCTTTCTTAATAATCTCTAAAAATATTTTTTACACCTTTAGCAGCACTTCACACAGGTTTAAAATATTCAGCCAAGTGTGGTAGATAATCAGATAATGACCTACCCATATGGCAAAAAGCCAAGAATTCTATCTTGGAATCACTGGTGAAGGAAACTGTTTTGTCAGTTTCTCTCCTTCACTGTATTTCTACTTCAGAATGAATGTAGTGATACCTACTTTTTTTTGTGTGTTCAAAAGTAAAAAGCAAAAAAAAAAAAAAAACTTTTGTCAAACATTCATTGAGACAGGTATATATTTCTTAGGCCAAAATCCAGCAACTGAACGATGATTCTTCTTAATTCTTTGAATTAAAATATCGAAAATTGTTTAATCAAAACTGTTTTAAATCTTGTTCTTTATCTTACGATGCAAATCTGGACCTATTATAAACTACATTTTATATTTATATAGCAAATTAACAGTTAATGGTGAATTTATAATAATTGTAATACAGTGAAACTTGGATAATTCGAAGCTGAAGGGACCAGAGAAAAAGTTCGAATTATCCAAAAATTCGAATTACAAATATTCTCTCAAACAGAAGAGATAAATAAAAAAGATTAACTCCACGATCAAAGATTTAACACATAAACTTTATCTAAGAATACTGCTACTTTTTTTTCATTAAATCAAACATTTTTTACTAGCTTAATTATTCATCACTTTCAAAAAAAAAAAAGGCAGATATTTTTAATTGCTTCATTGAATGCAATCTTTGTGTCCTAGCATATAATTCCAATCTCTCGTTCTTTTTCAATTTTTTCCATTGCCAGTTTTGCTGCTCAAGATTTTATCTTTGTTCTTCAAATATGTCGATAACGTGTTGGATGGAATTTCAAATTCCTTGGCGATTTCCGATTTCTTTTTAAGGCCTTTTTCCACTTCTTTAATCACCACTACCTTTTCAGCTAATGTTAATGACTTTTAAGGAGCTTTAGCTTTTGACAATGGCATAGTAAGAGCATATAAACAATACTTAAAGCACAAAAACTAAAAATGTATGTAAGTGCATTAAATTATTCACAGGAAGCGCATGTGACTCTGAGACTGAAGGGGTGTGGGAGGGGGGAGGGTAACAACAGAGGGTGGACAGAAAAATCCTCGGAAATCCCCACATAGTGATATTCCAACCTTCGCTTTTGTTTTTTTTTAGATAAAATAAATAATGTATCTTAGCTGAGAAAAGTCTCCAGAACAATTTTTGCCCTAATATTTTAAGGACAATCGTATGAAAAATTCGAGTTATCCAAATTAAAATTCGGATTATCCACGATTTTTTAACATTATTTTAATACAGAATTCTAGGGACCGAGCAAAAAATTCGAATTATCCAGAATTTCGAAGTAAGCAAGTTCGAATTATCCAAGTTTCACTGTATTCTCTAAAAAGATGAGTGCTGGTATGTCCTATTTCTAATACACAGAAAATATGATTGTAAGTTAAAAAAAAAAGATTTCTTAAGAATTTAAAAAAAATAAGAAGAAACAGTTTCAGAAGAAAGAACAAGAAGTTCAAAAGCCTTAAAGCTACTTTGTTAAAATGTGCCCAGCTCTCAATGTGAATGAGGCTTTCTGCAATGCATTTGCACTCCACCAACTAAACCTTAGATGAACAACTCCTTTGGGAAGAGTCCTAAAAAAAAAATAGCCCTCAAACAGTCCATCTCATGCTGTCATATTATTTCATTGCCCAAGACTATGAGAGATTAATCTTCTTGGCTGTCCAGGTGGTGCCACATCTTAAAGAAAAACTTCCTTGCTGATGTTTTGTTTCTAGCTGTCAGAGACATCTTCAGAGCATGAGATCTACTAAACTCATGCTCTCAAGATGTGTCTGACAGCTAGAGATGAAACGTCAGCAAGGAATTTTTCTTGAAGATGCAGCACCTCCTGCACAGCCAAGAAATTTCATTTGACAATGGCCACAGAAAAACCGACATTTAAGTGAGAGATTAATTCTTCAACTATCAAGAGAGAAAGAAACATATATTTCTTTCTCAGCCAATCAGCAGTTGGAAAATTCTCACTAAATTACCATTTCATAAAATAACGAAATAAGTATTCAATATGAATTTACTACCATTCAAAGAAGTGTTAACATTGTCAGAACAAACATTAGTCATAGATTTCAGTCATGTTAATATTGAAGTATTGGACTAATTCTGTGTAAAATTCTTTGAAATTCTTGAGAAAATTAGTAAATGAGTTTCACCACTCATTTATCACCCAACTTATTAAGGAGTGGTCCAAAGTTTCTCTAATATTGGAATCTGATGATATATTTCTCTATTGAAATATTGCAGTCTTTTTTTATGTAAATGTTAAAAATTCTTTTTGGTCGAAGCATTCACAGTATCCTTCACTGATAGCTATTATTTAAAATCATTTTGTGATTTTTATACAAAATAGTATTTTTTTGTGGAGTTTCACATAACACATGAAATGTCTTGCTTTCAGTCACTTTAAATCAATGCAGAATTTATTTGACTATTTTCTCCCCGGCTCTGAGATGTTTTGTGGATATTGAATTCTAATACCCCTCGTTCTGTATATTTTATACTTATTATACCATATAGCAAACATCAACCACAACAAATCTTGTTAATAGCTAACTTGATGCCAACCAAATATTGAGCTTTCAGTAGACAGTTGGCGAGGAGAGTCAAAAGTTCAACGTTCCAAAGTTCAGAAATATATGCAGTACTGGTGGTGGCTTCAAAATTGTTTTAGATCCAAAGAAAGGTCCATCTCCAATCTGATGTGTTATTTGAATAACAGTGGTGGACAGGAGTATGGCTTAGAAGTTTGTCTGAATTATTTATTAAATGGGTGCACAGGTCTTTATGTAAGTGAATAGATGATGATCTGTCAATCGAGCCTACATGAAGTCGGAGTGACTAATCATGATCCTTCTTTGTTGTATCACTTTCAGTCTGCTGTGCATTGAACATGTTTCATGAGGGAATTAACTTGAGATTCTTAGAAGCTTATAAAGTACATAAGGCTGAGTCATTCTTCTTAATGTAGAGGTGAACAAACAGTATATTAAGATCAAGCTTCATATTTGTTCTGTGCATTTGCAGCAGGAATTAGGTGTCAAATAATTGTCCAGCATGTATTTATTACTATTTCATGTAAAAAAAAAAAAAAATTCTGCTAGGATTTTTGTGAGAATTCAGGAATAAAGTTGTCACAAACAAAAATGTGCTTCGTATTTTATTATTAGCATAAAATGGTTTATTGGAGAGCAAGAAGCACTTTCATATATTTGAAACTTTATATGTGGAAAATCAATGCATTTCGCTGTTTTGGACACATGAAAATATTGTAATGAATTTTTATTTTTACTATTGTAGAGGAGAGTTCATTCTTCAATGCAGTCTAGGCGGGGGAATTTCAATATCCATATGCTCTTAGTCTGTTTCAAAAATTCTGGGTAAGAGATGAACTGCCCTAGTACATTAAATAAAGAGCTTTTAATTAAAAGTGGGAAAAAAATCATTGTGTTAATTAAAAATAATAAGGTCATTTTATATGAAAATGACTAGAATCAAAGCTAGTGTCTGAAATTTTTTTAACAGATCTCAGATCCCCAGCACATCTGTCTGTTATCCAAAGTGGGCTGACAAAATAAAATGCCTAGTTTAGTTTCAGAAGACTATCACAAAGGGAATATCTTGGAATAGGCATAGATGTGACATTCTTCTACTGTGTTTTGTCTGTTTCTGTGGGTTTAATGTGAACTGCCTCCTATATTGTACGCTGGGCAATGATTCTTTGGCTAAATAGTTCACAATTTCTGCTCCTTGTTGAGGCCAATGGCTTAAGATGCCAAGAGCCATGGCATTGGAGAAGACGACGACAGCTGTCAAAAAGGCAACTTTTATTTATTTATTTATTTATTTACTTATTTAGAGACATAGTGATTAGCTTTAGTATTCCATTTTGCAATATTTGCCATTTGGACCCATAGAAAATTGATCTACACAGTTATGAAATTTTATTTGAGATATAAAATCTAAAGTATTCCTTTGAAATGCCAGTTCTGGTTGAAAATATGTATTTGGAAACTACAAAAATAAAAAATAATGTATATATATTTTAAGTCTTTATGTATCGCTTTAAATGTTTATTTTTATTTATTTTTTTTCAGGGAAACCCGACACGGAGAAAATGTTCCTTAGGGAATACAGGGGCAAAGATTATCATACTTGGTACATGCGAATTGTACGTGTGGCTTATGTACGTTCGTCTCAGTCACAATCCACTTCCAGTTCACCTCCAATTACACAGCTTACTTGTAAAACATTTCTACCAGTGCAGCTTTCTGAAGCAACTTGCTTCAATATCCCAGAGTTTGAAAACATCCGACAGACAGTCGCTCGGATATACGAATGGGCTCAAGCCAACAGTATGTATTTTTCTTTATTGCTAAATGATTCCTAAAATATTTAAATTTTTAATTAAGTTAAAACTTGTTAGTGTTTCATTAAGTGAAAAGACAATGCCTGTTGTGAATGTTACGTTATGCTTACCTTAAGTTAAGGGTCAGAGAAAGATAATTGAAAAGGCACTTGACCTTTGATAATTAGTTTTATTATACAGTACATTCGTGAAAAATTTTACAATGATATGTCATTGCTTATATTAAAATTTAGTTAGTGATAAACATCAATAGATGAGACCAAGTGTTTACTAACAAGGAGACGACACAGCCTGTATCTTTTAATTCGGAGTGCCCTTTTGTGAGATAAAAGTACACATGAAATACTTCAAAAATATATATACATGTTGGGGCCAACCCTCTTTAGTTTTC
>JAFIDM010009631.1:135953853-136002067 GCA_023159025.1 Thereuonema tuberculata | reverse complement strand
AAAAAAAAAAAAAAAAGTTTACAGAGCTTATGTACGAAAATCAAACCTTTATTGGAAGAAAATGAAATGCGTCCTTAAAATGGCAGACATACACTATGTGGTGATGATATTAGACTGAATTAAAGGCAAAATGACCTTAAAGTGTACATTTTGGATGGCTAAACATTCCAAACAGCTGATGAAAAATGCTATGAAAAGTACGTAGGTTGATCAGAAAGTTTTACGCACGTAGGTTTTACAAAGCTTGTGTACGAAAAGCAAGTCTTTGTTGGAAGAAAATCAGATTGTGCCCTTACAGTGGCACAAATAAGCTATTTTTCTTCAAAGTCACCTTGATGATTGAAGCATTTGTTGCTACGTTTGATCAGTTTGTCCATCCCATCCGCATAAAAGTCAGGGTCCTGCTGTTGTAGCCATTTTTTTGGTTTCATGTTGGACTATTTCATTGCATGCAATACATCGACATGTGCTCTTTTAAGGCAGGGAACAGATGAAAATCATTTGGAGCTAAGTCCAGACTGTTTGGTGGATGTCTGAAAATTTCCCAGTGAAACCGTGCAGCAAGTTCTGTGTGTTCCATGCAACATGTAGTCTGGGTATTGTCATGAAGGAGGATCAAGCTGTCGTTCAGAAGACCAGGACATTTCTTCCTGATGTTGTTGTGAAATTTCTTTAAGGTTTCAATAGGATATCAGTTATTCAAGCAGATTACCACTTTGAAATGACAGCTCACACTCCAATGACACACATGAGAAAGGCTATGCAGCACAGAGCAGTTCAGCCCTCTATCGAACATTTTAGCAACTGCCAGCATAATGGCAAACTCATAAATTTAATTTCTATTGGTTGTAAACTTTTTTTGCTGATTGGCCCTCATATTATTACTTGTTCACACTCAGAGCTGACTCCACACCCTGACCTTTTATTTTGCTGAAGCTGATGAATATGTTTGTAATTTATAAAGAAAACCCACATAATGTAGTAGATATTTGATAGAAATCAGCTTTGTTGGTAGTGGTCCGTTTGTTTCTTTGTTTAAGCTAAAGTTCTGACTTATTGCAGATCTTTGCTATTATCAATGGAATAAGTGATCTGTGTGTTTGTTTTTTTTTTTTTTATTACACAAATAATAGATCTCCGTTGTCCATTTCAAAGCAAGTGTTGTTGTGGCCCAATGTGTTAATGCGTTGGGCTGGAGATTTAAGGATCCAGCATTAGATTCTGCTGGGAGATAAGCTTTTGTTTGTTTTGGTTTTTTTTCTTTTGTTTCATTATTTATTATTATTATTATTATTAATTTAATTTCTGTTTTTTTCCTCGTTATGTTATGAATCTAGAGAAAAAAGGAAGATATGATTTAATGTACCGCGAAGTAAAATGTTTGGATTTCACAAATAAGAATAAGAACTCCATGTGGTTGATAGAAGACGAAATCGGCAATGAAATAACCGACAAACATGGAATTTTGAACATATGGAAGAAGTATGTAGAAGAATTATATGAGACAGGGAATCGTCCAGATTACTTAGCTATAGAAGATGAAACAGTTGTATCAGAAGACGAAAAAGGATGTTGTATTCTAAGGGAAGAAGTTGAGCTAGCCATTAGGGAAATGAAGAATGGGAAAGCAACAGGAGTTGATGGAATACACATTGAGTTAGTTAAATGCTTGGGTGAAGACAAGAAGCAAATACTATCATTATGCAATGAAATATATGAGAAAGGTGAATGGCCTGATGATTTCATGGAAACAGTATTGCTGCCAATACCAAAGAAAAATAATGCCAAGAAGTGCAATGAGTTCAGGACTATCAGCCTTATATCGCACTCAGCGAAGATTCTTCTGCGAATACTGAACAGACGTTTATATTCTAAGGTGGAAGGAGAGTTGGAAAAAGAGCAATTTGGTTTTAGGAAAGGAAAAGGTACGAGAGATGCAATTGGACTGCTGCGAACAATCGGCGAAAGATATCTAGACAAAAATAAACACGTATATGCAGTATTTGTGGACCTGGAAAAGGCTTTTGACAGAGTGGATTGGAATAAACTTATGGAAATCTTGAAGAAAATTGGTGTGGATTGGAAAGAGAGAAGGTTAATAACTAATCTTTATATGAAACAACGAGTCAAAGTCAGGATAGGAGAAAAATTGTCAGAGGGAAGTGGAATAGGGAGAGGGGTGCGACAAGGATGCCCTCTATCACCTACGCTGTTCAACATCTACTTAGAGGAGTTAGTGAAGAATTGTTTTCAGAACATGGGAGGGGTGATAGTAGGAGGAAGAAGAATAAAGTGCATAAGATTTGCTGATGATATGGCATTGTTAGCAGAAGAGGAGATGATACTAAGGGATATGCTACTGCAGCTGAATGACAGCTGTGAACAATATGGAATGAAGATAAATGTAAACAAGACAAAGACTATGGTTATCGAAAGAAAGACAAAGAAGATAAACATAAGTATTCGGAATGAGACATTGGAACAAGTGAACAACTTTAAATACTTAGGGTGTACTATAAGTGGTGATATGAACTGCTGCCAAGAAGTCAAGAGGAGGATAGCAATAGCAAAGGAGGCTTTTAATAGGAAAAGGAGCATCTTCTGCGGACCTCTGGAAAAAGAACTAAGGAAGAGACTAGTGAAGTGCTTTGTGTGGAGTGTGGCATTGTATGGGGCAGAAACATGGACATTACGACGCAGTGAAGAGAAACGACTAGAAGCATTTGAAATGTGGATATGGAGAAGAATGGAGCATGTAAAATGGACAGACAAAATAAGAAATGAAGCTGTGCTAGAAAGAGTGGGTGAAGAAAGAACAATGCTGAAACTGATCAGGAAGAGACAAAGAAACTGGTTGGGTCACTGGCTGAGAAGAAACTCCCTAATGAAGGATGCACTGGAAGGAATGGTGAACAGTAAAAAAGTTTGAGGCAGAAGAAGATTTCAGATGATCGACAACATTAGGGTAAATGGATCTTATGTGGAGACGAAGAGGAAGGCAGAAAATAGGAAAGATTGGAGAATGCTGGGTTTGCAGTGAAGGACCTGCCCTTGGCAGAGAACTATGTATGTATGTATGTATGTTATGAATATTAGGTGGGAAAGTAATATGCGATTAGAAATAAATAAATAAATAATATTCCTATTAACTTATTTTTTTATTAGAAATATTTTAATTTATTAAATATAAAATAAGACACTTAAATATGCAACTTAACCATTTTTTTTTTAATCTTGTCTTTTTTCTTTCCTACACTAATATGCTTTTCTCCTGATGTTTTGTTGATATTGTTAATACTTGATTAAACTTCAAGAGCTTATTAGTGTAGGAAAAAAAAAAAAAAGACAAGATTAAAAAAAAACAAAACTGTTTAAGTTATATATATTATATTATATTTAATAAAGTAAAATATTTCTAATGAAATAAGTTAACAGGAATATTATTTATTTATTTCTAATCATTTATTACTTTTCCACCTAATATTCATAACATAATGAGGAAAAAAAAAAGAAAAGAAAAAACCTATATTAAAGAAAGAAGAAGAGAAAAAAATGAAAAAAAAAAAAACTTAAATAAATAAAAAAAAAAATAAAAAAAAAAAAAAAAAAAATAATGAAAGAAAAAAAAAAAAGCTTGTCACCCCGCAGGAACGCTGGATCCTTATATCTGCAGCCAATACCTTAATGCATTGGACCACAACAACACTTGCTTTGAAACGGACAACTGGAAGTTAATAAGCTAATACTTGAAAATTGATGAAAATAATGTCGAATATCTCAACCGGTATATATTTTGAAGTACTTTATGCGTACTTTCTTCTCACAAAAGGGCATTGATTTTTGCAATGTACAGGCCGTGACCTCTCTTTGTTAGTCTAGCTGTATTTCAGTTATTTCAAATATATATATATATATATGAGGGTTGGGACTTAAGTCATGGCAACTATTTTTTTCCTCAAAGGTAAACGTTGCTACCACAATATGATCATATGTTCTTGAGAACGTGGCAGCCATAATATGCTGAAACGTCACGAGATGGCAGTATGATCTATAGTTATTGCATAGACGGTTGTGGGAATTCAGTGGTGAGCCAACCACTGTGTAGAATGGACATGACCCTGTTTGATCTTTCTTTGATTTTTGTTGACAGTTTAAGCATCAGTTCTTGCATTGTCTTTTGAATCTACATGAATCCTTACATTTTACCAGGACACAGAGGTAGTTGCAAAATAATGCTCCCCAATGTGAAATTTACTTAGTATTTTAATATTAAAGGGGTAATGTAAATACTATGAGGTAAATTTGCTTGGAGAAGTATTTATTATCTTTCTGCAAAAATCACATTCTCTTTCATAATACTCGACATATTTGCTTGGACTACTACTAATCCTGTCTCTGTGGATTGTCATTTTCACTTACAACTATTATATTGTTCTATGAGTTCCTCTTCTTCTTCATTTATCTTCAAAATTTCAGCATATGCCACATCAAATTTTGCTTCCTATATTTGTGCTTTAATGTCAACCAGAAAGATGGCAAACAACTAGTCATTAACATATTTACATTATAACTTGGCCTCCACAATCTTTAAAGCATCAAAAAGTTTGATCAGTACCAATTGCAAAGTGAATAACTGATCTTTTCTCTATCGGGTGATTTTGAATGGGAGAGAATGCCAGCTCATTTTTCAGCAGCCTCCTGTGAGCTTGCATTTAAGTGTTCAACAAATTCTAGATATTCAAACCTGTGTACATCCCTTTTAGTGTACTTAATGGACTATCAGTAGTTGCCTTCAAACTTTTAATTATACTGTCTTCGTGAAATTTCTGCTCTCATCTAGCGATTAGAATGTGTTGATGTTATAAATGATAATTTATCTACATTTACTTGACCATCTTATGACAAGAAATTGAAATTCTGTAAACCTTTTTCTGTTCTTCTAACTTTCAAAAGTTGCTGAATATCAGCAAACTGTGTGGAACATGACCAAAGTTCTGTACAAATTTTCATACTTTGCTTGTAAGAAAAGTATGAAAGTTAATTTAATATCTCACTATCACTTTCCTTGCTCCTTGTGGCAACAGCTATGTCTCTGAAATTTAAATTTTCCTAATCTCTTTGGAATTCTTCAGTGCACTACCTAAGCAAACTTTACATTTGAGAAAAATTCAACATTAAATTTTTTTTTTTATTTAGATCTATATTTGGATCAGAGCTTCCATCAAGGATGGTTATACTATTTTTTTGTTTGTTTGTTTATTCTAAGCTACTTTGTGGGCTGGATTCAATCAATGATTGCATTGCATATTTATACTTTTAATTTTCCAACTAGCCATACTTCTACCTACTTTTTTTTCTTTTTCCATTCTTTCTACTTTTGAACTTTTGCAGCTAGTTAGGCATGGTTCTGCAGCACCAGCATTACTATTGCTTTTAGTATTCTGTGTACCAGATCTTGCTCTTTTGAAAGGAACTTTCCATGTTAGACTCTTCAGCACTATATAGCTGTTTTTTGAACATTCAGACAGTGAGTGAATCTTTTTCCATGAAAGATCAAATAATATCTGATTGACATATTCTCAATTATAGCACATTGCAGTCATGAACCTTTGTGTTCTTTTTGCATAATTACAGGTTTGATATTTTCTGCCTAAGAAATGTTAGTTGTATGACAACTTCATGCTGAATTGATATTTGGATTTATTAACATCACAGTATATTATCATCATCTTCCATCAATAGCATCTAAGCTGCAGAGTAGTTTTAAATATTTTTTGACATACAACTGAACTTTCTTTGCTCGTTGGACTTCAGGTTCCTTAGACTGAACTCTTTATTCCAATGAACCGGATTGATACTATATCTAGGAATTCAGCAACATTATTGAAATGTGAATTGTGAAACTATATTTACTTAGCTAAGAATTCCAAACCTTCCAGGCCCTTTTTTCGCCTCTCAATCATTTTTTTAACTCATAAATGATGATGGAAACAAGATCCTAACAGACAATGAGTTATGGATTAGTCATTCCTCATTGATTTGAATGGTTTGAAGGATAACTAGACTCTTTATAGAGTATTTCACAGGTTAGTAATGGAAACTGTTTTTATACCTACTAGATATTTAGACTAGAAACAAATTTTGTGCTTCTTAAATTTGAAACATGCATTTTATCTGAACTTAAATAACAAATGATTGACTAGAATCCTATCTGGAATTCTTTTCTACAGGTGTTCGCATTGTGAGTGTCGAGACATGTCCTGTGCGGATGTACTCTGGGGAAGAAGGAACTAAGGGACCAGAGGTTATGGCCACTTTCCATCACCGACGTCGCAATCATTACTTCATTTTTGTCATTCGAGTTTATATGGATGGGGATTGTGCTGATCCGCCACTCTCTATGTGTCCCATTGCCTACAAAGGGTGGCGCTCACACCCCATTGTTAACCCCTATGACATACTTACCTCAGAAACTTGCTGCGTGATCCTGTAATGCTGACTAAGTTTAGGTATGGATAAAAATGCGATCAGAAAAGATTATCATATATTTAGACCATTTTTTTTTTTTTTTACTTTTTAATTGTTACATTTTCAGTTTATTTTAGAATGGAAAGTTTAATTCAGTTTACAATGGCAAGTCGTATCAACTGATATGTTTATTGTGTTCTTATATATGTGTTCTGATATTCATTGCTTGCTCTTTTGTCTTGTATATTTATTTATTTCCATCAGCAGGCATTTTATGAATTGTTTGACACCTTTATTATTATTATTATTGGCCATTGATAAATAAGAAAGTATTGAAGATACAATCTGTTTTAATAGGAATTATATATCAATGAGTTGTTTTGAAATATAAATATAATTCAAGATTTTTTCAGGAACTGGCATAAAGAAACTAATAAATAAAGTTTGATGGTAATTTAATGGTATTTAAAAGTGTAATTCAAGTTATATGAGGGAAAAAATCTATTTCTTACTACTTCTGCATAGTAGTTCTTTTTTTATTATTATTTTATTCAGTTTATATAAAATATTACAAATCTTTTGAATTTGTAGTTGAAATGATCGCATTTCTTGAAATACTTAAGATCCAAATTTCAGTTGAACTTCTTTTTGTGAACTCAAGATGTTCTAAGTTCTTGGGTCTTAAAAGCCTATTTCAGCACATTAGAGGATGATGGAGCACTTTCCTTTCTGAGTTTTATCATTCCAGAAATATAAAATTGTGGGATTAACTAATGATGCAGTTTGTAAGGATATTCTACCAGGGACATGAACAACAACAAAAAATAGTTGTCTAGCTCCAGCTGTTAAATAACATTGTTTTAATTTTTTTTCTTAATTTTTCACCTAAAAATAAAAAAAAAAAAAAATTTTGATAATAGAAGTTATTCATTTTTTTGTTGTTAACTAATTGATTTATTAGGCCTACTTACAATAAGTCTGATAGAATTGAAGTTTCATAAAATAATTGTAATTATCAGTTATTTAATAAATTAGTAAGTCTTAAATTAATCACAAGTTTAATATTCTTAAGAAATTGGGGATCAATAATTAAACTTAGTTTTGCTATTAAAAATAATAATATTCTTTACTAATATTTTTAATGAGTTGATTAATATTAAATAGAAAGATGCAATTCTTTTTTTTTTATTATTTAAAATGTAACTAAAAATTACTATAATTGCTGCTCCATATATGGATTTAAAAAATATGAATGATAAATTATTTAAAAGAGCACATCATTTTCCATTTGATTTATCATCAGATAAAATGTCAAAAAACAAGACTAATTATAAAGACTGACAAAGTAATTAATTTCAGGTTCAATAATAGGTTTTAGTAATTTTTTTTATTATTTTACTTTAAACTACATTTAAATATCATAAACCACTTATACTTAATATAGGTTTAAGCTTTCCATAATTAAAAAAAAAAAATTGATCAGAAAATTATGTATTTGTTTGTTTGTTTTTTAACACCCTATGTCTTTCCGATAGTTTCTAATGAAAAACAATTTTGTGAAATGATTGTGCAAAGATAAGGTGGCATTGTGGATTTATTAGTATAGTAGCAAGCTTATATTTGTTTCCCATCTGATAGCAATAATATCAAATTTTGCATTTTATTTTTGATCATTAATGATGATATGAGCCCTTTAAATAATGTAAATATATTTAAAATAAATGAATCGCTCACAATTATCTCTGTAACTGCCATGATTGGTGATACTCATGATTGAGACAAGATATTCAGACAATAGAATATTTAGTACATCATAGGGTATTGTAAGTACAAATTGAATTCCACCTGTATATTCAAGGGCTTTATTATGGGCAGTATTTTTTAGTTGTTTTTTTTTTTTTATGATTTATATTTAGAAAATTGAAATAGTTTTTATGTTTTTCTCTCCCGTGATACATTTTTTCGAATTTCATAGTAAGACATTAAAACAAATTTTTGCACATGATGTTTAAGGTTTTATGTTGCATCATATTTGTGTAGGGAAATATTTAAGTTGCTTATAGAACTAACTTCTCAAGAAAGAAAGAAAAATATTTTAAAAATGTCTCTTTGCCTTGTAATTACTAACTGAAAGAATTTCCGCTTCTAAGTTTACAGAAAGAAATATTAAGTTTTAAACTTTTGTGGGATTTGTTGATTTTGTTTTAATAAGAATATGTTGGCATGTTGTTAGTCAGTTGTGTTGACGCTCATTGTTAATTTTGAAGAATAAACATTTAATATAACTGTGCATTCAGTAATAATCATTAAAAGATTTATTCTGTGAGTTCTATTAATTCAGCTTGAGTGTTTTTAATTTGAAAAGCTTTATACAATATTATTCTAATTATTATGTCTAAAATTTTCAAAAAGTAAAGAATTATGATTACAAAAAGTAATAGAAAATGTTAAGTAATAGGAAATGTTTGTAAAAGGATGATTGTAAATCATACATTTTTATTTTTTAATTAATGCTCAAATAATTTTCATCTAATCTTCATTGAATCATCGTTTCGAAAAAGGTGTTTGTTGGGAAAATTGGACGACGTGATACATTAGATTGATAGAGAATTTTTACAGTATTGCATGCAATTTACAGGAACTATAAAATGTACATCAGATTGCAGATGAGCTTATAATATTGTCACACCAATTCTTATCTTTGAAGTAGCCAATGCAAATATGATGCAGTATTATTATAAACTTTAAACTTCAGATTACACTCCTTTAAATATTTAAAATGAAGGCTGTTCAGTTAATTCCAGCTCTGCCTCAGTTAAGCAGTTTTAACATTAGTTATTAGAGCATGAAGATAACACTTTTTTTAAGTTAAACCTTTTCTTTAATGTTGAAATGGTCATAATAAATCCACAAAAATAAAACGGTTATAACTGTAATTACAGCTTTTATCATTCTTAACGGTTTTTGTAATAGTAATATATATATTATTTTTTATTAAAAATGTTTATATTCAGATGAAACTTGAATGCATGATAATGTAAGTTTCTTAATAGTAATATTTGGCATTGCTAGAAATCTTACTTAGTCAGTATTTTTAAACTTTCAAATACATGCCTCAGTCAAAATTAAATTTATCAAACCTTGATGACACATGCTGTATTTACAAACCTTACATAGTCTAAAACTATTATTCAGCAGTCATGAAGGTCATAGAATTACAAATTTATTTTAGATTTATTACACTTTATTGCAGATTTTATTACTTTTTTCATCATGATTGTATTGCTTCTTCAGAGATGTATAGTCCTCTAATGTAATTTTCACTCTTTGCAACTTTTTGGACTGCAATGTAATCTTTAGTGTATGATACTCTCCTAGTAATTGAATGTACAGCCCTCATGGACTCTTTAATTTAATCCAGTTTTAGGGAGCAGTTTTGAAAAGTCTTTTTATTTTTATTTTTATATAAAATAGCCTAATTTTTTAAGTTTTCTAAACCATAAATTTTTGTTAAATAATGTTCGAATTATAAATAATCTTCTAGAGAAAAATACTCACACTTGAAATTATAAAGTTGTTTAAATTGGAATTGTAGTTTATTTTAAAGTATTTAAACATCGTTGCTTTTTTAATTTTTTTTTAATATAGGTACATGTTTTGATTTGATTTACTTATATAAATTGTAAAGAAAACATATATAATGTATTTAATTAATAATATATAAAAAAAAGTAGTAGGATAACATGTCCCTACTTAACTCGTCTTCAAACAATGCAGAAATGCATTACTCTAATATCATATTATTCTTCTACTTGAAAGAGTGAACAGTTCCCTAGCATTTACAATGTAATTTATGATGTATGTAATATCATTGTTAATTTTTTCAGCCAATTTCAAATGATACTTGAATGTAGGGAATCCATTATATGTGATTGAGTAGAGTCAATTGAAGATTAAGATATATCTGCTGGCCAAGACTGCCATTATTAATTTTAAATTAAATTTGTTGGCTAGTTCTGGTGGAGATTAATAAGTAAAATCTGCATTTAATAATTATCAATTAACTTGTATTTTCTGTGGATTTTAAGAAATCAGTTTATAATTCTACTAAATAACAATGTGCTTGTATGTAATGGCATAATTAAATGCCAACATTATGGAAGACTACAAATAATGCTTGGTAATGCTTGTAGTACTTTCGGATGTAAGCATCCTGTTACAATATTTGATTAATTCATTATTATGCTTGTTTTACATTCTTTTGTTGTTGAGACAATTTAAATCAGTAGTTTGAAGCAGTTATTAAAAAAAAAAAAAAAAACTTAATGAAATGTAACTGTACTCCTGCATAATGTTCAGTAACATTCTTGATTGACAACCCATCAAAAAAGCTCATTTTGATAATGAAATATTAAGAAATTTTTCAGTATTAAGAAATGATTACTAAAGATAGTTGATGCTAATTTAAAACATTGTTCTTTTTCCTTAGTTAACTAGTATGCCGATTTGAAATAATTTTCTATATTTCATTACACCATTCTGTATTTTATTTCTGATTACTGACTTTGTTCCTACATTCCTTAATAAATATCTTTCTTCTTTAGTTTTTTTTTCTCAAGTTAAATGGGATTGCCATTGGCTTCAAATAAAATAGCAGATCCACAAAATTTGAAAATGAACCTCCTTATAATCTAAAAATATTCATAAAAGCAAAGGTTTCAAAGTTGAAATGAGTTTTGGGGGGGAGCAGTAATTCTAAGATAATACTTAAATAGCATAAAGATGTATCTGTAAAAAAATTTGAATTGCTACGATAGAAAAAGTATTGTATTTTACAGTATCTTATTTAATGCAAGGAAGGGAGTATTGAGTTTTATGAGGGTAAATATTACTGTAAAATCAATTCAGAATTTCTATTTAGAAAAGAAGGGAAAATACTCTCACCATACTTTAGATCTTTTGTTTCAGCAGAAATGAAAATTTTGACATTTCTTATAATAGATATTTCTAAAATAAATATTTATAAATTAAAAAAAAAAAAATACTACTATCAAACTTTTGAATTTGTTTTAAATCAATGATTAATAGGACATTAAGTGTTTGTCACAGCCTCTTTGGATATCAGAGAAGATTTAATATAAATAAGCTTTTGGGTATTTATTTTCCAGTCAATACTGGTACTAGTGCAATGTATAAATTGCAAAGATATATTTTTGAGAAGTGATCTTCTTTATCCTGACAAAATATTTGATTATGCATAACTTGATATGTAACATAATCAAGTACATGACTTATAATAACTTGATATTTGTTTCAGTAATATTGAGGATCAAATCAATTTAAGCTATTTACACGAAGGAAAAGTTATACAACTTTTAACTTTTAAGTTTTTAATTTGGGCAAAGATCTGCATGAAAAAATAGTTAAGCCAATGCCATTTCCATTTGGAATATTTCATGAAAGTTAAATTATATAATTTATTTTATAAACTTTTAATCTAAAATTATTTATGTATAATATGTCCAGACACTGATAGATACTGAAATATTGATGAATCACATTTGGAAACCTTTTAAAGACTCCAGTATATAACTGCTTGTAAATGAATTCATTTGTAATGTTCAGAAAATCAAATCACATACTTTTTATTTATTTCTGAATCTATGGATTTTATTCAAAATATTTTTATAATCTGATTCTACTTAAGAAATCCTTAGAAATCTGGCATGACTAACTAATTTTGAAGGCCTACTCCACATTCCATAGTTAATATTTAAAGGCAGCTATTTGTATGCAGTGGGCAGAAGTCCTTTGGTCTTGCCTGTGCTTTTTTAAAGATGTCATGTTTTTTGCATTTATGCTTTAAACTTGTTCATCAAAATCTTTTTCTTTACTTTGTTGACTAGATTGTAAACGGTGCTGTCTTTAACATTTTTATATATATTACTGTTTTTGTATTACTACAGTTAAGATGCACAACAACAACAACAAAAAGCATTGAAAAGCACACACAAATGTTAACAAAATAAATATATTATTCATTCAGTAGGATTTACTTGAATCTATATCTTGACAGTACATTCTTCACTTTATATTCATTTTCTTTTTATTAGAACTTGTTGGATTCTGTGTTTTAGAGCAGGAAAATGTATGTAATGTTAAATGTTTTTGGAATTACATTGCATTTTAATAATATATCAGGATTTTATATGAGCTTAAATCTTTACAGAGATTATTAACTCGTTATACAATTTAAAGTCTTTTCATCCTTCTCGTTGACTTTATAACATTCAAATTGATGTTCAAAACGAGTGTTACTTCTAATGTTGACTTTGATTTGAAGATCATGTAGAACCTGCCACAGATCTCTCTATCAGGAAAGTATGTTTCAGTCTTTGAAAAATTAATTTACCAGAAAAATTGAACAGACAGATTATTTATAAATAAATATAAAAAAAAGCACTAAACATTGCAAAGCTAGCCTGCAAAATTATGATTATAAAATATATCATTAGATTAAAGAGAAAAACTCTGCAACAAATTGATGTAGAATGCATGTTTTTCATTAAAAATATTAAATTTATAGACAGTTTTCATCTTATAGTCATTTCAATTAGGTTTACATTAGAATTATTGAAATAGTATTTCAGTGTTTTGCACTAATTGAGGAAACGTTTGATATCACTTTGTGGCAAAGGACCAAAATAGTAATTTCAACTTAGAGACAAAAAAAAAAGCATTTTTTTACTACGTACAACAATCTGTTGTTACAGAATCATTATCAAAGTTATTTCATTATAGACTTAATTTTTAAATTTAATTCTTTTTTTGTTTTTGTTTGTTTGTTTGAAAATATTGGTACTGAAATTCAATTCAGTAATATCGAAGATGGTTCTTTCTTTTATTACTGTCTCAGGTATGCAGTCATCTTGCGTTAACAAGCATTTACATAATCATCAGTTATTTATAAAGTGCAATAAGTACATATTACAACCCTGTTTTTGATTTTTTATTGACTTATCCAGTCAAGCCAAAGAAAGCTACAATTTCCTTGAAATTTGTAATTTTATAAAATATACTTCGTAATCATAATGCAGATTTGAACATCAATAGCTACATTTGAAGTCCTTAATTCACTTCTCATTTAAATCTTATATGAGAAGTATTTGAATTTCAGATATTGAAACAAATATTAATTCAAAATTGAATACTGTTACCATTTTTTTTAATTTTTTTATTGTCAACTAGTGTTTGATTTTAAATTAAAATTAAGTAATTTGAATAGAAGATCACTGCCATTGTGATCCTATTGCTTATCTGTTCAGTGATGACAGAAAATGTTTATCAATTTCAATTGATAATCAGTTTCAAGAAAGGAATTAAAGAAATTGAATTTGTCAGTATTAGCAAGTTTATCATAGAATTGCATTGTATGATAAGGATTGAAAGAAACATGTCTATATACCTTCTACTGTTGGATTTGCTGAAAATACTGCAGTGGGTATTGTGTGTAACTGACATCAGTGATATCGAAATATAAGGCTGGTATTCAAGTATTTAGTAGTCTAGTGGTGATATTTGAAGATAGTGGTTTTCCGTTTTTTATAATAAACTCTGTGTATGTTAAATAATGACATGGTATTGGAAAAGGCAAACATAAGTTGAAAATAAAGTAGCAGGAATTAAGCTGTCAATTTATTTACTTTACATTTGTAATTATTAACTAAACATTTATTAAGAAAATATATGGAAAACTGTTTGTTAATAACAAAATTTACTATCACTAGAAAAGTCTTTATTACCAAAAGTTTTTTTTTTTTTTTAATCTGGGTAGTCCACCAAGTACATTTTACTGATGAAAATGCTTGATGGAACAACAAAGCTTAAAAGCTAAAATACCAAAAGTGATGTTTGACAGTATTTCTCTGTAGCACTGTAAATAGTAGATGAGTAATATTTATCCACATTGCAGAAACAATAAGTAGAATGTGTACACTCACATACACAACCTATTTTATTTTGTTTACAAAATTTCCACTGTAAAATAATTAGTATTTTTAATTTTTATGGAATAACATAGAACATTTCTTAAATCATTGTATTGCATTTCCTTTTCTGAATTGCTGTTTTGTAGTGCAAATAGGTAAACATTTCAGAGTGCTGTACGTAGACTTAATCTAAACAAATGCATGTATACCTTAGGCAGCAGTTATGACATATTTACTGAAATATTACAACACCAACAAAACTGATAGTTTGAATTAATTGCTCACAATTCATCTAAACTCTATAATATTAAAAAAAAAAAAAAGCAAAAAAAAAAAACTAAACAGTATGAGTAAACTCACTCATTCATTTAACACTTCACCTGCGTTTTGAAATTAAAATATTTCTGAACTGTTCTAGTGGCAAGTTTTTTTATTTGGTTTTTTTCCTTTAAGTCATTAATAAAATCATTGTATCAAAAATGTGTGTGGAAGATATTTAATTGAATTTTATGTTTTTTTTACATCTGGCAATGAGCCTTTTTCCTGGCAGAACTAGTTAAATAATTTATTTAAAAATACTTTTTATTTCCATTTGAGAATCTTCATTCCTTTCTGAAAATAACAATTATTATTTTCATGTCTTCTTGGCCTGAATAACAGTCATAATTTTCTTCATCTGTCTTTTTCTGAGTGATTAAATAATTACAGAAAACTAATATTTACAAATTGCTATTATTTTAATATACTTTTGAAGTTTTTTGATACAAAGAGATAAAGCTGATCAGCAAGAAACATTAAAAGTCACTGAATAAAAGTTAAGGAATGCTTTTCTGTTTGTTTGCCTTTTCTAGTTTTTCCTCCAGTAGGTGAATATTCGATATAATATGCTTAAACTTTCTTAAATATTTACTTTTAAAAAATGGATTCGATTGAATCATTTCCTTTTTCTATCCTGAATTCTTAAAAAGAAAAAGTAAAATGTAACTGAAATATGGGATTCAGAAATAAAACTCAAAACAAGAAACTCAAAACAAGTTTCTTCTGGCTTTTAATTGTTTAACTGTAAATATCTTCCATCTCACATTTATTGTTAACCCTAATATTAAAAGGTAAATATATATATATATACATATAAATAGTTTATTTATGCTTTTATTTTATTCAGAAGATCTCCCCCATTGATAAAAGAATTTCTAGGAAACTCCCGTCCTTCCATCTCTGCCCATTCGTGTGTTCAGCGCAAGGTATTATTCTTAAGGGGAAAATATTTTACTCATGTAGGCAACTGGAATCATTGTCGTAGAGTGCATTGTTGATTATTTTTTTCTTCCTATTTTCACAAATGTTAACTTTTTTTCTTATGAGAGTTTAAAAAAAAAAGATTTTCATTTTATGAGGGGATGATTAGAAATTTTTAATTTTTAAAATATTACATACTATATACATTATAACCTCTCTCAGTAAATACTAGGAATGACCTAGATTTTAAAATATAATTTTTATCAGCATTGTCATTTACAAAGCCTCTTTAACGAATTTGTGGCCTTAAAAGAAAAGAATGGATCTTTCGTAATTTGATAAAAATATTCTAAATTAAAAATGATACATAGCTGTAAAGTGTTATTTAAATTTTCATTGTAAGGGATCTTTTAGAATTAATCTCAGATCTAAATTTTTTGCTTTATTTTAACTTTTATAATCATATTGTCAGTTAAATGATCTGCATAAGAACTCACACGGTATTATTTGCATAATTTTGATATGGACTCGTTTTAATTAAATAAAATTCATTAATTAAATATTACAGGAATTAATATTTTAAAAGTTGAAAAAATTAAATTATTTTTAAAATTTTAAGGTTTATTGATTCTGTTTAATTATAATTAATGAGCCATGTAAGTGATTATTAAATCCTTTGGATATTGTATAATTAATTAAGCTTAAAAGAGAAAGTAGATAATTTAGAAAAAAGATTTCTTTATGGCTGTATTAAGCCATTAAATATATTTCATGTACTGAATCCATCATTTATTTCTAAAATTAAATTGAAAATAATAGTTTTGAAATGTCTATCCTTGAGCCATTATTGGCATGACAGAAAACTATTTTCACCAATCTTAACAATTGTCAACTAGGATTTTATAAGTGCTCTTTTAAAAATACAATTTTTGTTTGTTTTATTTTTGTTGGAGAGCTAGTTTGTTTTACCATAATAGCATTGAGAAGTACTTCTACAAATGCTCATAAATTTTTATTTCTGTCAGTATTATGAAAAAATTAAATGGATATTTGCTTATATCCTCCTGTTCTTATCATGATTGCTGATAAATATGAAATAAATTATCATTTAAATCATGACAGACCATTTCATGTATGAATAGCTCTAGTTTTAGGACAGAGAATGGTGAAGAATCATTTTTGAATGCTAATATTGAGGTTATGTCTTGAAAAGGTTTACTTAATGCTAAATACAGCAAAAAAATTTGTTTCTCAAAATTAGATTTGAAAACTTTCAAGCATATATCCATTATTTTTAAAATTATATTTATATTTATATGTTTTGTTTGCAGTTATATTTATAGTTAATTTATATAATACTTAATAGATATATATTTATTTATTTTGGGATCAATCTCAAAGCATATTACGTTTTAACTTGTTTTCTATTATAAATTTAAACCTCTCCAATCCAGGGTAGTTTTGGATTTTTGTATTCTTTCAAAATTCCCTGATCAGTACATAAGTTATAGTCTCATCTGAATTTGGGAGAAATTCTTAGAGAGCTATTTGCTATTTTCAGTTCTTTCTTAGGAGATTTCTTAGCATTTCTTATTGGAAATTATCAGTTTTCAAAGATTATATTTATATCAAATGGTTTATTCATTTTTTTCTTCATTTAATTTATTTATTTATTTTTACCCATTGGATCAAAAAATTTCAACAAATGTAGCATAAAATAGAAAATATTGTTATTTTTGAAGTATTTAGTCTTTTTATGCAATTGGGAAGAGTAACCTGGGATTTGCTCAATAATTTTAAATCTTTCCACTGTAAAACCTAGTATCAATCATTTAATTGCATTAAGCTATTTGGTTGAAAGATTTAATAAAGATCAGCTATAGAAGATTTTTAATTAAAGCTTTTACATTTAAATGGATGTCTTTTCATTTGATTCAATTGTTTAAATTTTATTATAGTTGGGTATTTTCAGGATTTTAAGCATGATAAAAAAAAATGACAATTTTAGTTTTATTTAAAAGTAGTATAATCACCCAGTACAACTTTAGAAGATTCCTGATATTATTAAAGCATCTAAACTTGTCCGAAGTCTTTCTGTTAAAGCTGATACCAGGGTTTTAACATTTTATGAGAGTTAACCAGTGGAAAGCTGAAAGATAATTTTTTCAAACAATTTAAATTTGTTACTAAATTACAACCTATGATAAACATTTAAAGTTTGTTAAATGAAAGATTTTTGTGTGGCTTTCTATTTATTATTAATTGGGGATTCAGCCATTAGTTTTATTCTAAATTGGAGACTCAGAAGCAAATAAAGAGTAAAAAAAACAAAAAAAAAAACAATCTTTGACAGTGTCAGATTTGAACTTCTGGTCTTAAGAATCATGTTTGAATTCAGTTTTCATTTTGACCATTTACTTGCTTCCATTTGCAGTTCTGTAATGATGATGGACTGAATCTGCAAGAGAAGCTAGAAGTTATAGGTTTAAATTTGGACATTGCCATATAGAAAATTTTCTTAGGAGTTTTTCAATAGATTGTTCCATATTTATACCTGAAGAAAACTACAGAGGCTATTAAAATGTCAACTAATATTTTGAAAATATGGTTGAATCTTCAAATAATAGTATCCTACACACTTCATATAAAAGTTATGTACATAGAAATTTCACAGTATAATGTACATACAGAAGCACTTGAGATACTATATTCTCTCTTAGAATAAATTAACTCAGTATGTTATGTTTTGTTATTTTATAAAATTTTGTAATAAACTACAAAATGTATTAAGTATACTTTGAAATTACTGCGTTCAAATTTTTATAGTAAATTGAATGTGTTTCCCTGTACATATCAGTATTATTTTTTTTAAGTTGTAATTAAAAAACATTCTTTCTTTGTTACCACAGAAATAATTATGTTAAAAATTCAGAAGAGATTTTTGATTAACTATTGTTAATGAGACTAAAGAAAATATTTAAGGTTTTCTTTTAAAAGCATAATTGTTAAGATTATTGTGAAATATATCATTTTTAATAGAAAAAAAATTAAATATATACTTAAGTAAGGACTTCTCTAGTAAGTCTTTTCCTTTAAGAATTATTAACCTTGCCCAATTAGTTGAATTATTTACTTTTTTAGATCATTTAATAATAATTGCACTTTTTTTTAATTATTAAATTTTATTGCCAATAAAAATTGTTTCACAAGTTAAATTCTGACCTCATGTTTTTTTAGTTCCCCTCCTATTTTCATAGAAAGCTTCTGAATAATATAAATTTAATAAATTAAATTGGTGAATTTCTTAATATCACATTGTTAATGAAAGATCTTTACATCAAACTTTACAATGTGGGAGTTTTTAAACCAGAAAGATTTAGTTTATGTTAAATACCAAAGTTAGACAGAAATTAAATGCAATTTGTGATTGAACCAAAAACTGTTTGGAACACTGATGGTAGGATATTTATTTTATGTTTACAGAAATTAATAACAAACACCAAATCACTTCGAAAATCCTGATCTGTCTGTGATTACACATCTGTATATGTAGATAGTTCTCTTGTATCTGAAACCCAGGTGCCTGTTGTAATTCTCACGGCATTGTCAATAAAGCTGATAATTAGGTGTCCTTTCTTCCAATTCATCTTAATATTTACATTTTCTTTACTTTCATATGCAGATAATAATAGATGTACAATGATAGGTTAATGTTGAAGAAGGTTATAATGAAAAAATAAAGTTGATTTTTTTTTTTTTACCTTCTCATACCTAAATTTTACCGAGTTGAAGATACTTTGATCGAGTTCAGTTTGTTCATTGAAGGTTTCATTGAAAACCAATCTTAACATAAATACAATGTGGAAGAAGAAATTATCACAGACTTGAAATTTTAGATACATCAATTGGGAACAAACATATACATATCCAGTGAATTTATAACGTTTCACATTTTGCCTATATCATCAAAAGCTGTAGCAGTTAAATTCTGAAGGCTTATTGCTGAAGCTATAACTCTTTGAAATGGAAACTTGATAACCTTACATCTAATGTTATTAATGCAACTAGTGCTTTTAATAAGAACTACAAAAGTGATACCCTTTCCCTTAATAATAATAATAATCAACAACTGAAACTCAAGTATTTAAAACACAGATCAGAATCCAGCCCTCTTTATCATTCTGTTTGCCAATTATTATATTCTCAGTATTCTGCTTTCAAAAACTATTCTTAACCTAACTTATTATTAAAATTAGATGCCATATAAATTCAAACTTCTGCTCTTTGCAGATTATTCCAAACTGCTTGTAAAGCCTAAAAAGGATTGCAAAAAAAGAGAGACTAATTCACATCCAGACACTTCACCATGATTAGCAGAACTGATAGAGGACTATTAATTAAGCAAATCCAATAACAGTAAATTAATGTATTTTTAGCAGAAAAAAATAAATAAAACTGTGTTATGTGTCAATTTGTAGTTTCTGTTCAGTTTATATCTGAAATGGCAGAAACTGTAAGGTGTTCGTCACTGAAACTAAAATGCCCTGATTCAAATACCAATCTTTCATTTTTTTAAATTATTTATCTTTCATAGCTTAGCAATAATGAATAATTTTAAGCAAATTTTAATAGACAACTTACACAGAATGTATCTGCCACCATTTCTTCCCTGTTCAATACAGTTTAAAATAGTGCATTGATTGTGAATCCAAAGTAAAGGAATAGTCAGTAATAATTTTTTAATTAAAGATATTTGCTTAAATCTGAAAATTTTGCATAGATAAAAAATATTAAAGTTTTAGATATCCTTTGTCTAATTGTTCATTCTAATGATATTTGTTATAAAGTTAGGAAATTATTAACATGTTTTTGCATTAGGAGAATTTTGAGCTTTAATGTTTTGAGCAAGCATTAGCCAACTTTGTACTATCAATTTTTGATATGATTAAGATTTGCTGAAAATTATTGTACTATTGATCAGCAGTGGAAGAAACAACAATTGTGCAAAGCAATGGTTAGATGCAAAGATCAAAACCTTGGCTCAAGGCTTAAGGGGTTAATAAAGATTTTTTTATTTTCAAAAATGTACGATTAAACTTTATTCTCTTTAATTTATTATTTCGTTAGAATGCTCATTTAAATGCAGCTAGCTAGTGCCGTGCACAGAAATTGATGATAATAGTTTATTTACTTTATGCTGGCAATATATTCCTTATAAACAGTTGCTTTAAGGGTCTTCAAAAATTTCCTTGAGTAAAAGATGTTTGCATGCAGCAAAACTGTCTTGATAACAGAGAAATACTTTAATGATACATAGTAGTCTTGATATTGTAATAATGATATTGCCTCATTAATTAAAAGTAATATCAGGGTACAGTTAGGATCAAACTTTCTCCTTGTACTATTGAGAAAGGAGGTACACTCAGTTTCTGTAAAGAATTGATGGCTGTGGTATAGCATCATAACTTAATTTCTATTATTATCAAGATAGGTTTGCTTCAACTGCAATAGGAATGTAAAATTAAATGAAAGTTACCAAAAACCTAGTATAAAGATAGGCCTTAGTAAGACCTATTAAAATGGGGAATTGTGGATACCACCCTAAATGATGTCTCGGTTGACTTGGCCATAATTTCAGCCACATTTTAAGTATAGCAACCAAAGGATGTAATAGATTTGTATTTTCTTTAATATGCTTAGAAAGAAAAAAAATGATCACAGCAGAAGAAAGAAAAGTTTGAAAATATTATTCTTTATTGAAATATGCATGGCTGTCCATCTTATAATCAGTTATAACTCAATTATTAATCATATAAAGCTGAAACTTTAATGGTGAGTTTTAGATTATAACATTGATGATCCCTGTGAAGGGATAGTTGAAGAGATTGCAACCTCCCTCCTGTCTGCATCAGCAAAAATTTAAAAAAAAAAAAGAAAGAAAGAAAGAATGAATGCAAGAACAAAAATCATTTACTTAAAAATAGTGCCCCCCCCACATACACACACACAGACAAAAATTATTCAAAAATTTTAGGTATGCCAATGATCATTGCTGTCTTTGGTAAACATTGGAGTTATAGGTAAGAGTTGATGATCCAAAACTGCCAAAATATGATAAAATTGACTCTAAATTATGATACTTCAAAATAACTTGGCTGAATTTTTTTTTTGGTAGATGAATGTTACTGAATGATTCAAAGTAATAATCTGATAGATGAAAACTTTGGGCAAAAAACCATCAGTAAATGAAAATCTCCAAAAATTTTCGTCATTGCAAAAATAATCATCTATAAATGTATAAAGTTTACTGGCATATTTAGATTATTGACTCTTTCAGAAAACATTTTTGGATCTTATGTGAATTTTTTATGTTGGCATATTGACACAAAATTTATATGCTCTTTTAAAAGAAAAATTGTCCCCCATTTAATAAATTAGTTAGTTAATAATTCTGTCTAGAATACTAGTATGTGTATTTTTTTTTGAGGGGGGGGGCTGAAAGTCCTTCATTGTTTCTATTAGGATCTTTTTTTAATTTAAGATGCATTACTATTTTGAATTAAAGCATATATAGGTTGTCACTGTACAGCATGCCCATCATAAAATATCAGTTAGGTGGGAAAACCAAATGGAAATTTAGAATTTCAAAATTGTTGGAAGAAATTTTGAATTTCTAAATTTCCTGTCTCTATTTCCATGTATATGATGACATTGTTGGAGAAACTTTGGAGAGAAGGGCCAGGACCTCTTCAGATCTGAAAACTGCAAAAGTAGATGAGAAAAAAATTAGAAACTGCTAACATGCAAAGGGTACGGAAATTCAGATCACATCAGATTGACATCAGTGATAGACCCAATAATACAGGAAATGAAACCAAAGTAACTGCAATAGACCTTCGATTATGCTAATTGGACTCCAACTATTTTGGATACCAGGAAATTCAGATGATAAAGACTTTTGCAAAAAAAAAAAAAAAACATCATGCTTACTGCATAATGGATCAAAAAAATATCAGAAATTGAATTTCTGTAAGTTTTCTTGGCCAAAAAATAGGTTCAGAAAATGAGTTAAATGATTATTATAAAAATAGGCTTAATAAACCTACCTTTTAGTTTAACTATAAAAATAAAGGACAGAAAAATACTATAATTGTTGACATAATTTCTTTATCAGTCTTTAACATTTGGTTCCCCATTCAAATTGCATTTTTTTTTTAATGGTTATGTTTATTGCTTCTAGCTTTCTCTCTTAATGGTACAACCACTCTTACATTCTTAATGTAATTACTATAAGTTTACATTTCACTATATAAATTCTTAGAATACCATTAATTTAAAACAATCACAAGAGAAGCAAATGAATATTGCAATGCCAAATGCTTACATCAATTGGGAGTAGCAGCATGAAATAATGAGCTTTTACTATTACTGGGAACACATTAAGTTTGCAACAGTTTTGGCTCTCAGTAAACAATAAAAAGGAAAAAAGAAAAAGGACCAGCTCAGTTGATAGGACATCTCGGTGGAGATTTAGATAATCAGGTTTCTACTCTATTCAAAAACTTCTTGAAAATAGTATAAAACTAATTAAAAAGGAATATAATTTTGTCTCATTGTATTTCAGTTTCTGGTTGTAATATTAATATAACTCATAACCATAATTAAAATACATGGTTATTTAAAAGATGGACCCAATTTAATTAATTTGTATTTAATGAAGTATAAATTGGACATGCACAATCTACATACTAATAAAAAGAGGAAGTTTCAAAATTTTTCAACACAAGTTATAAATGTTCATTGTGTCCCCCCTCTGCTGCACGGCAAACATCTAAGCGGTAGCCAAACTCATCCCACATGCGAATAAGCATGTCTTGTGTTACTGAGTTCACTGCAGTAGTGACATGGTTCCGCAGGTTGGCCAGAGTTGTTGGTAGAGGTTGGACATAAACAGCCTCCTTAACATAGCCCCACCAGAAAAAGTCACATGGCATGAGAGCAGAAGATCTCAGTGGCCAGAAGTTTAGAGACAGGTCTTGATTTCCCATGCGACCAATCCATCACTGAGGAAGGGATTGATTTAAAAATCCAAAGACATCACGGTGCCAATGGGGCAGAGCTCCATCCTGTTGGAAAATGAAGTCTTGTGAATCTTCAGTAAGTTGAGGAAAAGGCCATTGTTCCAACATGTCCAGGTATGTTATTCCACATACATTGCTCAAAAAAGAATGGTTCATAACTTTTGTCCGTGATAAGGCACAGATCACATTTAGCTTTGCCGAGTCTCTCTCATGTTGCAGTATTGTATAGAGATTTTGCAGACCCCTTATGCGAACATTGGGTCTATTCACTTTTCCACTGAGATGGAACGTAGCTTCATTGTTAAAACTTAAGCATGGTAGAAATGCGCCATCCTCCATCATTTCTAGCATATGAACACAAAATTCAGTACGCTTTACTTTGTCATCCTTAAGGAGAGCCTGCACACGTTGTAAGTGGTAGGGCTTGTACAGCAAACGCCGTCTCGAAACTTGCCATGCAGTTGGTTGAGGTATTCCTAGTTCTCTACTAGCTCTATTGGTTGACTTTCTTGGACTACGAACAAAACTGTCTTCTATTCGTCTGATGTCATCCTCTTACACATGTGGTCGGCCGGGGCTTTTTGCTTTGCAGAGATATCCAGTTTCTTGAAATTGCTGAAACCAATGGCTTCTGCTTTTCCTAGTTGGAGGTTCAATGCCGAATAGGAGACGAAACGCCCGCTGCATTGTAACTGCCGACTCACTTCTTGCAAACTCAAGAATGCAGAAAACCTTATGCTGCAAAGTAACCATCTTATTCACAACTGACAGTGACACGAAATGCCTGCCTGTTAGCGCAAGTATCCTAGCGGCCGTTTACGCAATTATCACCGCCCAAGCGGTGGGAAAACAAAACTTTGAACCTTCCTCTTTTTATTAGTATGTAGATTGTTCATGTCCAATTTATACTTCATTAAATACAAATTAATTAAATTGGGTCCATCTTTTAGAATAACCCTGTATATATATATTTTCCTGAAAGAACTTGAAGCCTACTTTCCTTAAATTTTACATTTTTGTTTTTCTTTCTTTTTAAAAAAAAATCAAGTAAATAAAACAAACGACTAATCTCCTTTTATTTTAAATCATAATACCTTCTGAATACAGCCTTTATTTTTTATTTTCTGAAAAAAATAATAATTAAATCCATTAATTTTCATCATATTATTATAGGAGGAGAAAGAAAATACAACCAGAATGTCTGAGAATTAGCAATCTCAGCTATTGAGCCAACAGTCTAGTATTCTACTGCTGCATTTCTTCATCACTTGCATTTAACATTGTAGCAATAAGGTGCTGACAATCTTTAAAAAAAAAAAAATCAATCAAAATTTTGAAACTGGAAGAATGATGACTCCCAAATCCATATATAGCAGACTCCCGATTATCCGCGGAGTTGGGTGGCGTGACAATCGCAGATAATCCGAAATAGGATGAAAATCAACACAAAAATGTTTTTAACATGTTTAATTTACATTAAAATGGCAGTTCATTCATTATAAACAATTACTTTATTTTAATTTACTTTAATTTCTTACTTTTTAACAAAAAAAATCGGTTAATTGTCTTTGTTTTTTTGTGTTGAAACACGAAAACCCTTACTTGGACGTCACTAAATCTGCCTCTTTTATTGTTTACCTTATTCTAGTTTTAAAATTTTTTTGTTAATTCTGTAATTTATTGTACAGTAAAAAAAAATGGAAACCGGAGAGGTCCACGGATTATCGGGAGTTTACTGTATATATATACACACACATACGCACCATTTCACATTTACTTTCATCTCGATTGGTCCGTTAAGACAATACAGGAGTAGTCCTTCCAGTTTAAATAGTCTGGACCTCATTCTCGAAATTCCATCTTACACTACTGGTTCCAGCCATTCCCCTCTGGTCTAAAGAAGCAGTGGAAGAAGAAAATAGAGTAGCAGCAAATAAGACAGGCCTGCGAAATTGAAGTTTTTGAAAAATACAAGAGAAGTTGTCGCTGATTTTTATGTTATTTGGTGTGCTGATTTCGAAAATGACCACCATTTTTTTTCCATCACTTCAGAATATTTTGTCAAATTGATATCGATATTTTTGCTAAAATCCTATTTGAAAAGGAATTCTCTCGAACAATTTGGCATATACTATCTGGTAACAGTGGTTTTTATCCATGTAAATCTACGTAAAGTAATCGATTATAATCGATTCTTGTTGAGGCAAATTGATTTTTCAGCAAGCAATTAATTTTTATAGGTTTAAATCAAATTACGGTGCAGTTTCTAGAAGAAAATCACCAACATACTATTTTAATTTGTTTTTATTAAAGTAACTTATATAAAATAGACGATTGACCAAGAGGAGCAAATATTATGTATGTGTACATGAAAGTTGAAACAAATTTTAAACTGAGTAAAAAACAAAACAAAAAGAAAAAGTTTCTATTTAAGTATGTACTCTTTTTCCTTTGAAACTTCTTTTTGACATTCTTCTTTTATGTTTAATCTTAGGCCTATCTCATGTTAACATCCAACAGTAGTCGGCGAGCATGTTCTTGTCCCATCTTCCTTGATATTTGCGCTCCATATCTTTGATGTCTTGGTGGAACCTTTGTCCTGTTCTTCGCTGACTGACCCTAAATTGTCGGGGAAAAAGTCCACATGTGAGTGAAGGAAATGTATTTTGACACTCATGGAGCAACCCAACGCTTGAAATTTGTCCAGCATATTCATAACAATTGCTTTATAGTCAGGATCCTTGTAATTACCCGGAAAGTTACTGACGACATCTTTGAAGGCAACCCAAGCTTCTTTTTCCTTTGTGGTCATGCTAGTCTCAAATTCTTTATCCTTCATGAGCTTGTGGATATCTGGACCAACAAAGATTCCCTCTTTCAACTTGGCTTCGAATAAACCTGGAATCTTTTTGCACAGGTATTTGAAACAATCTTTTGGAATAGCCTTCACAAACTGCTTCATTACACCTAATTTTATATGCAGAGGAGGTAACAATTCTTTTTTTGGCTCAACTAAGCTGTTCCGAATAACATTCTTGGTGCCCGGTTCAAGATTTTGTCTTTTCGGCCATTTTTTTTTTACCTAATGTTAGTTATATCACTGCTGTTCCACTCACAAATGAAACATGGGAACTTTGTGTATCCACCTTGTTGACCAAGAAGCATGGAGATAACTTTCAAATCATCGCAAATGGTCCAACCGTGGTTGGCATATTTTATTTTGTTGAGGACGACAGCCAGGTTTTCATAGCGTTCTTTTAAATGCACCGAGTGTCCAACTGATACAGATGCATACTGGCTTCCATGATGAAGAAGGACAGCTTTAAGGCTCCTTTTCAATGAATCTATAAACAGCCTCCATTCATCTTTATCATAGGTGATATTAAATTGCTCATCAATCCGGGAACATCAGAACAATAGACCAGGTTCTCCTCTTCCTCAAAGTACTTGAACAAATTCCTTTTCTCGATTCCTGTACTAATAAAAAGACGTTCCTTTGAACAATAAGTTTTTTTCTTTCAATCTGGAGCACAACAATTCAGCTGCCTGTTTCGAAAGGCCCAGATCTCTAGTCAGATCATTAAGTTCAACCTGAGAGAAGGGCTGAGATTAGCTTTTGATCTTTGCGGTAATACCCATGGACATGGCAGGAACAAAAGTAACAATCATCAGAGTGGTTTTTCGACTCCCTCCATGTCGTAGGAATTCCAAATCGTAAAGCAGTCTTTCCTTTGAGCCATGAGTGTAGATCATCGAGACACTGCATATAAAGTTTATTAGGAGCCCATGATTTGTTCTGATCTCTGGGTTTCATGCCAAAATACGCAAGATAAAGTTGTCTTACATAGTCTGTAATGCTTCTCATGCGATTTTTAATGACACTATATTCGCCGCATCTGTGACAAAAGTCATCTGGCAAATCTTCACGACTCGAACTTGAAGCCATGTTTTCACGAAACGCACAGAGAAAAGCAACCGTTAAAATTGTTTCTGTGATGAAGTTTCCACTTGTCACTGTATCAGCGCATGCACCACACTACTCATGAAAGAAAAATTGAGACGAACTTAAAACTTTCCAGCTCGAGAAAATAGAAGGTGACAGTTGATTACGCTCACTTAGCGAACCAAGACAAGGATCTGAGGTAAGGATTTGCGCAACGCTATTGGTAGAGAGAGATTGCGACGGGGGGCAGGGGTGTCACAGAGGGGTATTCTGTAGGTTTCACCACGGTAGAATGTTGGTCAGGCAGGGAGGGAAGAAATTCAACGCTGAAAAAAAGATTTTTTGGTAAATGTTCATAAAATCCAAGTAAAATTGAATTTTTCAAGAAAACGTGACGTGATAGAAATTTTTCATTACTTTTTTTAATATCAGCACCAAAAAAAACATAAAGTTCAGCTATCAATTCCCTTGTATTTTTTTCATCGCAGGCCTGTGTAATCTAACCTTATTTTGTCTATATCTTGGCATCACAGACCTTGTCTTCAGCACCACATTTTAGGATCTGTCATTAAAGTTTTACAAAGCATTTTTCTTCAGATCCAGTAGGGATAGCTCAGTCAAAGATAGATTCCAGTTTCTTAGTTTAGCATGAGAGGATGATTTGGGGGCAATACTAAACAGAGAAGATATGGGTAAAAATGACAATGTTCAAAGAGCCCCATATTCAGAATAAGACCTAGATACTCTGGAATGCAGGTTGATTTATCTCAGAGGCAGTGTTTGTGATATTTCCTGATTCCTTGCATTGGTGGATAAGGTGAAGAGAACTATCCTTTCTCCAATCATGCATAGATAATTTTCATCAACCACAGAATAACGTAAAGACAGATTTTCATTATCCACTACCTTTGGAGCTGTCAAGTAACTGACTACCCTTAGTCTCCTAGAGACAGTTCAACAACTATGTCCAGAACTTGACAAATTAACAAAACTTTTGTTCATCTTGCAAATATCCTGTTCTTACATCGCATAATAAACTCTCATGCTATTTCAGGACTCCAAACAGGGCACAGTGCAATCTCATCTCCCATTCCACACTTTCCCTATTTGGCCCCTTTCAAGACACACTGTTGTTTTGTTATTTTTTCCCCCACTTAAAATTACTTCCTGTTAGTATATTATTACTAGAACATAACACAAAACATCTTCAAGATTTAAACAGCTTTGCTATTCAACCTTCTAGCACTTGCTTAATGTCTTATCGTTAATTTTTTTTTGTAAAAATTAAACTTAAATTTTAAATTAAAAATGTACTTACATAAATTTACTGCATATATAGAGGAACTTTGAATATTTTGGAATACCAGTTTGATTTCAATGTAATAAATGGACACATATACGAATAGATGCACCTACATATTGTGCGTACTTATCATTGTTTTAAATATTAATGCAAACTGCATCTCCTTATTGATTACATTATTGAAAAAGAAAAAAAAATGTACATTTTATAATTTTAGGATAATATAATGTAATATGGAATATATTTTTCTGTTTAGAATAATAGCTGAAAAGCAAATATTAAAATAAATGCAGCAATAGTGTTTTAAATATCATTTTATTTATACTAGTCAGCAGGCATTTAAAAAAAGGAAGGACTTAAAGTTCACCGCTAATAAAACTTTTTACCAAAATTTCATATCTAGGAAATTTTACTTTAAAAATCAAAATTGATTTGTTTTTGTAAAATGATTTTATTATAAGTTAAAAAAAAAATAACATTTAATAGAAAGGTATTCAATAATTAAGGCTCTTATCATTACCATATACTGCCAGCAAACTAAATTTATCAACAATGTTTAGTCAATGAACCTTATCCATCAATCTGTCACTGACACCTCAAGAAAAGAAGCCACTATCAAAAAAAAAAATTCTCTTTGTCAAGTACAACATTAAATTCTTAAAGTGCCTGTTGAAAATGAAAAAAATGCAACATATTGATAAACTGATTCAACATATTATTAAACTGGTCTTACTTTATTTGCATCAAAAAAGAAGTTATTTCAATGCCAAAAAAAAATTAATGGCACCAACTGAAATGGAAAATAATAATAAAAAAACTTAAAACCTGAATTATCAGTAATAACCAGTATTGTATAAATCACATGTTGGAGAAAATTTTGTTTTAAAAGTCAGTGATTTTGTTTAGTTAAAATATATCAAAAAGTACAATAAATTTAAAAGTGTAACTTGACATTAAATGTCAATAATTAGATTGACATAGGTAATCAAACAGGAGAGAAAAACTTTCAATATGTTAATGCAAATGTAGAACACTGACTTAATGTGGCCACGCCTCCTCATAGTTGAATGTAGTGTGTGGAGGCAGTGCAAAGAGCCAGTATGATTGTTGTTCTGTTTGCTTTATTATGACTAAGAGATAACATTTAGACCTTGAAGTTGAGAATCATTGGATACAGGAGAGCCATATGCAAGCTGAGATATCCAATGTCATGAATATCCTCAAAAGTATTGTGTGACAATTGTGGAAACATTTCCAAAGAATAGAAGAGGTGTACCAAAGACCTTCCAAGGTCTATGACAACACACGATGACCATTATCTAGCCCTAACTTCCAAATGAGATCCCACTTTATCAACATGTTAACTCTTGTTGGAGCTTCCTACTACCACAGTATGGACTGTTTCATGATCTATCTTGTCTCAAAGGCTTTCATCAGAGATCTTTTTATGCAAGAAGGTCTGCATCTGCTGATAGCAGCTGAAAGAAAAACAGTCCAGAATGGAACCACTAACATCATGGATGGATGCAAAGTAAGTGATCTCAAATTCTTTTTTCTCATCAGTCAAGATTCTATTTCAGACTGATTCCTGATATGTACTGATCTACCCAATCAATGATACTAATCTTCTAACATTGGGGAAAGGGATCATTATGGAGGTTGTGGTTTTATTGTTATGTTAGACAGTGGTACTGATAGATTGGGTCTCTGACAACTCAACATTATAAAGAAGAGATCTAAATTCACCTTTTCAAGGATGCAGTTTGCCCGAAATTTATTGTAATGGATAATAATACCCCTTCACATTTTGCTTTTTTTAGATGTTTTGTTTCTTGTGGATACTTGTGCCTCACTTGGATTCTGATAATAGGCTTAATTAAAGCAAAGAGAAATTAATTCAGTTTAACAACATTGGATACATTTGAGGTGAATTAAATTGAACAACCACATTAGGAGTCTTGGTCTTAAAATTTTCGAATCATGTATCGTTGTTTGACGGTTGAAAAAGAAAACCCCATTTAACATTTTCATATCCTGTTGTTCAATGTTAGTTTTAATATTATGTAATTTTTAAAATGTTTTCCATTTATCAGTAATTTTTTATGAATTATTTCCGTCTAAGATACACGATGTGATTGGTGTAGCATTTAAATAATAGCAATTAATTAACATTCATATAAATCGGAATAATTTTAGTTAAAATTCTAGGTTGTTATTAAATAGTGTTATCTTTATATTGTTATTAGATCATTTTTTGGAGGAAATAGATATTAAATATTTCAGACCTTCAAAGATTATCACCGTAAAATTTGCCTCCTCTCCTGTGTATTTGATTTTCCTACCAATGAAAGCCATGGATCCAATAACTGGGTTCCACTGTCAACTTTTTTATTTGACAAATTAAATCATGAAAACTTGTCTTTTCAAGTAGAAAAATGTTAAAATTCCTTATATTACTTAAAAGGTTACCACACTATCATCAAACCCTGATTAGAAGTTTAGAATTCTATGGTCTGATATCCTTTTTCTTTACTGTCTTCATCACATATAATGTTTTAATAAGTTTTTTTTTTTTTTGATTACTGGGTTACAAAATAAATTGCGTGATGACATCAACAAACAGGGAAAGTAATATATAGGGAGGATAAAGTTACACTGTGTGGACTGTAATTAAGGTCAATTTCATTCATTATTTAAGTATTTAATTTAGCATTATTTTTTTATTCAGTATCATTAACAATAATAAACAATTAGTATGATGAATTACTGTTATTATTAATCAAAATACTACTATTTTATGATACCTGGAAAGAAGTAACGATTTCCTCAGCTTTGGTGTTCATGAATACAAATTCCGTTTTTTCCCCTTATATCCTTGCCCACAGGTCTTGTTAGATGTCCTGCCTTTATCTTTTCCATTCATATTGATGTTCTTGACTACTATTAAAATTAATTATCTGGCTGATTGAAGTGTTGATAAACTGCATTGCAGTCCTTGTTGATCCTTTCATTCAGACTTGAGATTTGAGTTTCATTAATAATTTCAGTATTCATTCTAGAGACTATTTATACCAATAGTCATACTCCAAGTGTGGATTAGAACTCGACACAGATCAAAATTTATTAACTGAGCTATTTCTTGCATTTAAATTTTAAATTCTATCATTGATCAGTTTGTTATCAATTTTGCAGATAAAACTGAATAAAAATTATTTATTATTATTATATTATTATATCGTAAAAGTTTCAAACCATGGGTTTCCCCAGCAAAGACAACATGGCAGATCAAGGACCAAAGCGCATATTGCTTTAAGTGTATAAAAATAAAATAAAAAAAGTGTGGAAGAATAGTTACGGATATGTGGCTGTATTTATAAATTTCCTAACTATGCATGTTGTGTTCAGTACCACAGCCTTCTGGAGTTGTGCATAAGTGTTTTTATGAAGTCCTAGTGTGCTGAGGCTGTGGTGCAATGTGTGAGGCACCAGACCAGTGGCGGACAGGACACTGGTCAGGACGATGGATACAACACGTACTCGATCCTGCCTCCACTGCTTCTGGAGCTCGTGTGCTAGATCGGTGTATTTACTGATCTTGTCTGTGAGTTTTCTGCATGTTCTTTCTGACAGGCACTGCAATATCAATGAGATAGGTCTGTTGACCTTATCAACAAGTGTGATGTCAGGTCTGTTGTGATGTATAGTTTTGTCTGTGTGAATGGGGCGGTCCCAGTACAACTTATATGAGGGTGACTCTAGTACACTTTGTGGTGTGTACTTGTAGTATGGGACTGTGTTCTTAATAAGTGAGTGTTTGTGTGCTAGCTGTTGATGAATGATCGACGCTACCTTATTGTGTCGGTGGAGGTAGTCTGTTTGGGAGAGAAGGGGACAGCCTGATATTATGTGGTCGATCGTCTCATGCATAGTGTGGCATTTCCTGCATCTGTCGTCATGTGTGTTTGCGTCGTGTAGAATGTGTTTCTTGTAGTTGCATGTGGGGATGACTTGGTCATGTATCGCGATCATGAACCCTTCGGTCTCCCCAAACAGCTCACCACTCGTCAGCCATCTGTTCGACGCTTCCATGTCAACATGAGGCTGGCTGAGTTAGTGGCGATGTCTGCCATGGAGCTCCTTAAGAGTCCATGATTCACAGCAGCTGCTGTGTGTAGGTGTCAGGGGTGGTGAGTGTTAGAGAAGGGTTTGCGGGGTCCAGGGGTGTGAGGTGTGTGTCATCCTTGACAATGGCTGAGTGGACTGAGGAGTGTTGTGCTCTTTGGTGGAAGTGTTCCCTAAGTGTGTGTACTTGTTTTTCGTGTAGGGTGATGAGATCGATGAGTCCTCAGCCTTCCTCCTTGTGGGGAAGAGTCATCCTTTCTGTTGCGGACTTGGGGTGTTGCATGTTGTGTTTCGTGAATGTAGTGCATTGTAGTGCTGCGAGTTCGGTGTTTGTCCATGGGATTATGCCGAAGGAGTATGTTAGTGTGAGGATGGCAAAAGTGTATTATTATTATTGCTCTATAAGATAATAAATTTTTGTCTATATATCAATGAAAATTCCTGTTTTTTTATCCCTGGAATGTAATTTATCTGTTTTTCAAGTGTTTTCTACATGCATGTCTGTGGATCTGTGTGAGGTAAATCTTGGGAGATTTTACTCAAAGAAGATGAACTGATCTACGCTTCAGTCATATTGTTTAGATCTGATTAAATTTTGATGTTTGTAGAATAAATTTAAGGGACACAATAGTTGAATAAGAAGCAGCATGCTTCTAACACCAAGCTTCATTTTTTAAAAATTTAAACTTTTTGTTAGAACAATGAGAATTTGATTTTGATTTCTTCAGTTCTAGAAGCCATTTTGAATAAGGGATCAATCATTGTACTCTTTTGTAATTGATTATGTACATGGGTCAATCAACTATTCTTTGTACCTAAGTTTGTCCTGAACACAAATTTAATAAATATTGTTTTTGGAAATAATTATTGCCCTTTATTTTTACCCCAAAGTATTATTAGGTCATTGATCAAAAGCTTTAGAGTGACCGATGTTAGTTTAATTACGAATATTTTATTATTTTTACAATAACTTAGGAGACAATTTTTCCCCGTGAGTATTTGGTTTTCCTGTTACTTCAGAGACTTCGCAAACTCCCAAAGCAAATGTTTTAATACACATTGCTATTAAATATACAAAATATATGTTAAATAGAAGTAACTGATAGTAAGGATATGCGACAATGACAGGGAAAAGTAGGCTTTTTGTTTTGTTTTATCCCGCAGGGGACAAATTACCGCCGCAGGGACAGTAACGCAGGGGACAAATTACCGCCATAATCTCACTAAATAAAGCAAAATATTGCTCTTCAAATTAAAAAAAGTGCTCTGCCCATTATCTTAACTAAATCTTCATTCACTAATTGTTAAAATGTGCTCATAGGAAGTTAGATTTTCGATTTTTGTTTGTTAGAAAATCATTATGTCGTCACTCAAGTTTAGTACAAAGAATAGTTGATTGACCCACATGTATCCTTACATATTCATAACTTAAACTTTATAGGTGGAATAATTAAAACATAATGTTCAAGAAGTAATTGAAATTTACTTAGCTACGAATATGTCTGGTAATTTGTTCATTACTATTTTTTATTTTTGCATCCATGTGACATTTAGTGTTGAATTTGCTATACAGTTCTGCTGTGTCACAAATCTCTGAAGTTGCATTTGTCACAAGCCAGTATTTTTTTACTAGTATTAGTGCTAGTGCCTTTTGCAAGTATGCCTGTTTACTCTTATTGCAGATTGCTCATATGTAGGGCTGCCATGTATTCTCATTTTTTATTTTACATTTTTTACATTTAAAGGACTGCCCAAAAGAAATCGATAATATTTCTAATTTTCAAACTTGAAAGTTTAATTTTAAATTTTAATTGGATAATTGAAAGAGGAATTTATAAAATTTAACTGAGCTTCCATTAACTATAAATCAAATGTGTATTATATAAGCATGACATCAAATTTGATGGAATGTGAAGCAGGTTGTGTGAAGATTATTTCTGGAGATGTCTTAATGTATAAAGTAAAAAAATACATCAGCCCTTTTCTTACAGAGCCTTATCAACATTCAGGTGTAGTGTGGCACTTCCTGCATGTGTTGTCGTGCATGTTTGGGTCATGTAGAATGTATTTCTTGTAGTTACGTGTGGAGATGACTTGTTCTTGTATCGCAATCATGAACCCTTCGGTCTTCCAGAACAGCTCAATTCATTCTAGTGTAATCTAAGGAAAGTAAAAAGCATACTTTTCCATAAAGACAGAATACCAATGTATTCACAACCCAGGCTTTTGGAATCCTAGATTTTTTCCATTTTCAGATGTTGTGGAGGAGGTTGCAACCCCTAGCAATCCCCACTCAGTATGCCAATGTGCACAACCTAAGTTGTATGTCCAACTAAGAAGACTATATAATTAAATTTAGGAAATGATGTTAAAACAATCCATTTCTCAAAAAGTGGCAATTTTAAAAATTTCAAAAAATTATCAAAATTAGTCTGTAATGCCTAAATACATATAGCAAAATTCTATCATGGGATCTCAATGGGATCTGGAGATGCAGGGCTTCAGAAATACACACGTTTTGTGAATAATGTACCAAATCTAGTAAAATTTTATTTTTAAGCTACTAATTTTGATATGCAGTGTTTAGGACATTATAAAATGCATGAGATGCAATGATTACCTTATAGTATCATGTTACAGATGAATGGAGAACTTGAAAACAATACTAAAGCACATCCAGATACTTCTGACTTGAAAGAAAAATAGGTAATGATGCCAAACCTCAGCAAATCAACATCAGAGTTCTGAGTTAATATTTATATCACTCAATAGCAGTATTAGATATTCTCAAATTTAACAGATCAGATTTTGCCTTGCACCTTTGACAATTGCAAGGAAGAATCCTTCCATTTAGTTTCATTGAAATGTTTAAATTTTATAACAAAATTCATTAGGAAAAATTAGAACGGCATTTTTAACTCTCCTTGAATTCAGCAAATAACATAAGAGAAGCACAGAATACTTCTCTCATTATATTTTATACAACATTATTAAATTTAACTTTCAAGTAAAATAGTAAATTTGACCAGTTTTCAAAACCTACCTACAGTATATTTGTTTTTAAAAATCTGTATTCCATAAAAATAGAAGCATAAATAAGTCATTCATCAATATATCAATTCAATAAAACTGGTTTTATATAAATAGAGGCAATAATGACATTCAGTACTGCAATATCCATACACTGAACAATCGAGATGATAACATTTTGTATTCACATAGTGAAGTTAGTTTTGCACTGTGTAACAACAGGATACAGCAAAGAATCATTTTAAAAATTATCTATTTTTTTATTTTAAACATCAAGAGTTGCTGATAAATTGAAACAATTCAGGTCTAACGAGAAAAAAGTGAGAGCATAGGATTCTAAAATATTTATATCTGTTAATTGAAATATTGAAAATACTCCAAATAATACTTTTTTTAAAAAAAAATAGTTGCTATATTGCTTAAATACTTAGTTTTGTGATGATAAATTGACTGCATATTTAAAACCTCTCATGATCTTGATATAAATCTTTTTTGCTATACTTAATGCAACTTTACATTCAGAATTTGATAAATCCTCCAGGAAAACTTAAAACAAATTTCAGTAAAAACTGACATCTTTAATTTGTCAAGGAAGGTATTCTTTTTATTATGTCAAAATAAAATTATTTAAAGCTACTTGTGAAAAGATGATAATTTGCCACTATTTAGTAGGAATTTATTCTCTTTGGCCTATATATACATTGCAATAATAATTATTAAGAGCTAGAGTTTTGGAATGACTTTATTTATTTATTTAAGCTTATTTTAATTTTTAATTTCAGTAAAACTATAGAAATAATTTATAAAATATTATGCATCTATTTAATCTGCAAGATTCTTTGATGGTAATAAGAATAATTTGCCTTTAATGGTTTCTGTTTCCAATTTGAAAGGAGAGAATGCTTATCAATTGTATTATGCTTCCTTCATTGCTTGTTACTTAGATTATGTAATGCTTACTTAAACTTTCAGTCAGCTGAGGACAATTTGGAGAAACTGGCCATAGTAAAATTTTAATAAGACTAGAAATAATGAAACTTGCATTTCTGAGGTTGATTTGGAAGAATAGTTTAAAGTAAATTGCTTTATTGTTTTCTTGGCATGTATTAGCCTACAATCTTTCACTTAACATTCTTGAAATTAACTCCATTTTGTTGATATATTTTACATTTCTTCTAAACAAAAAACACAAACAATGTCTTTAGTTCATCTTATTTCTTTTTAATATTAGTAAAATCCAGAAATCTCCTTAGAATATTATATTTATTTCATAAATTAATAATTCACCATAAAATATAGTGAAATCGAACATTTTTTTTTAAGTACCGATTTTTTTCATTAGGATTTTCTTAATTTTTTTTTTTAATATCTCAATTGTTTTTAAACCATTTCACAGATTTCCAATCACTGAAAAAAAAATCCACCAATATTATAAAGCATTTATAGATGTAAAACTTAAACAGACAATCCTCAAAATTAAAAACTGAGAATATCTTATAAGAATGTAATATGATTATGAAAATTGATGTTAATTTTGAATGATGTACTGAATGAAAACTAAAATGGAGAATGGTCTTCAGGCTTCCAATAATGATTTTATTTCTCCTAAAAATCCTTATAAAATGACTTTTGTTCCTGTGCAGGGAGAGTAATAAATAAAATTTTGATGAAAGTAGTCCGTTAGCTTTCTTTAATGGATAAACTACAGTCTATGTATGCTTCCACTGTAGTAGGAAATTTGTAACTGAACGTCAATTGTTGGAGAATTTTGAAACTCATTGTAGGTAGTCCAAGTCTTGGAGAAGTCATTTACTTGTGAAGAATGTTGTCAGTTTTACATCTATGTACCATTTAAAGTTCACATGGTATGCTATTCAGATACCAAGGCCATTTGTTTGTTCAGAATGTAATCGCACATTCAAGAAGTCCTCCACTTTGATTTTCCCTTTTTGGCTTTGATTCCAAACCAAGATTTTGGTAATTTAATTAATTTAACCTATATGTTAATTTTAACGTTTGAGAGGTTTCCCTATGAGCTGCAATCGTCTTCCAAGTTTTGGGATAAGAAAAAGTATTTCATTAAGTATGGATGTTGTTTTTTTCTTCTTCTTTCCATCGAGGACAAGAATGGAAATAGGCATGATGGTTGGTTGCAGAATAATAGGTGATGCATTTTTGAGAGGGCTTACAAGGTTTAGATTTGTGTGAAAAAAATCAAGCATTTGTGGCAGGTGACCTTGTATTTAAGCCATTTGACAACTAAAGCACTTAATAGGCTTTGGAATATTGGTTTGGAAATTACAATTTAGTTATCCATCTTTGGCCAACCTGGGAAGAGAAGAGAGGGGGGGGGGTCATGATAAATGAATCAAAGGCCAGGATTACGGTTCAGGTTGGAATTGCCTTATTGTCATGTTGAATGTGAATGTTTCATCATAGCCACACCCTGAGAATTAAATCCCTCAAGCAGTTCATCATTCACATCATCCAAAGGACTCTGCAGCAGTCCTTTTAAAGAATTTGGGGCATGATGCTTCATATTCAATATGGTAATATCACCAAGTGTGGTCATCTTCAAGACCTGCTCAGCTACTCGAGATTTTATTTTGGACAGCAAATCAAATAAGACTAAGAGTTTCAATAGTTGCTTTAATAGGAGATTTTCACCAAGGATTTTGATATCAAAAAAAAAAGACAAAAGCTGGACAGAGTTTATCAGTTAGGAAGTATTAGATAATATCGATAGGTTAGTGAATGGTTTTAAAGTGGCTGTTCAATAGTGTGTGAATTGCTTCCCAGTTATAGTAAGAAGAAAGCCAGTTCCTCAACTGCCAAGATTCTTCTTTCCTAGGACACACATCTCCATGCATGGCAACAAATGGGTATTCTTATAATCTTATACCCTGTCACCATGTGGTCCAAACCATGCAAAATTTAATGTTTCAATGCAGAAAGCTTGGGTTTGTGGATTAGAGAGATAAAACTAAATTATTTGAAAATGTGCTTTGTCCACAAATACAAGAGCGAAAAATTAAAACTAAAAACTTCCTAGGACAAAGATGAAAAACAAGATTTTATTTAACATCTCTATCATCCAATTGATATCCATGAAAAAAAAAAAAAAAACCCTCAGCATAAACAAAGAAATAGCAATAACACTAGTAATTTTATGATAATTTTTTATTAAAAGTTTTAAAATAATTAACAGCAACTTTTTAATCATAGATAAAGTGGTGTACTTGCAAAAACATTGCTTTTGCATATTTAAAAACATATGGAAAGAGAAAACATGTTTTATAGATATTAAAAGTAAGAACATAAAAAAATAATTTGATTTTATAAAAATATATCTTTATAATTAATTTTCCTTGCAAACATATGCTACTCATGTTAACTAGATAAAACATTTAAATTCAACAAATATATTTCAATCGTATATCACAAGTTTATATTGCTATAATATTTTCCAAACAAAGTTTTGGAAATTTTCCTCTTATTTTTCATGAGGCTCAACTGCCTCAAACCAACTTATTTTCTCTCCAACAAAAGCATTAATACATAATGCATATCCTGCTGAAATAAGGTATTTACGATTTTTTTTTTTCAAAATGGTAATATATCTACAATATTATAACATAAAATGCTTCAGAGCTTGAAGTGCCTATAAGAAAAAGTTAAATTCTTAATGATTTTAAAGAAATAAAAAGAAGTCCTCAGGAGCAAGTTCTCTGTGTTAAGCACAGCTCAAGTATCCATCAATTACAATGGAAAATCTGCATCACCACTATTAAAAAACATGGTTTTGTCAGAAACAAGTATGCAAAATATTGAAATAATTAAAGTTATTGACAATGTTATTAACAAGAACAATAAGATGATCAGGCTGGCCTAGGAAGCAGAGCTGGTGCTTTGTGGGGTCCATCTCTAACATCTTGCCTATCTCTCACCAATCTTCATTTTAGTCTTCTGACCCTCATCTGTTTCCTCGTCCTGTTAATTTTTCATTTTGGAGCTCACTTCAGAGCCTGAATCTTTTGCTTCTTTCAAAATGAACATTGCTATTTTAATGAATTACATGACAAAATGTCAATCAAACTAGAAGAATTACATTTTGAGAGAAAGAGAAAACACACCAAAATAATTAATGTTGCCAACAAAAGATTTCTGCTAGTACTAACGTAAATACCGTGGTTCAAATAGAATAGAAATAAATATTCACAGACTGGTGAGATCTAACAAAACTACTAACAGGGGGAGGTACCTGGGGTCAAACGCGAATTTCAAGATGAAACTTGGCAGACATTATCATCTAACCAAGTAAAGTTCGACCAGAGCCATTCATCTGTATGCAAATTAACCATCGATTGACTGATGGTCAATATAAAAAATTTCCTTTGTTTAGGATCCTAAAGTGAACAAAACATTTTAAGGTTTGTTTTTATGAATTGTATTCAAAATTATGACTAACAGCGATTCAAATTTGAGAATCAAAATTTGCATTTGTAACACATTAAATTTTTAAAAGGCCTAGTGATATGAGAGATAGGTACCTGGTGAGCAGTTAAAAAATAATAAAGTTTAATATACTCTAAATCAATTAAAATCTTTAATATAAAAGATAATATTCAATATAGAATGTGTTATGTTAATTTCTACATCATTTGACGCTATTTAAAAAAGTACAATAGTATAGATAATAATAATGATTAAAAAACAGCATTATTAATTTCCACTAACAGTAATAAACAATTTCATTTTATTTCTATTTTTTGACAATCGCTATCAATATTATCATTATATTCATCAATTTGTCTCATTAAATCTAAAATTTCTTTTTAATTTCTTTTCGTCTCTCCAATATTTTAATGTTGCATCATCTTTTAGCTAGATTGAAATTAATTTGATTATTTTTTAACTCTGATAACCTCTTGTCCAACAATTTTAATCGCTTTTCTGGTTCTAAGTTTGCTTTTAATTTTTATTTGTCCATGTGTGAGCTTATTTACTTTAGTCATAAGAATGCTTTAAAACTTACCATTTTTCTTAAAATTCTCCATTATAATAACTTTTACCTTGCTACCCACTAAAAACAATAAATAATTTAAATATTGACCATCAGTCAATTGCTGTTCAATTTCCCAGGGAAAAACAAGCCATGCAGATGAATATGGGATTTTACATTTTTCAGTCAAGATACATACCTGCCAAGTTTCATCGTGAAATTTGCGTTCAACCCCCGGTAATAGAAATTAAATAATTTCTAAACTTCGGTGCCATATTATGTCCTATTAAGCCCTACTCATTTGCATGAATCATGAGGAAGTATAAACCAAGATTCTCATAGGAATGACTGTTTATGTACTAATCCTTTACTTAACCATATGTATCACTAACTACAGGATTTTATTATTTAAATTTTCTTAAATTAATGTATGCAATTTGCAGCCTGGTGAAAACTTCAAATATGTTTTTCCAATGAAGAAAAAAGAAAAAAAGTTTCCCACCCCATTCTAGATATACAAGTAATATAGCTCTGCATGGTCTGATAAAGGAGCCATTAATTTATGGGAAGTGAGCAACCTTACTTAAAGTCTGCAAGCAAAACTACAGTTAAGATTCTAGAACACTACATTCTAGTTTTCAACAATAAAAAAATATTTAAAACAGCATGTCTAGCCAGCTAACTACTGTTGCAGTAAGTTAACATTTTCTCAATTTCTTCAAAAAAACATTTTAACATCTAAGCTTCTCAATTAAACAAAGGTTTAATTAAAACAAAGGTTTAAAAAAAAAAAAACCTTGCATTAATGTGAGATGTTCAATTATAAAGCACAATTATATTTCCACCAGGAAGTGAAAGGTTACATAGATACTCTTTTATTTAAGTATAAATCTTGTCTACTCTCTGTTGGACCCTTAAACTTTTATTTGGTAGTTAAAAATACTGATGGTATGGCAAACCCACCTACACAGCCATCAACATTGTAATGATATTTCTTCTCAATTAAGATAAAAAGCAATTAATAACACATTCTTCATAAGAATAAAATGCAAACAAAAACACATTCTTCCTAAGGATAAAATGCAAATAATATGAAACAGAAATAAAACATATTTCAGAGGAATTAATAATTTATACCAATTAAAACAGCTAATACTGGAAATGTATTGATATATTAAAAAAACAAAGATTCTTAAAAATATTCTTTAAATATTAAAATTTTTCTTAATTCTAGTTACACAAAAATGTATAAAAACCAATATGCTACACATACCTTAAACAACACTGAAAAGATTATAACAGGAATGAAATGAAAGGGAAAAATAAAACACCTCATTAAAATGATTGCATATTATGCTGCTTACATTACTGAATTGATGGTACATTATTGAGACATCACCCCATTCAAGTCTCTGCAATAGGCAATACTTGGTATAAATTGTTTAAGGCACTAATCTCATCTTAGTTTAATAGATTATCATCTAGTAGGGGGTCATCAATTTCACTACTCTGCCAAGTTCTTATTTTTATTTTATTTCTGTATGCCATTGTTAGTTTGAAAATGGCAAATTGTGGAGAATATCCCTAAGTAACTTACTTTAGGAGAACAATGTTTCTCAGCAAATAAATGAAATAAAATAAATAAATAGAGGATTAAATACAACTTTCAAACAGATCAAGGATTTATTTAGGTGATTCAGCTGAATGCTGTCAAATCTTGCAATGAAGTTATTAATCAGTTATATTTTGATTAACTTAAAACATCTTTCTCAATCAATCAAGATGTTGTAACAGTAATTAAGACTAATCATTTATTATCAAACCAAAACCTAATTAAATCAGTTTACTGTGTCTACAGTGGGGTTTACTCTTCAGTTTTTACCTTATTACAATGACATCTTATTTATGTTGCTATTGGTTTTCATCAAACACAATCGTTAATTAAGCCATTTATTTTTCTTCCATCTTAACAAATTGAAGAAAGCTTCAACAATAATGAAATTTTGGGAAGTTAATGGAAATAATTATAATCTCACAAATACAATATTTCCAAATAATGCTGATAACTTACACTATTTTATCATTTGTATCAACAATCGAGAGTAATCATCTGGAGATGTCTGCCATTTAAAGAACTGATTAAGCAATTTCTATTGGAACAAAATGACAAGTGATCTTTCCTAAAACAAAGGTTTTTTTTTAAAAAAAAACCTTGCAATAATGTGAGATGTTCAGTTATAAAGCACAATTATATTTCCACCAGGAAGTGAAAGGTTACATAGATACTCTTTTATTTAAGTATAAATCTTGTCTACTCTCTGTTGGACCCTTAAACTTTTATTTGGTAGTTAAAAATACTGATGGTATGGCAAACCCACCTACACAGCCATCAACATTGTAATGTTGATATTTCACAAAGATTATGTGCATGTGTAAGAAAAATTAACAGAACTTGATGGTGGACTTTTTTTACATGCTTCCTAAATTTACAAGCTAATCCTTGTAAGTACATAATAATAATATTTGATTTTTAAAACTGAAACATCAATTAGCAACTGGATAATTAAATTTTTTTATCAGAGAGGCAAAAAAAAAAAACAACAACAAACAAAACACAGGTGTTTCACAATAACAAAGATATAATTTCTTAAACAATATTAACAGATTCTGCAGACTTGCCTAATCTCATCTTCAATACACCTGATGGAAGTTTTATGTCTTATTTCCCCAAGCTTTTATAACTGGAGAACAAAATAATTAAGTAACCTACAGAGAAGAAAAAAGGAGCTATATTAAAACTCAACATTATTGTAATACGGTAATTAAAATCTATGTTAACTAATTTAACTGATAACTTAAAACAATGCCAAATGAAATGATATTACATTAAATTTTAACAATGGGCAAGACCACAATGTTTACCGAGTGACATCCTGGAACAGCTGTTTCACGCTCTTTGGCGATTATCAGCCAAGAGCAGTCACCAGTAAACAATGGGTCTCAATAGAAATAATAGTCAGAATTGCAGTGGTGCCTCAAAAGCAAAAATAAACAATAAAAAAATACATTAATGAAATTTTAAGGAGGAAATTCATATGCCAGCAATTTGCCAGCCTGAATGAATTTTGAGTTTTTTTATTGTTTCTTTTTGCTATTCAGGCACCACTGCAATTATGACATTAAATTTTGATTCACTTAAAACTATGATCAGGCTGAGTTTCATCTATTACTCCTATCATATCTATAATAAAATCTCTTAATGTTATCTTATCCATTGATTCAATTTCTAAATTATCATCAGAAGCAAATGCCTGCAAAAACACTTTTCCTATTTGCATTGAATTACTAAATTTTAAGGGATGTGTTGGAAATTTTGCTTTTATTACTTTCACTACAAAAGGTGTTATTTCATCAATTAAGATATGAGAAGCTGCTGAGCCCAATACACTTTGCAGTAACTCGTACAACAAAACTGTTATGTTATCACAGGTGTTGCTTTCAGTAACACTCGAGTCTTCACCTAAATTACACTCCAATTCATCTTGTTTAACTGAAGGAACTATGGTTGTAGTTTGACTAGCATTGTTTTTAGTTATCACAGGAACATCAACATTTTCATTAGCTGGAAAACATGATTTCAACATATCCAATGTTAAACCTTCACTAAGTTGTTCCAAGTTAGAATTCATTACAAAAACTTGTTTTGAATTTACATTTTTATACTGTACTGGACTCCAACCTTCATAATGACTAGATTTAGAATTTGTAGTAGAAACATTAGTAATGTTGACAGTCTTTATCAGGACCTTCTCAGTATCTGAAAGTTCCCTTTTAATTTTTTTTACCTGTATCACAGTCTCCTTCCTTTCAGTGAGTATGCTGCCATTATTTGAACTTTGTCCAATGTTTCCTTGGATCAAATTAACATTTACCAATTCAAAAAAACGAGCTTGGACAGAACTTGGGGTTTGATAAAGCAAATATTCATTAATGGAATTAACACTTTCTTGGAACCTTTTCAATAACGATTCTTTAGGTACAGATTGTAATTGAGAAAGTGCTGTAGTTACGTCAAAAATAATACATTTGGGAATAATTGCATTAGAAAAGTCATTCTTAATATTGCTTTTGCATGTGGGTACCCATTTTTTATGACAAGAAAATGCTGAAATACTTGTAAAACTCAATGTACAAGTAGCACATGAAATAATACATTCTGCATTATGTTCTTTAGTCATATGCTTTTGCATTAGATAAAATGAATCAGCCTTTTCTGCACAATCACTGCATTTATAGCTAAGTCCTCGTGGTAACTGGAAATGGTTTTCATAATCTTCCACAGCACTGAAGATAGAACTGCAGTAACGACATTTATACAGCAATCCTCCTGTGTGATAAATGCTATGAATATCATAGTTATCTTTGTAAAAGAAGTTTTTTTTACAAGATACACAAAAAAAACTTGAAGTGTGATGGGCATCAATATGAGACTCCATGGAAGTAAATGATTCAAAAGTTTCTGAGCAATGAAAACATGGATACATTACTTCATGTTTTTTAAAATGCTTTGATAGTTCCTCCTCAGTTTTCAAATCTTTCCCACATTCAAAACATACATAATTTGCCTTAGTTAAATTAGTGTTATCAGCATGTTCGGTAATGTGGTTTAAAAGAGCAACTTTTTCAGTAAATCTTAATCTGCATTTTATATACTGACAAGTATTGGCATGGAATCCCAAAATATGAGCTTGTCGCTTGTCATTTTTCAAAAACCTTTGTCCACAGATCTCACAAGAAAAAGCTATACTGGCTAAATGAAGTTTTAAATGTAATAACATCATTTGTTGTTCGGTAAGTTGCAAACGACAAAGTGGACAAGTGTATGGGCCCTGTGCTTTAAATCCATGACTATAATAATGCCTATGTTTGCCTAATAGAAGTCCTAGACAAAATATACAAAACTTGGAATATTCTGCACTGGGTTTACTGATATGAGTAGCAAGCAAAACAATATTTTTATCAGATGTAAGGCCTTCTTCGTGAAATTCCAATCTTAGATTCCTGCAGATTTCGTTATGATCTTCTAAACCACGTGGCGATGAAAAAAATATGTTACACAGTTCACAATAATAGTTGTAATTTACTTTATTATTATTGTGTTCTGTAAAGGCACGAGCACATGATGAAGTCTTTAAACCCTGAGAACAGTTGAATTTTTGCATACAATGACGAGTATCTTCCTCCATCTTCACAAATTAATGTTACCTAAAAATCAATAAAATATGCCTATTTTATCGGAATTGTAGAAACTTATTAATATTTCGACATATGGCACATAACGAATAGAAGCTAGCTTATGATTCCATAATTTATATAAAAAAAATTATTTAATATTTAAATTTCTCTGCTTGATATTCATGAGAAGAAATGTAAATGATTACCGGTAGTAGTTAGTTGTAGAAAACCGTGTAATTTTCGAAAGAAAGCCCATTCAGTTCAAGAAATCGAATTTTTCACAACACTTCAGCTACTGAAGCGCTCCGTGTGGTGAGGCTGAAAAGCATTTATTACGCAGTTATAGTTAGTTTTGTAGTTAAGTGTTTGTTTTAACTTCTGCGGGCACCACATTGGTTCTGACGTTTTTAATTTACTTTGTTTTATATAAATGTTTTATATATTAATTGATTCCATTTAAGAACATTTTTATATTATTAAAAAAACTATCAAAATTTATTCGTAATTTACCACTGTGACATCATTAAATTATGTATATTATTCAATCTATATTTATAAACCATAGTAGTATTGAAATTAGGATTCCCATAAAATTCTTTCTTCATCAGTCAAAAATATAATTGAAATATAATGAAAATATTCGTGATGGAGACAGTTTTTTTTTTTTTTTTTTAAGAAAAAGCCAAGTTGCAAGGAAAAGAACCTTCAGCTTAGCACTTCATGCTAGACAAACTAATATTCATTATGTATTCAATAAAATTATACTTTCAATAATTAACATATAAATTACTGTATTAATCTATGTTTTTGATTTAGCTATACCTTGCATTTTAAGATTTAAAAAAAAGTAATCTCACGTGTTTAGTAAAACTGTAATAATAAAATCATTTAATATTACAATGATCTCTTATAGTACAGTTTCATCCATTACATCATTTATTAAGTATATTTTATCACAGTAAAACAAAACCTTTACCGTATTTTGATTTGAAACCTCAATAAATCACTTTAAAGAAAATTAAAAAAAAAAAGGAAAACGAAAAAGACAAATTAAGCTTTAATATTTTAGAGTATTGGAAGGGACTCGTTTTCTTAGACAGTAAATAAGGTTAATTGTGATTTCATTAGGAAGGCCAGCTAAAAAAAAAAAAAAAAAACTTTAGATTAAGGTACCCATAATGGCCGCCCAATAGCCAGCGGCTGTCGCACTCTTTTGAAGACCGTGGATAATGTGAAATGAACAATTAGCTAGTAAGTAGAATGCTTATTTCATTATGGTTTTACACGATCTTTTACTAGAAAAACTAACCCTCATCTGGCTAATTGCGATTTTGAAATAACAGTATGCAGCAAGTCAAGTCACCACCGCGTGCGGCCATTGGGGATACCGTATCTAAAGTTTAACCAAACAAAATAAAAAAACACTGTCTTATGATTTAAGCCAACGTAATAGTGAGGATTAAAAATTCAAATTTTTTACCTTGTCTGAAATTCCTTAAACCTTTTTTCCTGTTTTTTTTTGAAGGGAGAATTGATTGTAGAAACTCCAGCACTGTTCGATGCTCGAAACTATCATATGCTAATCCAGCTTTCTTTACAATACCTAATACACCTCGTTTGTGTGCATCCACAGAATAGGGACTCATTTTATTTACTTGATGCCTTTCTTTTAAGAATTCTAGAAATTTTTTAGGAGGTGGATTCTTAGCACAAACTTCATGCTCCTTGCACCAGTAAAACCAAATTTTCCAATTATATTTATAGAACTTCAGGTTGTTTGGGTTTAAACCTATTAATCTAACA
>JAFIDM010009631.1:135924446-135953843 GCA_023159025.1 Thereuonema tuberculata | reverse complement strand
TAACAAGAGATAACTCATTTTGGAGTTCTTCAAAAAACTCCTTGATAGCACCATTCGTTTGGGTAATAGTTATATACTGATTATGTGGCAAATCTGGAAATGGTGGCAGTTTGAAGTTGGAAAGAATATGGTTCATATCAATGTCTGTCTCACTTGGAATTTTGTTTCGATAGTGATTCAGTACATCGATCTTTAACTCTTCCCATTTTTCTAAAATCATCGATTTCATTTCGGCACCAGTTATAAAGTTATTTTCCTTATTCTTATCTTGATTTGCCTCTTCTTCCGGTTGTGTAATGGGGATGTTTAAGGTCTCTGGGTCGAGGCTGGTAAAGTCACGTGATGTGGATGTTTTACTTCTAAAAACAAGGCTAAGATTACCGAAAAACCTCTGTATATTAAAGATTTCTCAACTTTAAATATATTGAATTATCGGCATACAATTAAGGAGGCGTATGGAAATAATGTAGATACGTTATTTCTAGATGAAAGGAATAAATATAGTTAAAGAGAAATTTGTTCTAGTCCTTTCATCTAGAAATAACGTATCTACATTATTTCCATACGCCTCCTTAATTGTATACCGGTAATTTATAGAACTTCAGGTTGTTTGGGTTTAAACCTATTAATCTAACAATTCTACTTGCAATGTCATGTTCTGGAAACCCTGTGTTCAAGTAAAACGAAACAGCCTCTTCTTCTCGAATCAAATCTTTTCTTCTCTGCATCTTGTTTTTGTAAATAACAAGAGATAACTCATTTTGGAGTTCTTCAAAAAACTCCTTGATACGTTTGGGCAATACTGATTATGTGGGAAATCTGGAAATGGTGGCAGTTTGAAGTTGGAAAGAATATGGTTCATATCAATGTCTGTCTCACTTGGAATTCTCAACATATTTAAAGTTGAGAAATCTTTAATTTACAGAGGTTTTTCGGTAATCTCAGCCTTGTTTTTAGATGTAACATATCCACATCACGTGACTTTTCCAGCCTCGACCCAGAGACCTTAAACATCCCCATTAATGGCACTGAAGACGATAAATCTGCAGAAGCCCAAGATTTATTTTCCTCTTTCGATATCAGCAAAGGAACGTCGCTGTCTTGTGTTTGTTGTAAATTGGAATGATTTCCATTTTGCTCACAATATCCTGCATCCTTTATATTTAATTGCGAAAAATCAGCATCATCTTTGCTGCTCGGTAATGAAGACATATTCCTTTTGTAATGGAAGGAAAAAGGTGTGAGAGCTCTTCGTTTTAAGAAAAAAAGAACAATCTTTTAAACCTACTTTGCCTCATTACCATTGGTAGGCACGTGGTTTCGTAATAAGACTAGTAGCGCCATCAACCGTCAAGATTGGAAAAATGGCTAAGCTATTCCGCTATAGAAAGAAACTTTTCAGAAATAGCACAAAAATGCTAAGTTTTAGTAACATAATTTTTTAATATGAAATTATTGAACTACATTATTTTTTTATCTGTTGCTACTTTTTATAAATTTTTGAAAAGCGTAATATCTCCTGTTTGATTCACTTACAATTTTAGTCTTCTGATAAGATCAGCAGACTTATATTCCCGTTTTGTCTGTTCTGTAGACAAGTATCATTAAATTATCATTAAGCACAACAATCGCAACAATTGCGCCTTTTGCATTCGCAACAATCACATTTATAGTGATTGTTGTAGCATTATAGAGGCGCAATTGTTGCGGTTATAGGAAATAAACACAAGGAAATTAAAGCAATATCAATTTTCAGAAGACTTTGCGCATCATTGTGATTGGTTTACTAATCGCTTTCCCTACCTTTTTTACTATTAAGTTCATATGAAAAACATGGGACCGCTAAAATCACCTTTCATAAGCAGGGCCCCCACAAGGGGGGGGGGGTCAGTTGGTCCCTCAGCACCGGGGCTTGGACGTCAAAGGGGCCCGGGCTTGTCGATTTGGAGATTCCCTTTTTTTTTATTTTGTTCATAACATGCAGGGAGGGGGAAAGGCCCGGTATTGCATTTGGTACCTGGGCCCGGAATTTGATGTGGGGGACCTGTCTAGAAGCTGTAGTTGCCTTCTGATAGATAGATAGATAGATAGATAGATAGATAGATAGATAGATAGATAGACCCAAACTACCTCAATAGCTTCTTTGCCCACAACCAACTAGATGTAGGATCTTCAATGCATCATTTTGTATCATCGCACACTATTTAAGACGATTTTTAGAGACAGGATTCATTCTTGTCGCTCGTTGTTGACCTCAACGAAATAAGACCCTACAGAACCGCGACCAGATATTATAAGGATAAGGATAAAAGAGGGTCGGCTATTTGCCGTTGGCCACTCAGATCTCATTTTTGGGTCCATTGTGTCCCCTCATGAAAACATTGATGATATCAATGATTATTCTACAACGTAAGGTTGAGTTTCTGTGGTCGTGAATAGTCCTGTAGATTTACAGAACGATAAAATGACCTTAATATTGAAAGTGGAGATGTTGTCAGTGGTAAGACGAATCTTACCAAAGATCTCCCATCTGTTCCTAGCTAAAGCTGGACAGAAGCATAGAATGTGTTCAGGAGTTTCCTGATCCCATTCCACATTTTCTACATAAATTACTTCGGGATATACCAAGTATATGTAGGTGTCTATTAAGAGTACAGTGTCCTGTAAGAACTTCTGTAATCATTTTGCAATGTTTCCTATCTAAATTTAGGATTGACATTGCAAAGCGATGGTCAGGCCTTTTTATAAACAACTTGGCCTGCTTCATACCATGCGAGGCAATCCAATGCCTATGGAACTGTTTTCCCAGGACAGTTCCCAGTAATCGTTTGCCTAGGTCGAGTGAGAAACCTAAGAAGGGCTCCGGGCCAATCGGAGTCAGAGATGAAACCCTTTTGGCCAACAGGTCCGCTTTCTCGTTTCCGTCAATACCTAAATGCCCAGGGACCCAGTACAAATAAACCAAATTTGTCTTGACTAGGCAGGATAGGGGCTCCCTACGTTCTGCAACAAGCTGAGAGGTGCAGACAGAACTGCTCAGGGCATGCAGAGCTGCTTGACTATCTGAGCTAGGAAAGTGAATGGCATAGTTAGGTATCATGTTGAAATAGGAAGTCAGAGCAGTTCTGAGAGAGAGCATGGGGCATAAGTCCTGTGCTTCTCTCCAGATACTGGAGTGATAGGAGGTATCATTATACCATTTGCCTTGATTAACCAACCTAAAGGCGGTTTTTCTGGCCTGATGCTCGATAAAGAGATAGAGAGGAGGCAGATCCAAAATTGCCTCCAGGGCGGCAGTAGGTGCCGTCTTTAAAGATCTGGTGATTCCTAGACAGGCTAGACGTTGAAGCCTGCTCAAGAGCATCCTAACCGTCTTCAGCCTTGTTCTAGTCCACCAGACAATAGCTGCGTAACACAGTGCAGTTCTAATCAGGGTCACATAAAGCCAATGGATAACCTTTGGCTGAAGACCCCAAGAACAACCAAAAGTCCTTCTGCACATCCAAAATGTGGCAGTGGATTTCTTGATCTTCGTTCTTGATTTCTTGATATTTCTTGATGTTCTTTCCAGGTTAGTTTGGAGTCAAAAATGAGTCCAAGATACTTGACGCTTTTGGAAAGATCAATTTGTTTGTTAAATAGGTTTAAAGTCGGAGTTTTCTCTATCTTTCGTTTCCTGGTAAAGTTTACTAAAGTAGCTTTGCTAGGATTGACCTTAAGATCAATACTGCAGCACAGCTAAGATCCCTTTGCATGAATTCAAAGACTGTCCCAGGATCTAGACTACAAATAAGGACAGCAAGGTCATCAGCATAGGCGTGGGAGTAGAAACAAAGTTTCTGAAGTTCCTCAAGAAGGGAGTCCATCACCAAACACCAAAGCAGTGGTGAGATAACCTCTCCCTGAGGACATCCTCTCATGGCCTTAGTTGAAATAGTGTTGCCAGAAAGGTGTACACAAATGGTGCGAGTTGAAAGCATATTCTTAATCCATCTAATAATGGATGGGTCAATACCATACTGTTCAGCTGCATTACAAATGGAGTCATAAGATGTATGATCAAATGCTCCTTCTATATCTAGAAAGGCGCCAAGAGCCATCTGCCCATGAGACAGAGAACGTTCTATCCTGTGTACCAGATGGTGTAAGGCTGTTTCAGTAGAAAGTCCTTTCTGATAGGCATATTGCCTGCAGTGTAGTGGATGTTTTAAAAGAATAACATCCCTTAAGTATCGATCAACCAATCTTTCCAAAGTCTTCAATAGAAAAGAAGAGAGGCTGATTGGTCTGAAAGATTTGGCAGAGATGTAATCAGATCTTCCTGCCTTTGGAATGAAAACAACTCTTGTCTTCCTCCAGTTCATAGGAATATAACCCAGTGCCAGACAAGAGCGATAGATATGTACAAGGGGAGGAGTAATAATTCCCATTCCATTCAAAAGAAGGGCTGGAAAAATTTCATCCTCTCCTGCTGCTTTGAAGGGTTTAAAACTAGCAATAGCTTGTTTAACCTTTTCATAGGAAACAATGCTTTTGGCAAGAGAAAAATCCTTGCTCAAAGTTGCATGTTGAAAAGAGATTTCAGAAACTCTTAAGTCTGGGAAATGAACTGCCAGAAAGCCTCTTCCTCGGATGAGGCAAAGATCCCAGTTTCATCTCAGAGCTTTTGGATAAGGCCTTGGTGAGCCTTGTGGCCACAGGTAAAGTCCCTATGTTGTCACAAAAAGTTCTCCAGGATGTTCTTTTTGAGTCCTAATGGCACGTTTATACTTCCTTTGAGATTGCTTGTAAGAATCCCAAGCTTGCATGGCACCTGTCAATTTTGCTTTATTGAGCAGCTTTCGGGTCTTAGACGGGAGTCTATCCAAGAATGGATTCCACCAAGTTACATTGTTCCTTCGTTTACTACGAAGTGGACAGTTCTGCTGATAAGCGGAGATGAGGGCATTTGTGAGAAAGCAAGCAGAGTTTTCTATGCCAAACTCACCACGATAAAGAGCGGGAAAACCTGCCGTGCTACGTTTAAGATCTTCCTTATAGAAATCCCAGTTCGTAAGTCTTGGGTTTCTAAACAAGTCTTCGCTGAGCACCTCCGCGCTCAAAGAAAAGAGAATAAGTTGGTGGTCCGACAAGGAGACCTCTTGATAGACCCTCCAATTGCATACCTCAGTCCTAAGACCTGTGGAAGCAAGGGTAAGGTCCAAAACTTCTTCCCTATATGGGGTAAAGAAGGTGGGAACTGAACCAACATTAAAGATGTCCAGATCAGTGGATGATAGGAACTCTAACAAGACCTCCCCTCTGGTGTTGATGTCGCTACTGCCCCACACAGTGTGGTGGGAGTTTGCGTCACATCCCAAAAGAAGGGGCAGTCCAGAGTTCATACAGTAAGAAACCAGTTTCTTTACCTCCAGCGGAGGCGGATCAAAATTTGGTTCATGAGCAAAGTAAGCAGATGCAATAACAATGTCGCATCTGTTATTTCTTGAAATCTGATTGCAACCAGATCCCTGGAACAGAATTCCGAGAGGAGGAAAATATTCCTGTGCTTGGTAAAAATACAAGCACGTGGAGTAGTCTGTAAGCATTGAAGCAAAGATCCTCCACATCCTCCCAGTCCTCTAACTTTGTCCTTATAGAGCCAAGGCTCTTGAATAAGGACAAAGTCAAGATCGAGCTCTGTGATGGAAAATCTGTGATTTTGGAAAATACCGCAGTAGCCGCTGAACAGTGCTGAAGATTTATCTGTAAAAAAGAAAAAGAACAAGACGTAATTTAAAGCACATTTACTAGATTAAAAGAAAATAAAAAAGAAGACAAAACTTATCTAGTTTGAGACCTCCATTGTCTCAGGTTTAGGAGAGGGTCCTTCCCTGCTAATGGCGTCTTCTTCTTTGTCTTCTAAAGGAGTCCTTTTTTCCAGGAATTTAGGTTTATTCTTTAGAGTCACTTCTGTAACATCAAGATTTATACATGGTCGAAAATTTATTTTCGCCAGCTGATTAACGGAATCCTCATCTAGTTCAATGACTAGTCTGAGTCCGTGTTTTTCTTTTTTGGTCTCCATAATTCTCCAAGTAGAGGCTTTAAGACCAGGATTCAGCCTATCGAGCAGATAGGTCGCCTCACTTGGATTGGAGATCTTCCCTGGAACCCATAGCATAGCTCTGGTCAAACGGGGTATTTTAGTGGCTTCCACAGCGAAAAGCGCGACCCCTTCCCAGATTCTTAAATTAGGGACTGTTCTAAGAAGCCAATCCCTACTAAAGATGTTATCTGCACTCACAAAGATGTACTCTGTCCTGCGTCTCGTACCTCTGAAGCGAGGAACTTGTCCTGCTTCTGGGATCTGGCGGATCAGTCGTCCCACCGCATATGACAACTCCATCTGCTCTTCTTCCGTGAAATTCTCGGTCTTATTCGATTTTCGAATAGCTACCTGAAGAGCAGGATCCGCAACTGTTGCATCAGCGTAGCTGCTTGTGCCGGGGCTACTGGACGGATGTCCCCGTTGTCTTTTAGGATAAGAACTTGCTTCTGATGGTGTATGTGAGCTCGTGTGCTAGGTCGGTGTATTTACTGATCTTGTCTGCGTGAGTTTTCTGCATGTTCTTGCTGATAGGCACTGCAATATCATTGAGATAGGTCTGTTTGTTGACCTTATCAACAACTGTGATATCAGGTCGTTTGTGATTATGTTTTTGTCTGTGTGAATGGGACGGTCCCAGAATAGCTTATGTGAGGGTGACTCTAATACACTTTGTGGTATGTACTTGTGTGCGGAACCGTGTTCTTAATAAGTGAGTGTTTGTGTGCTAGTTGTTGATGAACGATCGACGCTACCTGATTGTGTCGGTGGAAGTAGTCTGTTTGGGAGAGAAGGGGACAGCCTGATATTATATGGTCGATCGCCTCATGCGTAGTATGGCATTTCCTGCATCTGTCGTCGTGAGTGTTTGCATTCATGTAGAATGTGTTTCTTGTAGATGCGTGCGGGGATAACTTGGTCCTGTATCGCGATCATGAACCCTTCGGTCTCCCCAAACAGCTCACCACTCATCAGCCATCTGTTCGACGCTTCCATGTCGACATGAGACTGGCTGAGTTCATGGCGATGTCTGCCATGGAGTTCCTTATGAGCCCCAGATTCACGCAGCTGCTGAGTGTGGGTGTCGGGGGTGGTGAGTGTTGGATAAGGGTTTTCGAGGTCCGGGGGGGTGAGGTGTGTGTCAGCCTTGACAATGGCTAAGTGGAGTGAGGAGTGTTGTGCTCTTTGGTGGAAGTGTTCCCTAAGTGTGTGTATTTGTTTTTCGTGTAGGGTGGTGAGGTTTTTGAGTCTTCGGCCTCCCTCCTTGAGGGGAAGAGTCATCCGTAGCGGACTTGGGGTGGTGCATGTTGTGTTTCGTGAATGTAGTGCGTGTTGTACGTTGTTGTGCTTCGAGTTCGGTGTTTGTCCATGAAATTACGCCGAAGGAATATGTTAGTGTGGGACAGCAAAAGTTTTGATGGCTTTAATTTTATTTCTGTCGTTCAGTTATGTTTTGAGGATGTAGTGGACGAGAGCACGGTATGTGTGCTTGAGTGCGTTTTTTATGTTTGCGTTGTCAATGATGCGCGCTTGCTGGAAGCCTAGGTACTTTTAGGTCTCTCCCTCTTCCATGTTTTGATGGCCAACGCATGATCCAGTTCAGAACCCTCCAAATTTGAAGTCTTCCCGCGTGTTATATATAGCGGCGGCATTTGTCGATTCCAAATTCCATTCCAATGTCTTTGTTGAACTGTGTGGTGACTTGTAGTAAATTAGTAAGTTGTGCATTATTTGTAGTGTAGAATTTAATATCTTCCATGTAGAGTAAGTGTGTGCCTGAGGTAAGTCTGTAACCGTGTTTTGTGTTGTCTAGCATGTGGCTCAGTGGATCCAAGGCGAGACAGAACCAAAGAGGACTCAAGGAGTCTCCCTGGAAAATACCTCTCCTTATGGGAATGGGGACTGTAGTGATGGAGGTGTTGGAGGTGCGCAGGTGTAATGTTGTGTTCCAACTCTTCATCGTGGCATCCAAGAATGCCGTGATCTTGGGGTATGTTTTGCAGAGATAAGAGTGTGTAGAAGCCAGGAATGAGGGACCGAATCAAACGCCTTCTTGTAGTCGATATGCGATGTGTAAGCTCCTATTCTTCGCGCGCGCCTGCCGCAGGATTACCAAGTCAATAAGGAGTTGCTCCTTACAACCCTGGGAATTCCTGCGAGAGCCCTTCTGTTGTTCGGAAAGGATGTTATGTGTCTCAATGTGTGTGTAGATTTTGTTTGTAAGGCAGGAGGTGAGGAGTTTGTAAAGTGTGGACAGGCAAGTGATTGGACGGTAGTTTGCAGGGTGCGCTGTTTCAGTGTTCTTGCTCTGTAGATATGTGACACCCTGTGTGAGGAAAAGAGGCATATTTTCTGGATGTTGGATTATGTGAATGTAAGAGATAGCTTCCCATGCAGGGACGTGAACTTCTTGATCCAGAAGTTCTGAACGCCGTCTGCACCAGGAGCCTTCCAGTTGTGTGAATGTTTTAGTGCTGTCTACATGTCTGCGAGAGTAATCTCATGGAGGGCATGTAGGATAAGTGTTCAGTGAGTTGTTCCTCTGTTATCCATGGTGCTTTGACATTGTAGGGAATGGGGTTTGACCACAGAGACGACATGTAATGCCACATCATTCACCATATATTATCCATCGTTAGGACTTAGCGAACAGCGGGTAGCGGATTAGCGATGTTCCATTGTAGTTAACAATCTTATTCCCCCATGCATACTTGCACAAATTAGGGAATAAGGGTTGAATCCAACCACGGGACACCACACCACACCCCACCAGAAGACTACCTTTACGGCAAACACAGAAGCAATTTCTACCCCTCAGTACAATGCCCCAACAATACAACTAATGACATATTACAAGCAGCTCACGATCATTTCTACACTGCACTAGCACAATACACAGGCACAGACCTCACAGACCTCACAGACCTGGTGATCTAACTTTATTAAGCCTAAATCATACGGAAGAAGTTTGTGTGTCAGTTTTCTGCCTTTCGTTTATTCCTTGAATTTTTGTAACTGAAAAAAAGTAAGTTCCGTTCAGACGAGAAGTGAAACCAGAAGGTATATTGCGCGTGAGTGGCGCTGCTTTTTATACAAAAAGAACCAATCACGACGAGATCAAACATTTTGACGATATCTCTTTCTAGAATTCACAGGCCCTATAAAACTTTTGTAAGGCAAATTAATAAACTTAAATTAGAGATTACGATTAATTAAACTAATTTAAACAATCAATTAAAGTTTGAACAGCGTTTGTACTCCACGACATTTTAAAAATGGCGCTTACTTCGTTGCCGTCGATGTTGTGGCGTGACGTCATTACTCCGGAAGTGCGTGATTGGTTGTTGTTAATGAGAAGAGACAGAAAAATAGGCTTCTCCCTATTTCCAGTTCTGCCACTGAAAACAAAGAGAGAAGCAAATCACACGTTAACATGTATCCAGTATTAGTGAATCTGATAAAAAACTGACGGAGAAACTTCTTCCGTGAGAATTGGTCTTTTCCAGTTCTGCCACTGAAAATACAGACAGATGCAAATCACACGATAGCATTTCTCAGTTATTAGTGTGTCTGATAAAAATTCACACAGAAACTTCTTCCGTGTGACTTGGCTATAAGTGACATCCTAGAACAGCTGATTCACGCTCTTATCAGCGATTATCAGCTAGGAATAGTCACCAGTAAACAGCGAGGTCTCGATATAGAGGCTAATAGGAATAATCGTCGGAATCAATGTGGAGCTTTGATATAAGTTTTCCAGATTGTTATAAGAAGATAAAACATGCAACATATTACTAATATCTACGTTATATGTTTTATTTTACATATGTAACATAAATGTAATAAAGTGTTTAACCCTTTGACGTTTATTAATTGTTTCTTTAAGCTTTGGAGGCTCCACATTGACTATTAATCTCCGTATCGAGACCTCGCTGTTTACTGGTGACTTCTCCTAGTTGATGATCGTCAAAGAGCGTGAAACAGCTGTTCTAGGATGTCACTTAGTAAACACTTGGTCTCACCCATTGATGTTTATTAATACTTATACGCGCTTTTTTATTCTAGAAAAGTTAAAGTGTTCCCTTCGATAGGCCTATGGAATCGCGGGAGGTAAGGCTCCCGCTGCTCGACCAACGGGACTAAGTTGAGATCAGCCCGACGCCCGCCCGCCTTTAACTCCCGGGAAAGAAACCCGGTACCCATTCTATAGAGGGCTGGGTAGACCCTAGGACCCGTTTGTAGGAGAAAGGAGCGTGGAAAAAATCGAACCCGGCACCTCCAACCCGCAGCCTTATCACTCGGCCACCGGGCCCACTGCTTTTTTATTCTTTTTGTTACAATTAGCATTATAATGAAATAATGAAGTATAAAAACTGAGTAATTTAATACTTTTTATTTATTAATTAGTATATTTACTCAATATAAAAATTAAATTAATAATTACATATTAAATAGATACATTTAATTTAGAGATTACACAAGATGATTCAAAATTTCCTGTACAAATTTTAAAGGTAGGTCAGAAATAAAAAACAAACCGTATTCATAGTGGAATTTACGTCCTCAAACGCCACCCGTATGGGCTAGGAGGTATATGAAAGTTCAGAAATAAAAGACAACAAGATATACAATATGTTTATTAGTCCTATGTTTACAATATGACAGTAATGTGTACACAGTAGGTGCTGAAAGTTCCTTCCACCAAGAGTAATACACGCCTCACAAAGTCACTGCATGGATTGCCGAACAAGTGCAAAAATTCGAGGCCTTTCGCGTAAAGTCACTATATCCTCCGTCGCGAAGAGACGCTAGGATAAGTACGGACACAGTCACGGAGACCGCTATTTTGGAGGCAAGAGCAGATTCTGCGTGGCTTAGGACATTCAGCTATAAGCTATTTTTGTTCAAAAAAGAATTGTACTCGTTTTTTGTTTTGATTTTTAAACTTCCCTCTAGAAGGGGTGGATACCAATTTCTATTTACTAGAAAAAATATAATCAGTTAGATCTTCACTTTAATTGCAAATGACAATTAAAACTCATTAATAATGCAAACGATAATCATAAGGAAGTCGCTATTCTTTTCTTCTTCTTCTTTTTTTTTTCTTCAAATATTGTTACCGGTCGATTGGGCCACCCTCCCGTCTAGAGAATCGACTCGCCCGACCTGTCATCCCTGTGAGAAATTGACCGATCCGGGGCTGAGATCGAGGCATCCTTTTGCTTCCTATAGAGCTGCAGAGCTTAGCTTGGGCAGTTCGCTTGGTGGCAACCAGCCACAAAGGAGTTCTCCACCCGAGGAAATAGGAAAGGATCGGCGGCAAGGGGCCACGAGAAGTATAGTCCGTCTAAGTCAGCAAGGCAGTCCCTTCAGGCGTTTGGACAGAGAACTTGAAAAAATAGGGATGAAAGGGTATCAGGTAAGTGGGAGTAGGGAGAAAGGGTTAAGCACAGTGGGGGTGGACGTTTCTGTGGACTGAGATTAGAAGGGATTCTAGGATATTAACAAACGCAACAGTACAGTTCCTCATCAACATTAAATAATATTTGCAATTCGAGTGATGTATTCTTTTTAAAAATTAAAGCTAAAATAATCATTAATTACGTTAGCTATCAATTGTTCTTTAATATTTTTTAGTTTACCATAATCGTATTTATCCCAGTTGACTGAACAATTTATTACTTAATTTAATTTTGTTCGTTATAGGCATAATTATTATTAAGCTTCATTTATTTCGAATTCACAATATTGGTCTTAAAAATTACTTAACTTTGAAGAAAAACATTTACAAGGATTTCTTTGTAAATTTGATTACTTCTTTAAATATTTTTATTAATTAACCAAGTAAATAAAGAAAAAACTAAATAAATAAATAAGATATTATTAGTTATATTGTTATGGAATTAAAAAAAAAAGTCTTATGTGATCTTTTTTTTAGTATTTTTGGAGAATTCAGCTCTTCGGAAATGAGTCATTTAGATCCCTTCTAATCTCAGTCCACAGAAAAGTCCACCCCCACTGTGCTTAATCCTTTCTCCCTACTCCCACTTACCTGATACCCTTTCACCCTTATTTTTTCAAGTTCTCTGTCCCAACACCTGAAGGGACTGCCTTGCTGACATAGACGGACTATACCTTCAGCCAGAGAAGGCAGCGGAGCTTGGTTCAGGGCCGGAACCCAGAGAAGGAGCCGCCGAAGACAATGAGTGGCTCAGTGCCACGAAGATTTCCCCAGACCGGGAGAAAGCAATTAGTTTGCTAACCGAATTCAAGCAGTGGTTTCCAACCGCAGCACACAGAAAGGAACGACTTCGGGAGATGCCATCCCAGGCTGTTGCAGACGCATCAGGTACCGCAGAAGGCAGAGACGATCGTACTTCAGAGGAACGATTTCGGGAGAAGCCATCCCAGACCGTTGCAGACGTAAGGGACGCTCGTACTTCAGGAACGACGACGGGAGAAAACATCTTTAGTCATTACCGACTCACCGATTGCCGCCGGATTCGAAGCCCTGTGTTCTACCAGGAGCCAGTACGAGAAGAAACTTCAGAGAAGTTACGTAGAAGCCTTAGTGACACCCGTAAGAGACGGGTTGAATACGTTACAGCGTTCACGAACTTTTACTTCAACGTACGAACAATAAAGTTAGTAATAAAGTTAGCTCAAAAGTTACACTCGGGTGAAGATTTATTCTCCTATCGTATTAAAGATCTAAAACCCCTCCTTGCCACCGGACTACAGTGGACAGTCTACCTATTGCCCCAGACGTCGGTAGCAATATCACCTTTTTTTATTTTTTATCTGGAAATTTTAATATGGCACATCTGATTTCTTAAATTCAAGAAAGTATTTGCTATTAAAGAAATAATCTTGAAACATTAATTCATCAACACAAATCAGTAAGTATTGTATATAAAAAAAATGTTTATATATGCAGATGACATTATAATAATAAAGAATGGGAAAAATCTTGAAAAAATAGCAGAAAGTTTGCAAAAAAGGGGACTTTAATATTACTGAAAGATGAACACATGACAATAAGTAGGTTATAAATGGAAAAAAAAAGTCTGTTAATACACTCAAATTCCACCACATAAACCAACCACATATTTTCATAATGATAAATGCTTACAATTTATCATTTAATATAAATATTGTAATAAAATACCTGTAGTAAATAATATAAAATTCACTCATTAACAAAAAAAACGACGCACCTAGAAGTTATTGTCTGATTGTAATGGAATTTCTTATGCAAAGACATTGGGACCGCCAATCCAAATGATTGAACTTTGGTGAACAATGAATGAATAGCGAGAGCTACAGCGCATCGGAACTGCGCACTCAGCAGGTGTATATAAGAAGCGATTCTCAATCTGATGGTCAAAATTTCTGTTGCATTGCGAGTTAGGATACCTTTCAACGACTTAAAAAATGCCTCGTCGCAGGATTCGAGCTCATTACGTGCAACTGTCAGAGTTTGAAAGAGGTCGTATCATTTGATTGAAAGAGGCAGGTTGGGCAAATCGGAGAATCGCTCGTCATATGGGTCGAAGTGATGCGGCGATTAGAAGATGCTGGCAGGAATGGGTGGACAATGGCAGATTTCAGCGTCGTGAAGGTAGCGGTCGACCTAGGGTCACAGCAGAGCGGGAGGATAGAGTGATTGTCAGATCAGCTGTCACAGCGCCTGAATCATCGTTATCAACCATCAGACGTGCGACCCGCACGCATGTCCACCATGACCATTCACAGACGGCTGAGAGAGCGACATCTACGCTCGTACCGACCGCTACGCCATCTGCCACTCACGTCTGCACAACGTCGGGCCAGATTACAGTGGTGCTTGGCTCGATCCGGTTGGAATGATGCTGACTGGGGACGTGTAGTGTTTAGTGACGAATCCCGCTTCCAACTTTGTCCTGACGATCCTCGCAGACATGTCTGGAGGCGCCCAGGGCAGCGTGCCGATCCTGCTTTCACTATTGCACGCCACACAGGCCCTCAACCAGGAGTTATGGTCTGTGGTGCCATTTCCCTTGATAGCCGGACCCCTTTGGTCGTCATTAGCGGCACACTTACAGCACAGCGGTACGTCGACGACATTCTGAGACCTGTTTTGCTACCCTTCCTTTTGCAGTACCCTGGCCTCATTTTTCAGCAAGATAATGCCAGACCACATTCGGATTGTGTTGCTATGACCTGTCTTGCAGCTTGCGAAACACTTCCTTGGCCAGCCAGATCCCCAGATCTCTCTCCAATCGAGCATGTCTGGGATATGATGGGAGACGACTGCATCCACCAGGGAATGTGGATGACCTAGCCCGACAATTGGAGCAAATTTGTTAAGAAATACCGCAGTAGACCACCAGGGAGCTTTATCACTCTATGCCAAGTCGTGTGGCAGCTTGCATTCAGGGTAGAGGTGGGTAACACCTTAATGAGCTCGTTACTTTGTAACTCTGTAACTCTGAAATAAATCATTCAATTTGTCTGAAATTTTAATCATTTTCTATTCTGTATAAGCTTCCTCTCTATAATCTTCCTCTCCACCAATTTTTGTCTTCATCGGACAACTCCTTCTAGGTGCGTCGATTTTTTTTGTTAATGAGTGTATTTAGGATTAACTATAAATAAGACCTTTATTTAGAACACACACATGCATTTATTAAAAAAAAAAATGAAAAGCGATATCGTATATATTTTATCATATAAAAGATTGATTGCCAATTAAAATTTGTGGAAAATAAGTAAAAGTTAATTAAAAAGGCATTGATTGATTAGAACAATGAAAAGTAACGCGTGAAATAGATTAGCACGTGAATAGCGCGACGATGTTCGAAATTGTTATTAAAAGAGATTTGGATGAATTCTTCATAAAGATGGTGTGGTTTTATTTTTCCTCCGAATTATGAACTTGGATTATAAAGAACTATTTATGAACAACTTGAAGAACTGTTTATGAACATTACTTAAAGGACTATTTGTGAACTATTTTGTGAATCGTTAATGAACGGATAAATTAATAAGAAGAATTCTCAAGTAATGAAAGTTTGAAGTGGATTTGTATCTGAAGAATTTAAGAAGAATAAGTATTTAAGTGTTTTCTTTATATGTTATTTTCCAGGCCGGGGATAGTCATTGGACTGTACCCGGGAGCTTCGGGATGTCAGTAACCTGGCGGGTCCACGGGTGGTGGATAGTGGAAATCTTCGTCTCCGCGGGGTCCGAGGACACTGTGTGAGGCGAAGCAGTGCTCTGCACCCCGAACCTGACTCCCCCCCCCAATCTAAGGTGTTAAGCGGACCGTGCCGATGGATGGATAGCACTGGGGTTATAGTGTCTTCAACGGTGCCTCTAGGAAACCAGGCCGAATCCTGGAGTAAATAAAAAAAAATGGCCTTCCCTGCGAATGGGGGCTCTTCGCAGGGTGACGTTTGCTTCCCCCATAACAATGGAGGGCTCTGAAGAAGAGAACTCCAAAGACATCCCCATCTAGGGTACTAACCAGGAAGTTAACTTCCACGAAACTTCAGAAGAGGGACGGTATACACCGAAACCTCCAGAGGAAAAGTGGAATGGATCAGGAATTTCCTGAACACTTTCTATGTTTCTGTTTCAGCTTTAGCTAGGAACAGATGGGAGATCTTTGGTAAGATTTCGTCTTACCATTGAAAATATCTCCACTTTTAAATAAGGTCATTTTATTTTTCTGTAAATCTACAGGACTCTTTATGACCACAGAAACTCAACCTTATGTTGAAGAATAATCATTGACGATGTCAATGTTTTATGAGAAGACACAATGGACCCAAAAAACGTGGTCTGAGTGACAAAACGGCAAATAGCCGACCCTCAGTATATCCTTATCCTTATCCTTATCCTTATATGTTATTTTTGTTTAAGAATATTATACATTGTGTTTGTTGATAAAGAACATTTCTGCTAATAAAATATACATAAAGTAACAAAATTAAATTACTTATATATTTTACATTTTTTGACTCGAATATAAATTATGCTAGTTCAGTTGGACTAGAACCTACATGAATCATCTAAAAGCTACTAATAATTTACAAAAAAAAAAAAAAATACTGAAACTTGTATTTTACAAAAGAAACAAAAGCAATGAAAATTTAAGAATTGAAAATCTTATTAAAATTAAATCTTATCGCCACACCAAAAATTTTTTTTAAAATTAATAGTAGATAATTATTATAAGTTTATATATAACAGAGAACAAATAAATAATAGCAAATATAACTTAAGAACATCAAAAATTTAATATAAGTTTTCCTTCAAATAGATAAAAATTAATATACGTGTACTGAACATAGTATTAATTCACAAATTATAGCCGGTACACCTGGTTAAATTGTAATACATTAATTTAATCAAAGAATCAAAATTTCCATCACGACTATAGTTTCTATTGCGGAGAGCAATCATTCTTCAGCAAGGCTGAACAAGTTTATATATGGGTTGCCCTGCGGAATCCCGTAGAAAGATTTTTTCGATTGATTAAAATGATGATTTAAGAAAATTTAAAAAAAATTTTGGAATAAAATTAAAAAAACTTTTTGGAATAAAATTTAAAAATTGTTTAAAAATTCAAATTTATGAAAAAAAAAAAAAAAAAAAATTAAATTGAAGTAAAATAAAGTAAAAATAAAATAATGAAATAAACTAAAAAGGACAAGAAAGGGAGGAACACCAAGTGGGACATTTCATTGAAGATTTAAACTTGAATTCTTTTTTTCTTTCTTCTTCTTTTTCTTTTTTATTCAATATCTACTGTTAGCAGGAATGGAAATACACTCGTTGTACGCTAATAAGTTTTCCTTCAATTAAGAATAAATATGTTGAAAATCATTCTATGTATATATTGGAAAATATAATTAACAAAATTGCTTTAAATAATAATAAATTTTCAAAAATATCACAACTAAAATTTTTTCTAAATACAGTGAAACTTGGATAATTCGAACTTGTTTAATTCGAAATTCTGGATAATTCGAATTTTTTGCTCGGTCCCTAGAATTCTGTATTAAAATAATGTTAAAAAATCGTGGATAATTCGAATTTTATTTTGGATAATTCGAATTTTTCGTGCGATTGTCCTTAAAATATTACGGTAAAAATTGTTCCTGAGACTTTTCTCAGCTAAGATACATTATTATAGATAATTATAGATACATTATTTATTTTAACGGTCTTTCTAAGGAAAACAAAAGCGAGGGTTGGAATGTCACTATATGGGGATTTCCGAGGATTTTTCTGTCCAACCTCTGTTGTTACCCTGCCCCCTCCCACATCCCTTCGGTCTTGAGTCACCTGCGTTTCCTGTGAATGATTTAATGCGGTTATATACATTTTTAGTTTTTGTGCTTGTGCTTTAAGTATTGTTTATATCCTCTTACTATGCCATTTTCAAAAGCTACAGCTCCTTATAAGTCATTAACATTAGCTGAAAAGGTAGCGGTGATTAAAGAAGTGGAAAAAGGCCTTAAAAAGAAATCGGAAATCGCCAAGGAATTTGGAATTCCATCCAATACGTTATCGACATATTTGAAGAACAAAGATAAAATCTTGAGCAGCAAAAATGCCAATGGAAAAAATAGAAAAAGAACGAGAGGACCTGGCAACCCAGAGGTTGGAATCATTTGCTAGGACACAAAGATTGCATTCAATGAAGCAATTAAAAATATCTGCCTTTTTTTTTTGAAAGTGATGAATAATTAAGCTAGTAAAATATGTTTGATTTAATGAAAAAAAAATGTAGCAGTATTCTTAGATAAAGTTTGTGTGTTAAATCTTTGATCGTGGAGTTAATCTTTTTTATTTATCTCTTCTGTTTGAGAGAATATTTGTAATTCGAATTTTTGGATAATTCGAACTTTTTCTCTGGTCCCTTCAGCTTCGAATTATCCAAGTTTCACTGTAATTAGTTACATAATAATTTAAATTTTATAGAAAATTAAAGAGTTGTATGGTTTTTAATGTGTTCTAAATTATAATTGTAATTTATAGAATTTTAAAATTCTTGTAAATGCTTATTATAATATGTTCTAACTTACATTTATAATTTATGAAATTTTGAAATTCTTATTATAAATTACTGGTAGTTACTGAAGAAGGAAAAGAAATTATAAAGATAGAGAGGAAAAAAGGTTTTATTTTCTTTATTTAGAATAATTCTTTATATAACAATAATAATAATAATATAATAATAATAATAATAATAATTTATTTGCCTTACAAAAGTTTGATAATACATAATAGTTATGAGTGTGACGTCCCTGTGCCTTAAGGGTAGTCCCGTCGAGAAGGCAGGCAGGGAGTCAATCACAGGCAAGAAAAAATAAAATAAAATAAAATACAAAAAGCATTACTGGTTACATATAATGGAGAAAACAAAACAGAGCATAACACAAAAACATTGAAACAAATAAATATAATGGGGATAAAAGGAACAGTTAATCTGTAATGAAAATGTGAAAAAGAATTACACAATTGTGGAGTTTAGACCTGGTGATATATACAATCTACGTAAAATGAGAATGAAATATATAATTAAAAATGTCATATAATTCGTGAACAGAAATTTTCGGATAAGGGGTTAAGCCTAGCCCAAATAGATAGAAAGTAAAGAGAATAGAAACAGAAATAGCGAAATAAGGAGGAGGAGAGGAGAGGTTGGAAGATATCTGATGAAGGTAGACGTTTGCGACTTGACAACGGATAGATTAGGAATTAACTTATGGATTGGAGAGAAGAGAAGGTAAGAATGATAATTGTAAATTTGTGGTTATGTTAGTGTAGGCAGATGATGTTTTAGTTTTCTTTTGAACTGTTTTAAATTGGGACTTTCACGAATATTGGGGGGAATTTTATTCCACAGAGAAGGAGCAGAGTAGCTAACAGCTCTTTTTTGATAATTTGATGCGATTCTTGGAGTAAATAGAGTTGAGGAGGTTCTTGTATTGTAAAGATGTGACTGGGGCTTAGTAGGTAGTGTGATAGAAGAAGAGATATTTTTATTAAGTAATTTATAGGTGAAGAGAGCTAACTGTAAGTTATAGAGGTCATGGAAGGAGATAACTTTATATTTGTGCCAAAGAGATTTAGTCGAGTATTGCATTGGCTTTCCGTCCAAAAATCTCAGGAAGTGTTTTTGTGCCTTAAGAATCATGTTTTGATAAAATTTAGAGGCGGTGCCCCATATTGCAATACCGTAGCATATGTTGGAGTGGATTAAGGACCAATATAGATTTAGAAGTATTTGTGTCGGTAGAAAGTTTAGTTTTTTAATAATGCCCAAGTTTTTAGAAATTTTATAAGAAATTTGTTGCGTATGTAGATTCCATGAAAGATCCTGTGTGAGAAAGATACCCAAATATTTGAAGGAATGCACTTCCTGAAATGCAGTGTTTTTATAAGTGACAGAAAAATTCTCTTTACAAAGGATTTTGTTTTTTTGATGGAAAAACATATATACTGTTTTCGATGTATTTAATTTCAGATCATTTAAAGACAACCAAGATTCAAGGTGATGGAGTGTTTGTTGAACATTTTCCTTGAGATCCTTTATACTTCTATTAGCAAAGAGAAGAGTTCCGTCATCCGCATAGAAGATGCATTTGTTAGCAGGAGAAGTGAGGAGGAGATCGTTAATAAATAGATTGAAGAGAAGGGGAGACAGAATGGAACCTTGCGGTAATCCTTTGGATGTAGAAAACCAGGAGGAAGAGTATCCATTTAGAGTTAATTGATATTGGCGATTAGTTAGATAAGAAGCTAGCCATGACAATGGAGGGCCTCTAATACCCAAATGCTCTAATTTAGTCATTAAGATGTCAATATCAATTAAATCAAATGCTTTCTTGAGATCAAGAAATAAACCTAAAACAATTTGCTTTGATGCCATTTGATTTGTGATGAATTCTGTTAAATCTATTAGAGCTGTTTCAGTATTTTTTCGATGTGTGAAACCGTGTTGTTGTTCAGCAAGTAGTTTTTTCTGAGATATGAATGTCGATAACTTATTAAGAAAAAGCTTTTCAAAGACTTTTGAGAACGTGTTAATTATAGCTATAGGACGATAGTTGGCTAAATCGTTCATGTCACCTGATTTCCATAGTGGAATAATTTTAGCCTCTTTGAAGGAGAAAGGGAAGATGCCTTCTATGGCTGACATATTGAATATGTGAGCTAGAGGGAGAGAGATTTCATCTACGATGTTTTTAAGAAGATTAGGGGAGACCTCATCAGGTCCAGAAGAACTTTTATTACTTAACGATTTAATGGTATATTCCACTTCAAGAGGGAAAGTTGGTGATAGATAAAAGGAAGAAGGAACTGGGTTGTGAGGTATAGAAATGTTATGTACATCAAGAGAAGAAGAGGATGAGTGTGGAAGTAGCTTATTCAGAAAATGATTTAAATTTTGAGTGGTATCAGTGGGATTATTCTCGGCGATAAGATGAGATGGAAGCTTTTCTTTAATTGAGGTTGTTAATAGCTTATTAATATTCTTCCATTTCTCTTTAATAGATAGGCTATCCTTAAATGCATTTTCGTAGTAACTGATTTTGGCCGATCTAATTTTTGATTTTAAGTTATTTTGAAGAGTTTTGAGACACTGAAGCTTGTCAGGGGTAGGGTTCTTTTTGCAGGTTTTATAAAACTTATTTTTTTGGCGAATCTCTTTAAGTAGATCCAAGGAAAGCCATGGATTTTTATTTATGTTAGATGTATTAGTTTTAGGGGTGCCGAGAGGCGGGAAATATTTATTGAATCCAGTGAAGAAGAATTTGTTGAAGATAGTGACTGCTTCATCCGTAGATGTTGCATCTTTCAACTCTCTTATCCAGTTAATTTTCTGAAGATATTTTTTAAAGTTATTTACATTTTTTGTTGTGATTTTCCTATTTTTAGTTGTTACAGGCTTTTTAAAAGTAAGGTTTTTAAATAAATTAGAAGTTGTAGCTGTAAAGAATATTGGATCGTGGTCCGTTATTAAAACGTTCAGGATACCTTTAGATTGTACAGGAAAGTTTGTAAAGATTTGATCCAAAAGAGTGTGAGATGAAGGCGAATCTATGAGAGGGAAAAAAGAGTAGCAATTCAGTGAAGTTATAATATCTATGATTGTTTTGTCATTTATATTGAGAAAGTTAGTATTAAAGTCGCCTATGAATATCCCTCTTTTATTGTTGTGGTTAATAAAATTAGCAACTGAAACTAAGTAATCGTGGAAGAGTTGTAGGTTTCCAGATGATGGTCTGTACATTCCGACGAATATTAGATCCTCATTTACCGAACAACAAACACATTCTAAATCTACATTGATAACAGAGAATTCGTTAATTTTTGTAATATTGAACTTGTTATTATAATATAGAGCAACGCCGCCTCCTTTTCTGTGATTTCTATTTATTGAAACTGTGGAATATCCCTCAATATTCGGCAAAGACTGTGAGTTTGTGGCCCAAGTTTCCGTCAGAAGGATAAAATCAGGAAATTTGTGCAAAGTTTCTAAAGTACCTAGTAGCATGTCCCAATTAGCTGTAATACTACGAATATTTTGCGAAAGAATGATCAGAGAGTCTGGTGAGATTGTTAAGAATGGGTCTTCAATGCTTGCCATAAGGAGAAGGCGGAAGATATGGTTTAAAATTTATGGGTTTTTATTCACTATTCATCGAAAGTTCGCAATGACGTCTGACTTACAGCGTTATTTAGAGCGGGCCAAGGGATTCAAATAGATTGAGTTGAGAGGTCAAGAAAACGAAGTGGAGCAAGTGGAAAGAAAGAGTTTACAGTGTATTATGAGGCCTAAGGAACCACTTGAATAAATTGTTTTTAAATATAGATCTCGAAAACGAAATTGTTTCTTAGTATATACAGTACGAATTAGAAGGTGGGAGAGAGGAATGGGAGATGAGATGTAAGGAAGGTAAATTGTATAGAACGAATGATAATAATAATAATAATTAATCTAATTAATAATAAACTCTATGCCACAAACAATGCAGAACTTACTAATTTACTACAAGCCACCACACAGTTCACCAAAGACAGTCGGATGGAATTTGGAATTGACAAATGCCGCAAGTTACACATAATACGTGGGAAGACTTCGAATTTGGAGGGTTTTGAACTGGACCATGGTTTGGCCATCCAATCCATGGAACAGGGAGAGACTTAAAAGTACCTGGGTTTCCAGCAAGCGCGCGTCATTGACAACGCAAACATCAAAAATGCACTGAAGAACACATACCTTGCTCGAGTTCACAAAATCCTCAAAACACTACTCAACGCCAGAAATAAAATTAAAGCTATCAACACTTTTGCCGTTCCCACACTAACATATTCGTTAGGCATAATTCCATGGACATACACCGAACTCGAAGCACTACAACGCGCAACACGCACTACATTCACGAAACACAACATGCACCACCCCAAGTCCGCTACGGAAAGGATGACTCTTCCCCGCAAGGAGGGAGGCCGAGGACTCATCAACCTCATCACCCTACACGAAAAACAAGTACATACACTTAGGAAACATTTCCACCAAAGAGCAGAAGACTCCTCACTTCACTCAGCCATTGTCAAGGCTGACACACACCTCACACCCCTGAACCTCGAAAACTCTTCTCCAACACTCACCACCCCTGACACCCACACTCAGCAGCTACGTGAATCATGGGCTCGTAAGGAATTCCATGGCAGACATCATCACGAACTCAGCCAGCCTCATGTCGACATGGAAGCGTCGAACAGATGGCTGACGAGTGGTGAGCTGTTTGGGGAGACCGAAGGGTTCATGATCGCAATACAGGACCAAGTCATCTCCACACGCAACTACAAGAAACACATTCTATACGATACAAGCACACATGACGACAAATGCAGGAAATGCCACACTACGCATGAGACGATCGACCACGTAATATCAGGCTGTCCCCTTATCTCTCAAACAGACTACCTCCACAGACACAATCAGGTAGCGTCGATCGTTCATCAACAACTAGCACACAAACATTCACTTATTAAGAGCACGGTCCCATACTACAAGTACATACCACAAAGCGTATTAGAGTCACCCTCATATAAACTATTCTGGGACCGCCCCATTCACACCGACAAAACCATACATCACAACAGACCAGACATCACACTTGTTGATAAGGTCAACAAACAGACCTATCTAATTGATATTGCAGTGCCTATCAGCAAGAACATGCTGAAAACTCACGCAGACAAGATCAGTAAATACACTGATCTAGCACACGAGCTCTAGAAGCAGTGGAGGCAGGATCGAGTACGTGTTGTACCCATCGTTCTGTCTGCCACTGGTCTGGTGCCTCACACATTGCACCACAGTCTCAGCACACTAGGACTTCACAAAAACACTTATGCACAACTGCAGAAGGCTGTGGTACTCAACACTACACGCATAGTTAGGAAATTTATGGACACAACCACACATCCCTAATCATTCTCGCACATGTCTTTACACTTGGCAGTATGTGCTTTGGTCCTTGACCCGCCATATTGTTTTTGCTGGGGAAACCCAAGGTTTGAAACATACAAACATAATAATAATAATAATAATAATAATATATTTATTATTTATATTTTATCGAAAAGGCAAAACTCAAAGCTGACCCTTTCAAGTTTCTCAGAGCAAAGATTTCAATCAATCTTTTGCAATTTAATTCAACAGTTTGAATTCTTAGTTTCTGAATTTAGCATAAACAATTTATTTAGTATCTCTATTAATAAATTTCTTAATTTTTTTAAACTTAATTTCAATCAACTTATATAATTGGCTAAGTTCGTTTGTCTGTCTGTAACTCGATATAATTAAGCTGTTAAGATAGATCCAACGGTTCTCAATAGTACCATTGAATCAAAAGTACTCAAATTGAATGAAATATTAGTTCATTGTGTCATTCCATGTTGTTTCCATGAAATTTTATTCTTGGGAACTGACCTCGCGACAACTGAAATTCTAACAAAACATACGTTCAAAACCAAATAATTTTGTTACCACTGCACCCATTTTAATGAAATTTGGCATACTTACTCAGTTTTTTACGCTGATTTTGAAACTCAAAACCATGTTTGCCGTAGAAGCTTCGTTCACAAGTTAGCGCAGTATTTAGATTACAAAGGTGAGTTTTAAATGCCTTTCGGCGTTTTGGGTGAAAAATAATAATTATTCCATTCTTACTTTTAGTAAAAATTTTTTACAAGGACAAACTTTAGATGTGGTTGGTATTTATTTACCAGAGCCTGTTTTTAGTCATGGACAGTTATATGGTGCTATTTCTCGAGCATGTCGTGCTTGCGGACGTCAAAATCAAAATTCTTGACCGAATCTATCAAGGACATCTGATAGAAGGATCTGATGCTGTTTTTACAAAAAATGTAATTTATAAGGAGATATTTACTGTATAGTTGATAGTTGATAATAAAATGATTTTTCAGATTTTTTTATGTCTGTCGTCCGAGAGGCTTTGCAGCTAGTATATAATAATTATATTGAATTTGATGATTAAATATATTCTCAAATTAAAGGAATTGGGATGGGGTGAATTACACTAGCAATCTTACTAATTTATTTTTATTGGCTTATGAATAGCAATTGTATGAATATCCCTTTCCATTTTAAAATTGTTATACGTAGAGATGACTTAGGCCTAATTATTTTTAATACTGATTGGACAATTGAATACACAGAGGACAAAATATAAAAAAATATTATTTATTTACAAAAAACTAATGATAATTCTAAATTTGTTGATTTTTTAGATTTACGAATATATTTTGATCATCCAATTCCATATATTAAATTATTTAATAAGACATTTTTATTTCATTTTAAAATTAATAGATTTCATAAATTTTCCAGCAATGTCAGTTTAAATTTATTTGAAAATATTTTTTTTTAACAAGAACTGAAAAGATACCTTGAAATTAATTCTAAATTTGAAGTTTTTTTTTCGCATAATTTAAATTATGTTATTAGATAATTTATAAATAATAATTTTCCAATTAAAATTATAAAAAAATATATTTTACAATTTCAGAATAAATTTATATTTTAAATTTATAAAAAATATAAAGATATTTTTATTTATCATAATTTTATCATCATTTAAAATTCTTTTAAGTAGGATTTGTTGATTTATAATCATTTAAGTTATCTTATGACAACTCAAGATTAAATCCATAAAATTTACGAAGTTTTGAGTTTGATTTGATAACTGTCATCTGTTATTATTACAGTGCAACTTGGATAATTCGAAGCTGAAGGGACCACCACAAAACTTCGAATTATCTACAACTTCGAATTAAACAAGTTACATCTTTTAACTTTAATTTCAGGTCCACTGAATGCTTGAAAAGATTATTCTGTCAATAAGTAAATATTTATTCAGAAAGATCATGGTATGAAAGACTTAAACACTATACGTATGTAAACAAAATAAGATTTATATTACGTAAGCTACAGTACATATTACATTCAATACAGAAAATTATAGTTTTTCAAAAAATTGTGCAATGTCTGATTGTTTTGTAGAATTCAGTTGGTTAAGGTTAGCAAAATCATCAAGCATGTTTAGTGAACGGAAAACAGCTTCACTTACGTTGGTTTGTCCTTCAATGTACCGACGAAATTCGCGCTATCCCGTCCTCGTTAGCAATTTTGGCATTTCTTCTTCACACCCTTTTCCACCTCGCGAATGGCGGCGACCTTTTCAGCGAACGTTAAATTCTTGTACACGCGTGGTTTACTGAAAGACATGGTGACACTGACAGCAGGAAGCTCGAATGGCGACTGAAGTGTCACGTGTCGAATGGCATCACGTGTTGAACGGTGGCCGGAAGGGGATTTCAGTTTGTCACGTGTCGAATTTCTTAACGATGAAACGCCGAAAAGTCGCTATGGTTCGAAATTTTTTATAAAAAAAACTTCGAATTAAGGAAGTTGAACTTCGAATTATCCACGATTTTTTAACATTGATTTAATAAGAAATTCAAGGGACTAAGAGAAATCTTCGAATTAACCATGATTTCGAATTAAAGACGTTCGAATTATCCAAGTTGCACTGTATTTATTTTTATTTTTTTTTGTAAATAAATTTAAATATTTAAATACTTAAAAACCAAGAAAAATATACTTAAATACTTAAAAACTAAAAAATAAATTTAAATACTTAAAAACTAAAAACTAACAATAATATTACTGATATATTTACTATCAATAAATAAAAAAAGAGGAAAGTCTTGGAATATTGCGTTTTTGTTTTCTAAATTGTTTCTAAATTTTAGTTATTTTAATTTCCACTTATGCCGCTGATGACGTGAGGATAAATTGGCCGTATCTTCACAGAAACAGTGATATGGTTTTTGTATTGGCATTTTTCAAATGTATATACACTGTCCAGCCACTTTATTAGGTATATCTCTGCTGTGCGCACAAATGGTACGTTCCACTCATTTGCAATTCAGTTGTGGCGAAAAATACAGCAGTACAGACCTACCATTATCAGTTGAGAAAGCAAACCACTTTCTCAAACCATGGGAAAGTGTAGTGATCTAACAGAGTTTGAAGCGTGGCATGATCGTCGGGGCTAGACGTGCTGGTCAAAGCGTATCCGAGACGGCAGTGCTTCTGAACTTTTCGCGTACAACAATATCAAAGGTGTATAGGGAATGGTGCAACGAACAGAAAATGTCAGCGGCACTCCCGTGGACGAAAATTGCTCGTTGGTGACAGAGGCCGGAGGAGGATGTCTAGAATTATGCAAGCCAGAAGACGGGTCACAGTTGCCCAAATGACGTCCGACTTCAACAGTGGTAGTTTTTTGACATACGTAGTTTTCAATTGATGGAGTAGAATGCAGGCAACACGAAGAAGCAGACGGATTTTTCTCCACGCTAAAGACAGTATTGAACATGGAGCAAAAAAACTACTTATCTGCACAGTAGATACTGATGTACTTGTTTTGGCAATCTCTTTCTTTCACCTTTCAAAACTGTGGGGCTTCAGGAGATGTGGATTCTCTTTGGTGCTGGTAAGGGTCAGAGATACATGAGCATTGGTGCCATGTTTGAAAGTATGGGTGAGCATAAAGCTATTGCATTGAAAGGATTCCATGCATTCACTAGATCAGATGTAACGTCATCATTTGCAATGAAAGGGAAACAGAGTGTCTGGAAAGTGTGAAAATCGTTTCCTGAAGCTACTGAAGCCTTCCAAGCTATATCTCTCTACCACAAGAGTCTATATCTGATGAGACTTTTCAAGTTCTGGAAAAGTTTACTGTTTTTCTTTACTACAAAGACGCAGAAGATTTTTCAGTTAATCGTGTTAGAAAGCTTCTCTTTATTTCAAAAAGTCTACAGAGTCTGTCCCCAACAATAGAGGCTTCAAGGCAGAATTGTCTTCGTTCAGCATACCAGGCAGGACAAGTTTGGGGTCGTGCGTGCTCAGTAATGGACAACATTCCAGAGCCAGAAGGATGGGGATGGACCATGGATGCTGAGGTGTGGACGCCGGTCTGGTCTTCGCTGCATTCTATTGTAGCACCCTGCAGAGAATTGGATAAGTGTAGTTGCTCCGGATTAAAATTTGAGACCAATGTTCAACTGACATCTCAAGACAAGCCTGTCTCACGCTTATTAGGCGATCATCAGTTGAGAGTAGTCAGATTGATTACTTGATTTTTGCTTTAATTCGTTTCACAATTTTTATATTATAATATTGTTTTCTTGAGCCAATGCCTTAATGTAACCATAATACATATTTATTTTGTTCCAGGGATGAATAGGAAGATGAAGAAGATGATCTGGAGTCATAATAGCTGTATAGCACCAGTTATTTACAAGAGGGTTTCTTAGGATTTGATCGGGGTTTTTTTACTTAAAAAGTAATTTAATAAAGTTTTCAAAATAATTAGAATAACTGTTGCTTATTAAAAATAAGTTATTTGAGGCATATACGAAACTCTATTGACGTAAACCATTTTTTGTGAAAAAGAACGGAATATTGAGCACAATTCAAAGCTATCAATGACATTCGTGAGAAAAGTGAAATTTTTAGTTTTTTTGAAAACTGTGCAAAATCCCTAAGTTTTAGAGATAAATGTGTAGGGACAAAAAAGTTTCCTTTTCACAAGAGCTTTCAAACAAACAAAAAGAAAATTAAAATCGGACCATTACAAGCTGAGTTATATAACAAGGGGTCCTCCATTAATTACGTGAGGTCAAAAGGGGGAGGGGGAGTCCGGCAAAATCTCATCAAGGGGGACGGGGGGAAGGGTCAACGAAAATCTCACGTTAACTTTTACATTCAGAGAATATACGTATTATAAAAGATTACAAAATTTTGTAATACAGTGCAACTTGGATAATTCGAACGTCTTTAATTCGAAATCGTGGTTAATTCGAAGATTTCTCTTAGTCCCTTGAATTTCTTGATAAATCAATGTTAAAAAATCGTGGATAATTCGAAGTTAAACTTCCTTAATTCGAAGTTTTTTATAAAAAATTTCGAACCATAACGACTTTTCGGCGTTTCATCGTTAAGAAGTTCTACACGTGACAACTGAAATCCCCTTCCCGCCACCGTTCGACACATGACGCCATTCGACACGTGACGCTTCAGATGCCATTCGAGCTTCCTGCTGTTAGTGTCACCATGTCTTTCAGTAAACCACGCGTGTACAAGAATTTAATGTTCGCTGAAAAGGTCGCCGTCATTCGCGAGGTGGAAAAGGGTGTGAAGAAGAAATGCCAAATCGCCAACGAGTACGGGATAGCGCCGAATTTCGTCGGTACATTGAAGGACAAACCAACGTAAGTGAAGCTGTTTTCCAATCACAAAACATGCTTGATGGTTTTGCTAACCTTAAGCGACTGAATTCTACAAAACAATCAGACATTGCACAATTTTTTGAAAAACTATAATTTTCTGTATTGAATGTAATATGTACTGTAGCTTACGTAATATAAATCTTATTTTGTTTACATACATATAGTGTTTAAGTCTTTCATACCATGATCTTTCTGAATAAATATTTACTTATTGACAGAATAATCTTTTCAAGCATTCATTGGACCTGAAATTAAAGTTAAAAGATGTAACTTGTTTAATTCGAAAACTTGGATAATTCGAAGTTTTGTAGTGGTCCCTTCAGCTTCGAATTATCCAAGTTGCATTGTATTGACTTTTTGAACTTTTTTGATTCTTTGACTTTTTGAAATCTCACGTAAGGGGGGGGGGGGAA
>JAFIDM010009631.1:135889463-135901339 GCA_023159025.1 Thereuonema tuberculata | reverse complement strand
TGAAAAATCACTATTTGTAACTCAAAAACCATCACTATTTCTAACTCAAAAACCACTGAAAGGTATCAATAGGAATAAAAAAAAAAGATAGTCAAGAAAGAAAGATGCACTATTTCTATTAGGTAGAATACTGCTCAGAAGTTAGACGTCTTAGCCATTAGACCACTAGGCCTACATTCTAATCTCTGTAAAAAATAAAAATATATCATAGATATATGATTTACAAGGTGGTTCTAAAAGTAGTCGTAGATTGAGAGAATACAGACATCAAAAATTAAAATATAAAAAAAAGCTTTTAAAAAATTTTAGTTTTAGTTTCCTTGATGTAATTTGTGTGTGTGTGTGTGTGTGTGTGTGTGTGTGTTTTTTTAATAAATAAAAAATTGTTTTCCGTTACATAAAGGAAAAATTAAAAAAAAAAAAAAAAAAAAAAAATCAAGTTGAGAACATTAGGAATCACAATATGGACCATGCAAATTATGTTTGCTTGGGCCAAACAGCCCTGCTCTAATGTTTGCAGTTTAACATTTGTTTCTCTTAGTTTAATGTTTTAAAAGATATTCTTGGAGCATTTTTGCTTTATGGTGCTAAATTAATGAATCTGTTGATTCATGATTTTAATTGGACTTTTAGAATAAATGAACATTTGTTTTTACATTGTTTATTTTATGGCAGTTTAGAATTCATTTGACTATGTTTACATTTCTTGACACTTGCTTCAACATTTTTCCATGGCAGTTGTAATGTTTAGATAACACTGCATGGCTTAAGTTTTATCAGAGGGTTTCTTATCTTATTTAATCTTTAAATAAATATTAAATGAGGATTTAAAGAACACCTTCTTTGAAATCTTTTGTTTATTACATAATGAAATGCAGTATAAATAACTCTTTTGATCACATTAGCGTACTTCTCAGAAATTAATGGCTGAATTATACATCTTGCTCTATCTAGTGTCTTCTAGTCAAGTGTACTTGTGCCCTATACTTCATATCTTTTTGTTTTTTTAATCCCCTTATTCTCTTATCATTTATTGATATTCTCCTGTAAGGAGAGTTCCTATAACAGACTGCAAGCTTGAAATTGATATATGTAACTCCAACTAAGTTCATAGCAAGATCATTGCTTCTTTTTCTTTTTGCCAGCAACAGAAAAATTCTCAGTTGTTCAGTAATCTATGGCTGCACAACTAACCTTATCTCATTAAGGACATTGGTACCACTTGAGCCATATCTGGTTCTGTTTCTTATTAAGATAAAAAGAAGATAATTGGGTTACCTCTTTTTATCTTCAAAATACCTATAAGCTTCCTTATCAAAGTTTACTTTCAAGCCCACAGCCTTTCTGTTTTCACCAGTATGATTCATCAGTTTACAACAAAACTTATGATAAGAATAGAACTAAGATACTAAACCGGATCAACATTTCTTCTACTTCAGTTATTAGATCTGATGAGTTTTGCCTCCATGACTTTTCTACTTATTTGAGATTTTTTTCCTCTTCATAAAACTTTCTCTGCAACTGTTACTGTTTCCTGGTTTTTTTTTTTTTCCTGATGTGGTCTATGTCAGAACTGTGCTATCTTTAAGGCATTCATTATTAAGAAATTAGTCTGTGACATTGATGCATCTTTATTAATTGATAATCAGTAGCTATTTCACCAAAGTGTATTCTGTAACTGTGGTAAAAAAATTAAGATATAAAATCCTCAAAATAGAAACTTGTATTTATAATACTTGAAGTTGTTATCAGAATCGCTGTAATGCTGAACAGAGTTCTGTATTAATAAGAGAAAAATAAGAAAATATTTTCTCATAATTTCTTAAAAAATATCATATACAAAAAGATAAAAACTGTATGGAGTTTAGGGAAATTTTAAATATTGATCCATTCAATTAAGTTAAGAAAAGAGGAAATAAATTATGACTTTCCTTTTAAAAACCTACAAAAACTGTTTATTTAAGAATTTCAATTATTTTACATGGACCATTATGGAAGTCATGGCAACTACTTTTTATCTGCCAAACATGCAGCAACACTGCAGTTGTAGAACATATGTTTGAAAGCCTGTTTGATGTTCTTCTGATTGGAACCACTGATGGGGTCTGTGTCAGTGAAGAAAAGTCATGGGGGCAAGTGGAAAATATGTAATTGGAAATCATTGCTTAATAAGGCAATGCAGTGTAGCCAAGGAAGAAAAAGTAACACAGAAATTGTCAATACACATTGCTAACACTGCCAAAGTAATCTCCAAGATTGTCCACTGTACTTTGCCAGCATTTGGGAACTGCTGTCCAATGCCATCATTCTTCACATTAACACCACATGTCACCTCCTGCATAGGCTTTGTTCCATCAATGGGGATAGGAAGTCTTGAAACACCCTCCATTTTCGTCAGACCTGAGTCCATGCGACTTTGATTTGATTCCAAAACTCAAGCTGCAGTTGCATGGGAAACGTTTGCGAACAAAGATGAAATTTTGATGGTGTTTCAGCGAGAGGTCACATGCAGCAAGTCGTATTCTTCGCCTTCCGAAACGCCGGTAATGTACGGTGGACAATCTTCGAGATTACTTTGAGGGGTGTTAGCAATGTGTATGGAGCATTCCTGTGTTCCTTTTTCTTCCTTGGCTACACTGCATTGCCCTATTAAATAATGATTTCCAAATACATATTTTCCACATGATTTTTCTCCATTGACCCAGACCATATCACTGGTGCCAATCAGAAGAAAATCAAACAGGCTTTCAAAACGTATATTCTAGAAATGCAGTGTTGCCGCATGTTTGGCAGATAAAAAATAGTTGGCATGACTTTCGTAACGGCCCACGTAATCGGGTAAAATGACATTTCCTTCACTGCAAATTCCATTGGTGCAAGCATGCAAAGCAAATAACATTGACTTGACCTTTAACATAAGTGACAGAACTCCCCAGTGCTTTATTCTTTATTAATTTATTTACTTGTCCTCTTTGTTCCTAGTGGCTCTTACAGCTGAGATTATTTTATTCTATCCTTTCTGCTACAGGGTTGATTATGCTACAAGTGAACGATTTCTAACCTTCACAACTTTACGAAAATCCTCAACACCACGTTCAATCATGTTCTATCTGATAGCCCTTATTTCAAACTATTGCCCTGCATCGCAATTTTCATTCCAAAAGATTCCTTCTCAGAGAATTTGTATTAACTGCCATTCCTCTAAACAGACTTTCCACAAACAGTCCAATGAACATGGTCGTCTATTTTGAAGGGCCCTTTTTAATAACACAAACCCTCAAAAGTCCATTGGGAAATATGTCAGGGGATTGGACAGGGATATCAGAAAAAGGAATTGCATGTATTGACGTATTTGTTCAAGGGTTTTTAAGTAATCCACTGTCTACTTAGAGGTGTGACTGGAAGTTTTCTTTTATGTCTAGTCCATACAGGGAAGGAATTTTTTTTTTGCAATATAATGGATCCAGCACGTTTCTCTGATAGTAGAGGGAGTTAACTTTGACGTTTTTAGTCATCTTACAAATCTGGAATTTTCACTTAAAGCAATATCCAGTGATGATCATGAAACCTCTCGGAAAACTTTCCTTAAATTCTCAATGCCATTTTTGATAAATTTTTTCACCCCTTGGCCTGCAATATATTGCTCTGAGCTTGTTACAGTCATTTAGGTACACATATGCCTCATCCAATGTCACAACAAATTTCCATTTATCGCCAGGAAAGATAGCCCTTATATAATTTTCGGTAATTGGTACGTTGCTTGTAACATACCTTGGCAGCAGATTATGCACACAGGATTTGTGATGTTTAACCATTTTCGGATTCTCTCCAATGATGAAGTGCTTCACTTTAGCAACTACCTCCAAAGTTTGACAAAGTGCAGAGGGTCCTGGTTCATCCAAAGTTGCCAGTGTCTGACTTTTTCTGTTTTTATTTAATAATTGCTCACCCCTTCTTTCAAAAAGTGCAATCCCCAAGTTCTGCAAATGCTAATAATCGCAGAATATGAAAATATGGCATCGGAAAGGACAGTAATATATCCCTCCCAAAATTAGCCTATTTCCTGTGGCATTGTAACTGACATACTAATACCAATTAACAGAATGTTAGCTACTACACTGCCTTCATAACCCTTGGACGAATTGCAGGTGTGCACCTCACTTGACCTGAGATTTTGCATATTGAAATCATTTTCTTGGAGCGTAATCAACCCTCTGTAATTTAGTCAACCTTGCTGTTGATCGTCTTGCCCAACCAACATCACTTTCTTTTTTCTACCATTCTTCCTTACCCAGGTTTCTGAAGATTTAACTTTTGGGATTTCATTAACTGTATACTTCATCCCAGCCGATAAGGCCATCATTTGGTGTCTCATAAGTCACTAAACCCTCTGTCCATGTAGTATCTTGAAAATCAGTTTCATTAATTTTTTTTTTTTTTTGGCAAAGTGAATGATCATTGTACCTTCTTCTTTTATAACTGCACTTGCAACTGACTTTGGCAAGGTTTATTCTTTATTATGATCATCTTAAATAAGAAGCTTGTTACTTTGGAAAACTCATTCAGTACTGTTAGACAGTTATTATACACATATGACCAAACTTAATGATGAAATCCATTCTTGTGGGTTACAGCCACAGAATCCGACAAAACCGCTTATGGTGGTTTGCATAACTGTAGATGTTCAGTAGAAAACAGGTCCACATGCAAATTCCCGAATCGTGTGCATGGGGGTCATGTGATTCTTAACAGTTATGCAAATCGCCACAAGCTATTTTTTTTGTATTCTGTGGCTGTAACCCTTAAGAATGGCATTCTTCCCTAAGTTTTGGACATGTATGTACAAAACTTCCTCAGACTTATTGGAACTTTTCTTCAATGCTCTCTTTAGGTTCATAATAAATTAACTGTGTTGCGAAGGAAGTTGTTTCAACAAGAAATTAAATAAATAAATAAACAAAGCTCAAAATTATGATACACAGCACTGATAAATTTAACAATTAATAAATTTGTTCTCACTCCTGTTTATGCACTCATGCTGTAGTTCAGCGGTCGGCATTTTGGTGCGGCCCGCGATGCGTGTTGGAAGATTTTTTTTTTTTTTGGTTGTTAAAATAAGATTTTCCTTTTTTTTGGTTGTTAGCGGCCCGCAGTAATCCCCACATAACATATTTGACCCTCTTACAACAAAAGGTTGCCGACCACTGCTGTAGTTTACAGCATCCTTTCTTGTTAGCATTGTGCTTATTAATAGTAGCTTTTGTTTCCCATCCTCAATTTGGTATTATGTGCAAGTGGTAAAAAACATTAATTAGTAAACAAATTTCTTTCATAAATGATCAATTTAAATATCCTTTCCCATTAAGAGCTTTCTTAAGATACAGTACCACTGGTGCGTATCGACTCTCATTACCTTGCTGCTAGAAAAGACCCTTCCACTCTCTAGATCAGGTGACCTTTGTTTTTCAATGGGAACAGCAGTAATCAAATGCATTTAGAGGCTTCAATCGCCCTCTGTCCCATAGTTCTGGAGATAAGAAGTGGTGGAAGCGAAATGAGACCAGTCATCACACGACGTTTGTGACTTCGGAACTAGTTTCGCTAGCTTTCTGTACCACAAATATCTAAATAAATAGCTTTCTGAACTATTCTGTGGAAACAAATAGATACAATAATAAATGGGAAAAACATTTGCACTTTTATTTTTATAGTAACTTATAAAAATAAGGGAATTCAATTTTAGGAAGATAATTTTTTTTTTATAAAGACAGAATTATTGACATCAAATAATGTATTTTTATGTTTTTTTTTTTTCTTTTTGTAGAATCTTAATAACATAATTTAGCTAGCATAATACTGTATGATTCAGAAATGGATTATTTTTAATGTTGTAATAAATAAAAGCTTTATTCATTATGGCTATAAATCTTTTTTGAAATGTATCTGAAATTTGAATTTTTCAGATATCACGGGATGTCTGATTTTCCACGAAAATTTCTGTAGTCCATTTCCATTTGATGTTTCCAGCAATAGATTAGAGCCATTAAGTTATTAAAAGATTATATGTTTAAATGACAGATACTTTAAATATTAAAAAATACAGAAATGGAAATAAATTGGTTCAACAGATTTTTCAATCCAGCTGAGTTGAATATATGTATTTTTTTTAAATCATAATAGTACATTTATTTTGATAATATCTTTGAATCAGGTCATATTCATGATAATTTAGCTAGCATAGTAATATAAATAGCATACATCATCTTCTTCAAAAATATATTTTAAAATATACTTATTTAAACAAATTTTCGGAAATTTGTCTTTTTCAAGTTGTATCAAACAATAAATTAAATATCGAGATGTCACATATAAACATACATCCTGGATATAGTTCAAACCAACAATAACTTACTTATTATTAACATTATTACTCTTACAATCAATTGCTAATACATCTCGTTTTTTCTACAATTGTTTAAATTCATTAAATCTTACAAATCTTTTATTATTATTTACACATGATTTTACGAAATCTTTTGCCAAATTCACTAATTTTTTTTCAACCTCTATACCATCATTACGATTAATATTAACATTTTTTGGGTTTCTTATAACCAAGCTTTTTATAATTTTCCTTGTTTTAACATCCTTTTCCATATATAATAATCTGACTTCATCACTAATGCTATGTCCCAATTCACAGCAATGTTCCACTAATTCAGACTTATCACCTTGCTTTTTTTTTTAATATAATATATATGTTCCAGAACCCTTTCCCTAATCGTTTGTTTACTTTCTCCAACATAAAAATTTCCACAATTCAAACAATCTAATTTGTAAATTATACCCATATTACATATCTTTTCATTTTATTTAATTTGTTACATAATAAATTCTTTAATTTATTAGTGTCTTCAAGAAAAGTTAAATCAATGTCATATTTTTTTGCAAATCCTTTTTAATTCAAAACTTCTTTTTTTTAAAAAAATAAGGAACTATTATTCTTTCCTTATTATTTTTGTCTAATTCTTTAATTTTAAGTGTATCATATTCTTTTAAGGTCTTATTCATGAAAATTTCCCCATAATCATTTTTCTTTAGTATGATTTTCATTTCATTTAATTCATTTTGGAATTCATTATCAGAGCTTGAGGCTCTATCAATTCTATTAATATAGTTTTCAATAATATTCTTTTTGATATGCATACTATGCCCTGATCTAAAATTAACTATTTGGTCACTTTGCGGCTCTTTCCTATAATGTCTTAAAAATAAATTATTATTTTATTTTAACCAAACAGACTTCTAAGAAATTCAATTTTTCATTAGTCTCTTTTTCCATTTTAAAATTTATATCTACATTTTTCTCATTACTAACACTAACTCATAACTCATAACTAACAGGTCTGCAAGTAAAAAAAACTGCATAGGATTTTTATACATTTTCTTATAGATTTCAACTTGGTAAAAACGAAAAAAATACCAAAAGAATTCCATCTCATCAATTTTTTTTGTTACACTTTGTTTTTGTTGTATTCAGTTTTTGTTGTATTTAGCGTAAAATTCCTAGTTACCATTCATTTTGAAAAGCGAGAGCTACGACAACACAGACGATTCTACTCCGCAAAGGGGTGATATGCTGAGATGGGCACTTTCATAAGACCTGTTTTTGTTTTAGTACCTGTTATTTTTGCAATAGTATTTATTCTTTCCATAATTCTTTCCTGAAAAGTGCAAATAGAACGCAGCTACTAGTAAACTAATACTGATAAAAAGTAAATATCCTCTCTTTATTTTTCCTCAACCCTATTTTCATGAAATCCAAGGAGACCTGACGCATGTGCAAAAGTGTTGAAGGCTCTCGTAAACGAAAACGAACAGTAACTTAAAATTTAGTATTCTTTTTTTTTATTTAAAAAATGGCCTTAAAACTAAGAATTCTCACATTAATTCTATCAATTATAGCTGGACTTTGCAATAAATAAATAAAAAAAATGTTAATGGTTTGTTAATGGTTGAAGAGAGTTGTGGTAGGGGGAGGTGGGTAAAGTAGTTTTAGTGTTAGGAGGAAGGTCGCATGATTGTATCGGAATAAATATAAACAACCTGCTGTTGGATTAGATCATGTTTTAACAAGCTAAATGAGTTTAATATCTTGCTGGACATCTAATGCCACACTCAGTTTATATCCAGCATTCGAATGCTACTGTGCTTGTGTTTTTATTTCTGGAATATGGCTCGCAGAGGTTGTGTAATTTCTCCCGACAGCTTCTGTTATGTTTGTGGTGAATGCACAGTGAAAAGTCAACAAAGAAACATAAAGTTTCTTGTGAAGAAAGTTTATTTTGCGTATTTCAAATTGAAACTTGAAGATCAAGACAAAGCATGGGCTCCGCGTAAGGTGTGCAGAAGATGCAAGGAAGATCTTCGTTTGTGGTTTAAGGGTAAGAAAAACTCATTTCGTTTTGGCATCCTATGATATGGCGTGAACAGAAAAATCCCACAACTGACAGCTACTTCTGTTCGGTAGATGTGAAAGGATTTAATACAAAAAAATAAAAAGAAAATATCTTACTCTAACCTTGACTCAGCTATTTGTCCAGTGTCCCCTGGTTCTGAAATACCAGTTCCACAGCCACCTTCTAATTTAGATGACATCCTGAGTGAGTCAGAGGACTCAGACACATTAGATTCCCAGGACTAATCTAGCTCAGATTTTCCTGTTGACGAGGGACCTCAACTTTTTTCTCAGAGTGAGCTCAAAGACCTACTTAGGTCTTTCAAAATATGCAGCCGAATTGCTAGGATCAAGGCTAAAAAACAAAAACCTGCTATCGTCTGGGACCTCATTTTTGTGGTACAGGCATCAAGAGAGAGAATTTACTCAATTTTTCTCCAAAGAGGGAAATCTGGTTTATTGTAATGATGTTCATGGTCTCATGGTTTCATCATTGATTCATCTACAACTAGCCTCAAAGCAGTCTTGCTGCATAATGGAAATGTATTTGCATCTCTTCCCATGAAGCACTTGGTTCATATGGAAGAAAACTATAATTACTTGGCTACAATTCTTGAGAAAATCAAATATCAAGAGCATCAATGGATGGTTTGTGGAGATTTCAAAATACTAACCAAGTTGTTGGGTCAGCAGGGAGGTTATACAAAATATCCTTGCTTTCTTTGTTTATGGGACAGTAGAGATAGACAGCTGCACTGGACAAAAACTGATTGGCCACCACGAGACAGTTTAACCCCCAGCGAGAAAAAACATCATCAATATGACTTTGGTTCCACCAGAAAAAGTGTTATTACCACCTCTTCATATTAAATTGGGGCTCATAAAACAGTTTGTCAAATCACTGCCAAGAGATAGGGATTGTTTCAGATATCTGTGTTCCAAGTTCCCGAAACTGTCTGAAGCCAAGTTAAAAGAGGGAGTTTTCATTGGCCCCGACATAAGAAAACTTTTATCTGATCCCCTCTTTTTGGAAACAATGGGAGAAAAGGAAAAAGAAGCATGGGACTCTTTTAAGAATGTAGTGCACAAGATTTTGGGGAATACTAAGATTCCTGACTACAAAACCATTGTACAATGCATGCTAGTAGCGTATGAAGCTCAGGGATGCAAGATGAGCTTAAAAGTTCATTTCTTACACTCCCATATTGACTATTTCCCTGAAAACTTGGGCACCTACAGTGAAGAACAGGGTGAAAGATTTTACCAGGATATCCATGATATCGAGAGACATTACCAAGGAAAATGGATGTCAAGATGTTAGCTGACTACTGTTGGATGCTCAATCGAGAAACCAGAGAAGGAAATCAGAAACAAGTTCGGAGAAGGATCAAAGAGAAGAAGAAATGGTTTCATAAGAAAAAAGAGTAGACCTAAAATTATGTATAAATATCAGAAACAATTTTTTGATTAGTTGTAAGAAAATATAATACATTTAGATCATTGTAATAAATAAGTATTTTTTTATCAAAAATGTGTTTTTATTTTGCAAAAAACCACGTGATGGGATGCTATGGAAGTCATTTTTAGAATCTGCGACCTTTAAAACATATAATTCAGCAAAAATATCCCATGCAGCTGGAAATTTTTTTTTTTTTTTTTAGTTCCTTTTCTTTTGCAGACCTGTGTAATTTTAAAAATTTTTTTGGAATTGTTGAATTGTACCATACCATATTATCAGATGTTGTCAGCATATCTGAAATAATCCAAATTAAATTTAGTCTCTTTCAACAATTCATACTCAAAAAAATTCATATATATTACATAAGCTCCCAGATAGTGAGGAACCCATTGGGAAACCTCTCACTTGTTTGAAAATTTCATTTCCATGTTTAAAGAAAGTATTACTATTTATAAATCGGATTTATTTCATTAATTCTAATTTATCCATCTTGTGTTTTAATAAAACATCTTTATTTTTGTAAGCCAATTTTTCCGTGATTAATAATGTCTCTTCAACTGGAATGTTTGTATACATATTATTAATGTCCAAAGAGAACAATTAAAATTTCTTCTTATTATCAAAATATAAGTGTTTCTATTTCAGTTCCAAATCCTTAGTGTTTTTAATCAAAACATCTTCTCTTGGAAGTTTAATTTTTTTTACCAATTTATTTACAAATCTAACTAGGTTTTGTACTGGACTACCATATGCATTAATTACAGGCCTAATTGAGTTACCATCTTTATGATTTTGATTCTTCCATCTAAAGTTGGAGTTTTACGTGCTTCTTTTAAGATTTCTTCTTTTTGTTGAAAATTTATTGTTCCTTGTTCACATAATTTTCTTATAGTCATCTTAACTTTGTTAAATAATTTTATTGTAGGGTCTTTATCCAGTTTTTCAAATGCTGTAATCAAGACTAAATTCTAGATATCAAACAATCTATGCTGACAAAATCTGAACTACATTCAGATTTGTCCTAACAATGAAGGTTAAAAAGTATTACTTAACATTCAATTATCTCTAAAAAGTTTTTCAGGATATTTCTAAATATCTAAAATAGACTTTTGCATTCATTTGTAAATGATAGATTTTTTTTTTCAAAAGATTCTATTATAACAATAAAGCAATGTAAAAGTTTAGTGTGGTGTGGGATTTTAGGAAGAAGGTTTGGTGTGCCGAGAGATTATTGCAGTTACAAAAGTGTTCTGTGAAGAGAAAAATGTTGAGAAGCACTGTTCTAGAGGATATAATAACTTACCAAAATAAATGAAATCACATGGCCAAAAAAAAGTATCTATATGCTAGTTGATATATAACTGGGGATTTCACAATTTAAGTTTTTGAAATTGAGCAGAAGTATTTAAGGATGTAATCATAACTTGATGTAGTATATCTTACAAAAACAAATTTGTTTTAATGAATAAAACTGATTTATTCACGTTTTGTTTTGTTTTTTTTTCCATTTTATATATTATGGCTGTCTGACTATTTATTTTATTTCTCAGTTTTAAAGGCTTTTGATGATAAGTGTTTGCAATAACAATTTCATAATTTCATGATTTTTTTAAATTAAAAGTTTTTTTTTTTTAATAATTTAGGATCAAATTGCTGAAGATATGAAGACTTTTGCTGAACAGTTAAAACCGTATCCTTTTGCCAAGTAAATGTATATATCGGTATTCAAAATTATTAGTGCTGTGCCAGTTTATTCAACTTTTAGATTCTTCTAACATCAGTCATAGCTCTCAAAGATATTTTTCTTAAATTAAATGAAAGAACCAAACTCACCAATACACATATAAAATAATACATTTACATCAATACATTACATGTTTCGAAGCTTTTCAGCTTCTTTATCAAATGCTGCAAAGATATTTCAAAAGGAAAAACTAGGCTTACATAATTTATACTTTT
>JAFIDM010009631.1:135876099-135889363 GCA_023159025.1 Thereuonema tuberculata | reverse complement strand
TCACATGCTCATAACGCTTTCACTGTTAAAAAGTTATCAGATCTCATCTTACAAAAAGAAATGAAATCCCACCCAAAACATTTCATGTAAAATAAGGGGTTGCCAAGACTCGCATGCTCATAACGCTTTCACTGTTAAAAAGTTATCAGATCTCATCCTACAAAAAGAAATGAAATCCCACCCAAAACACTTCGTGTAAAATAAGTTGCCAAGACTCACATGTTCATAATGCTTTCACTGTTAAAAAGATATGAAATCTCATGTAGAGCCAAGCCCCTAACTCTACGAGGCCTAACTCTACAAGCCCGAACTCTAAAAACCCTATATCTTGGTCAAAAAGTATGGCTTGGCCGTTTCATGGAACTATTTCATCTCATCCAAAACAATTCATGTAAAATACGTTGCCAAGATGCTCATAACGCTTTCACTGTTAAAAAGTTATCAGATTTCATTTAGTGCCAAGCCCCTCACTATACATGCCTAACTCTAAAAACCCTACTATCTTGGTCAAAAAGTGTGCCTTGGCATACTCCATATCCTTTACATAACTCCATGGGATTGTCTGTGAGACAGCCACGAAACAGCCAAGGCATACTTTTTGACCAAGATATAGGGTTTTTAGAGTTAGGGCTTGTAGAGTTAGGCCTCGTAGAGTTAGGGGCTTGGCTCTACATGAGATCTCATATCTTTTTAACAGTGAAAGCATTATGAACATGTGAGTCTTGGCAACTTATTTTACACGAAGTGTTTTGGGTGGGATCATATTGTTTGTTGATGCTACTATTAGTCATTGGACAAGCTCCTAGATATTTTTAAACATATTTCTTATTTTTCAGCTTGCTTTCTGATTGTTATGTTCCTTATTGATAAGGAAGAAATTAAATAAGATTTTATTTCTTGTGCCATGAGGTAATGCAGAAAACTGATACTTGGGAAATGACCACTTGAATATCCTTTATATCTCTTATTACAATTCATCATTAGCTTATATTTATTCATATACAAGTACACAATTACATATTAAGCTGTGGTTAATTGATTGATTTAAAACAAATGATACTAATTGAATTAGTACCAAGAATAAATTCAGAAACTGAAAATCTTCCAAATGAACAGAACATTGTAGTGGTTATTTAATTAGAGTGTAAAGATATAATCTTAAGGAAAGTTGGAAGATATTGAAATCAATAAGTCATGATAAGTTAACCAATACATAAAAAAAAAACAGCAGTCAAGATTTTAGGAAAATGAAATAAAGATCAATGTATTCTCACTTTAAATATTTACAATTAAAAAAATTCTTCTTGAATTCCTAATTACTAGATGATTATTCGTTGGTTTTTCAACTTTCACTCTAAGATCAAACTGGATCTTCAAACTACTAAAACAGTTCTTTAAACTTTTTAACTAGAAAACTTCTCTTAGAAAAAAATAACATTCTTCATTTCTGCAAATGATTAGATAATATAGTTCTTACAGTACCTTAACTTTGATTGAAACACATCTTTCAAACTATAAATTCAGCATGGAACATCCTTTTGGCGTAGTTCCAACTTGAATGTAACTCTTTTTATTCATTAAAACTCTAGTATTGTGAGTAGCACACAGCTATTACTAAATCTTCTTGCAGCTGAAGATTTTTACTTGCACGGAATTATATGGAAGAACATATCGGGAAATAGCTTAAGACATTAATTCCATTCTACATATCACTAAGCATTGTCCCTCGTCTGTATCCAAACATGAAATTTATTTTTTCTTCTGTTGTCACTATCAACAAACTTTGTTTTTGTAGCATAGTTCTTTTAAACAATGTTTTTGTTCATTTTGTGAAGCTTTATTTTTATTTATAAAATTTAGTGCTTATTATATAACTTTATTAATTTTTTTTCTTTTTTAATATCATGTAGATATTACTATAATCACTTTCATTAAATAATATCACTACAAACAACAGTGAAATAAAAGAGCATTGCCTTGCAGTTTAAAGAAAATTTGAGGAAAACAGCATGAAACAAAGATTAATTGACCAATGTGTAGGAAAAGAAAGTGAGTGAAAAAAAATTGAAACTAGCAAAAACTTCCCTCATTCTAAACCTAAAATTGTCTTAATGTTGTCACAAATAAAATCTAGTCAAGGGACACATTTTGAGCTCAGTTAAATGACCCATCTCACAAATATAGAAGTAAATCTCCTTTTTTTTTTTTTTCAGATTAATTTTTTTTTTTTTTTTTGGTGTTGTGGCCAGTGGCGTAGCAACACCTTTGGGAGCCCGGGGCGGGAGTTCCATTATTCCACAACCAAAAAAAAAAAAAAAAACGTTGTAAAGGGGCTGGTCGGGATACTTGGGTGGATGGGGCCCCTAGGCTGACTGGTGGGGCCCCTCTCCTTGCGCCCCCCCCCCCTTGCGACGCCACTGGTTGTGGGGAAACTTGATTGGATATACAACCTGATACAAAGTTTTAAATTTATGGATCTCAAAACCTCCAGGTCTTTTTGTTTTTGCATTTACATTGCAATTCAAGTATCATCACTCTTTTTAATGTTGGAAATTGAGTTGCAGAATAGTAAAATTTTCTTCTCTACATTAGAAAGAAATTGATTTGACAGTAATGTTTCTATTAGATAGACATTCATTAAGGCATAAATAATCATCAGATTTTGACATTTCAATGGCATAATGTAAATCAGGAAGAAAGGACAGACAGGAAATATTTACAGTAGTAGTACAAAGGATGTTTCATTGAACCATCCTACAAAGTAGCTTGCATCATGCCATAAGTGAATTGTGTATTCTTTGGTAGTTTAGCATTACAAGTGAAGGACTGTCACACTAGAAGACAAGACCACTGAAGAAGAATAGTGAGCCTGTAGGAAGGTAATATATCAGTAAGAGATAATACCATTTCTGTAACTGTAGAGCAAGCATGGTAATGCATAAGTAGCATTCATTGGAAGAAGGGTGTGATTAATATGAATGTGAAAGTTCTTCACATGAAGTCCTTATCAAGGAAGATGACTACTGTCACCTTCTATGCAGTGCATTGTCAAATTACACTGAATTTGTTAGCACGAAAGTGACAGACAGTAACATGTGAGTTGCTAACCACAATATTTGAATGATATTGTTGAGGTATTTTGGGATATTATGTGACCTCGTCTCTGAGTACTATCAGGTTTGATTCATATTCCTGCTTAATATGTATTACTGGGATATTGAGAAGCTAGCAGTATACTAGGATGATATTTTGAAGGCTATTTATTGTTCTCTTCTGCAGTTCCAAATGGCCTTTCAATATGACAACATCTGTCCTTATGCGATGCTGATTGTGCAGTGGTACCTTAATATCTGTGAAATTTCTGTTCAAGTATGACCTGCATACTCTGCAAGTCTTTAGTGAATTGAAGAACCTACTGAGATCCTGATTGAACAACCTCAGGATCTGGATAGATGCAGCAATGCATGAAGTTTCTCAAACGTCATCTAAAATCTGTTTTATTTGATGCCATGCTGCATACATTGTCAACACAGCTCTTGAGGTTACACTTAATATTGAGTATTTTAGGAAACTTTTCATCTATTTGCCTATATATGATATCATAAACTTGTATTTTAAGGTATCTACCTTCAGTTTAATGTTACTATCTCATATCTTTCTTAGTGTTCCATTTTCATTAAACAGTAATCAACTAATGAAAGTAAATCCTGCAAAATTTAAAATTTCCCTATACTGTTTGATATCTTTTGGCTCTGACTGTGCATAAGAGGGCAAAATATATTAGTGCAGTTTCTAATAAAATTGTAAATTAGTTTTCAGTGCTGTACGAACACTAGTTTGTGATAAAATGAATATATTCTATAGTGGTTGATGTTTTTGTAGAATTGCTCTTTTAATATTTGTCTTGTTCTACAGGATCTTTCAGTGGGAAGTCTCACATTTTAAATAGATCAGTTGTTCGAGTTAGTGACTAAATAATAACATAACTATGTGTTAATAAGAAGTTAATAATAGGAGAATGATTTACTATCTCATCAAGTGCCGAAAGTGTTCCCCCCCGCCTCTTTTTCGAGACATACTTACTCATGTTTTACCATGTTTTCAGATACACGTCTAAACAAGTCATTATTGTTTATTTCTGTATTAATGTTTTTCCAGAGATCCTGAATGGTTTGTTGTCTGTTTCTGTAGACTCTCCTTTCTTAAGATAATCTCACAAGAAGTAATCCATTGATGTCAACTCTGATGATCTGGGGACAAAGATTTTTGAAACAACAGGGTCCACGAAGAAGCTGTTGATGAACGCCATGGACTCAGTGGAGGTGTGAGCTGCTGGAAGTAATCCTACATAAGCTCGAAGTCATCTAGTTGCGCCACGAAGTCCCTGAAAACACCCTTGTATACATCAGGGTTCAGAGTTCCTTTAAAGAAAATTAATCCATTAACCAATACATTGTAAACGACATGCATATTGAGACTTGTATCTGAAACATGGTGAAACATGCACAAATGTGTCCCAAAAAAGAAGGGAGACACTTTAGCACTTGATATGATGGTTAAGTCATTCTTCCATTATTAACCTCTTATTTACATATAATTATTTTACTGTTTAGTTATTAAGTTGAATGATCGACCTAATTAAAATGTGGGACTTCCTGCTGAAACACCGTGTATGTAATATAAATACTCTTAATATTATAATAAATTTTGGCCACACCTTGTACAGGACCAAAAATAAGATTGATGGCTGAATAATGGTTATATGTATATTTCACAATATATTGTTATAAAGAAAGGAAAATCTGGAAAGGTGAAAGGTATTGATCTGAAGCTCCTCTACTGGAGAGAAGAATTCAGGAAAGCTTTTGCATAAACACACTCACTCTCTTTCTCTCTTCAACACAGTTCAGAAGTGTGATGTCCCATCCTTTAACTCGTTTTTATGTAGATCACATTATAATTCACTTTAATAACATTGAAAAAAGTAATAAAAATTTTAATTTTTTTTTGCAATAGCTTAAAGATAAATACATATATATATATATATATATATACACACACACACACACACACACACACACACCGTATATGCTCCAATAAACGCCGAGGATCTTATTGTCGCCAGTCTCTAATAAGCGCTGGGCTGCAGAGGGGACACGGCCAAATAGTAGTCGGTCTCTAACAGTAGCCGGATCTTTGATATTTACCTACCGGTACTAATGTAAGCGTCCATATCTTTACAGTCGTACGTAAAACCTTACTGTACATTGCCTTACAAAATGCTGCCGAAACGGTCATTTGACATTGCCTTTAAGATTCGCGCGGTGAAATATGCGAAAGAAACTTCTGGTGAGGCGGCCGCCCGTCATTGCGGATTCAGACGACGAATAGCAGTGAAAGGTACAGAAAGACATTGCCATTTATCTTTAACAGTCTTATGTAGCATGTGAAATTCAAATAAAGTAGCTGTTTGTAATATTAGCCGGTATTTATGTGTAAAAATATTGCGTTCTGAAGGTTTTTGTTAATAATGGCCGGCCTCTAATAGCAGCCGGTCTCTATTAAGTGCAGGGAACCGAGGCTAGTTTTGCAAATAAACACCGGGGGCCTCTATTGGAGCATATACGGTTTATATGTAAAAAGTTAATATTTAGCAGTTACTTCACTAAAATTATTGCTGATAATATCATTGCAAACATTTATTTATGGTCCTTCGAAACAATTATAAAGTTCCTGTCTGGCTCAGAGGTTACTTATATTAATTTTTTCTAGTGAATCCTGAAAATATATAGGCTGCTATAGAAGTAGTCAAAAATGGATGGCAGTTTTTTTTTGTTAATATATTAGTTATTTTTTTTTTCCCACAATTTAATTTTGCAATTCTTTTGTTCTGTAAATTTTTAAATTTGGTTGGGGAAATACGTTAAGCTGGAAATGCTTAAAGATTAAATGTTGAAATGAGGATTAAACGTTGCAAGAGCCTTAATCTTGTTTGATCTGCTATTCCTTCTGAACAAAGAATTTATAACAAAAGCCTGACATTGGTTAGTTTTTCCACCTGGTGCAGTTATATATAAACGTGTCATTGTAATGATAGCTCTCTGGTGACTGATGGAAAGAAAGCAGAAACATCTTATACACTCTCAGCTCGGAAATAGTCCCTTGACTTGCTGTCAGCCTGCAGGTGATTAGTGTTCTGAGAAGGACAGATAAATTTACTTTGAATCCCATCACGAGAAATGTTTAAATCGTCACGATAGTAGGTGACATTCAGTGTTCGAGGAGAATCCTTTCTTAGTACCATTTATTGTTACTTAAATAAAAAAATTTCCCAAGTTTCTATTTCCATTGCCCTAAATTTCAAGTCTTTTAATAGCTTAAGCTTCCGTGTTTCTTAAAGAACACACTCAGGAGATTACAATGGGGTCATTCCATATCAAATCATCCAGAAATGTTAGGAAATGACAACCACCCTCACAGAAAACCTTGAAATTTTGTGTAATTGAAGTTTACCTAGATATATGAACATTTCCAAAATTTAAATGTTGCAGGTTAAGTACTTTTTCAGTAATCATCTAAATAAGTTATATGGATCCAGGAACTCAGGTGTTCCATGGACGAGCTCCTTGATAACTTAAAAATGCAATAGTTCCAATAGTTTTTGCAGTAGAACCTTGAATTTTTTTTAAATTAAAGAGGAAGGTTTATATTTTTATATTCATGCTCCTTATATTGAATAGTCATAAGTTTTTTTTTTAGAAAAAAAATGTAAAGAATTTTTTTTAAATAAACTCGATACATGAGCATTATAATTTTTTTAAGAAATTGCCCCCTCATAGATTCCTTTGAAAGTTTTACAGTATTATTATAAATCTTTCTTTATGTCACACAAAAAAAAAATCAGTTTGTAGAAATGATGGGAAGTGTAGAAAAAAACGCTATTTAAAAAAAAAAAAATTAAATTGGTAATTTATGACTACCATGTCACCTGTAAAGTGAGCACCAGAAAAAATACATATGAACAGAAGTGTCTTGTTTTAAGTAATGTAGCTGAAATGTATTCTCTCTATAAAAAGAAGTATCCTGAAGACAAAGTAGGATTTTCAAAATTTCCTTCTCTTTGACCGAAACAGTGTATACTCGTAGGATCATCAGGGACACATACCGTATGTGTCTGCACTTACCATCAAAATGTTAAATTGCTTCTAAATTCCATTTCTATTAAAGTAACATACCATGATCTAATGAAAATAATAATGTGATATAAATAACTGAGCCTGTATGCTCTGTCTGTGAGATAAATGCCCCCCCCCCTCCCAGTTCTTTACTTCACACACACACTTAAAAAATGAAATAGAAGACTTATCCTGATGAGATGGTTCAGTACAGTCAGTGGGTATCAACAGATAGAATGACTTTAAATGTTCAAATCACCACTCTATCAGAATTAATAAAATTGAAAAACTTACTCCACACTCGTTTATTGCTCAATCACAATCTGATTATCTGAAAATGAAGAAAGAAATGCTTGATGAAGGATCAGTGTTAATTTTAATGGATTTCAGTGAAAATCTCAATTTTGTTTTCAAGATGTAGTACAGGGGTACCATTGGAACAATGGTAGCTGCACTCTTCACACTGTTATTATATATTACAAAAAAGACCAATAGTTGCAAGCAAAATGTTTTTGTATCATTTCTGATGATCTAGAACAGGGTTTCTCAACCTTTTTTTTTACCCAAGGACCCCTTTCCCTTTTTTTTTTTTTTTTGGTGGAACCCCCCCCCCCATAGCTAAAAAGTAAAGGATTATATTAATAATCAACGAAATAGTAAATGATGATGCTTTATTTTGAATGAAAACTAATTTAATACAAATAAATTATTCTACAGTGGTAAATAAAACATTCTATACACTTGTAAATAATTCATAATAAGCCATTTTAAAATAAGTGTGATTCAATGAGATCCCTGTGGACCCTGCTTGAGAACCCCTGATCTAGGACATGATGTGGCCCTGGTGTATCAGACTCAGAAGACTGTATTGAAGTTTTTGAAGTTTGAATTTCCTGAAATTCCCCTTGCTTATGCTGAATATTTCACTGATGGATGTGCTGCACAGTACAAAAATTGTAAGAATTTCAGAAATATCTGCTACCATGAACAGGATTTCAATGGAAAATGCAGCTGGTCTTTTTTTGCAACCAGCCATGGAAAATCTCCCTGCGATGGTATTGGTGGCACTGTTAAAAGACTTGTCACAAAAACAAAATTGCAAAGACTATATAAATTTTATCAAATACTTACAGCGTCGCAGGTATTTGAAATCTGCCAGGAGAACTTACAAGGCTATTCAGTTCTCTTTGTTTCGAAAGATGAAATGGAACAAGTTAGAAATTTTCTTTTCCCAAGCTTTGAAAGTGCAAAAACAGTTCTGGAACACGATCTACGCATCACATTATACCACTATCACCAACCAAGAATGGAGCAAAAAGGCTAAGCTGTGATACTGAATTTAGTATCATGCATGATTTCTTTGCACTTCTGCCACTAATGCCAGAATGCTCAGTGCAGCCCAACTGCTTTGTTGCATGTGCATATGACTGTTCTTGGTATTTGCGGATTGTTGAGAAAGTGAATGGTGAAGAAGATGTTCCAGTAAGGTTCATGCATCTTCATGGACCATCCCCGTCCTTCTATTGGCCTGATAATGATGTTTGTGACATCTCATTCTCTAATATTCTATGTGAAGTTGATATCACCACAGCAACTGGCCATACTTATTCTCTAAGCAAAGAGTCTTCAAGATTGGTGGAAGAAAAGTGGTCCTCGTGAAATATTAAATGTGAAGCATTAAAGCGTCTGTCACATGTGTAGTTCCAAATGAACTTGAATGCAGATTGAAGTATTAGCATTTTGTGTAGTGTTGACATAGTATTAATTTTTGAGAAATTGTTCAAATACTATAAACAAAACTCTAGGTATCATTGCATTGAGTTAATTCAGTTACCATTGTAACAAAGTTAGTGTTCATATCTTATGTAATATACGAGTACATTTTATAGTTTGTAGTTTTGTTTTATATTGCAATTTTTGTTGCATTTGTATATTTTTATGCTCACTTATGTTGTTAATGTTTCTACTAAGGATATTGTGGGAATGTTAATGGCTGAATGGAAATGTTCTCAAAATTCACGACGAAAAATTTGTGAGTACCATTCATTTCTCAAAACTTTTTTTTTGTGATGAAACTTTACTATTTGCAGATCAATTTCTAATTTTTTTCAATGATTTTCAGAGGGGGGCAAGTGTCCAATTTTTTTTTTTTAATTTAACCAAAAAAAAAAAAAATTATTCTACAAAATTTTATATGGCCAATTCTTTCACGATTTTGTTTTGTGAGTGTCATTCATTTCTCAAAACTGATTTTTTTTGTGATGAAACTTTACTATTTGTATATCACTTTCTAATTTTTTCAATGATTTTCAGAGGGGGGGGGGCAAGTGTCCAAATTTTTTTTTAATTTAACCAAAAAAAAAAACACAAAAACAATTAAAATAAAATTTTATATGGCCAATTCATCATGTTTTCGTAAACTACATGTCAGAAAGCATATCCAGGGAAAAAATTGTCAGCCTACTTGTTTCCATTTAAAAACTGCAGCCAATTTTCAAATTTTCACAATTCGCTTTGAAGTACCACATTGCATCAAACTTTCTTCAATTACTACCAACAGAATGCATATAAAGCAATAAAAATTGGCAAAAGTTCATGAAATTAAGTATAAAACCAGTACACAAAATCTCAATTCTCAACTAGATAGTGGGTGTCATGGCCTGGATGACTTGACGTGGAATGACCCAATGGTGCAGGAAAATGGATGCATTAGTTTAGCTTAGTTTTACATTTTAAGTCCAAAATTAGTTGTCAAGAGATAGGCAGGGTGACTCTTCATTGGGCCGAACAGATGGTAATCACTTGGTGCCAAGTCAGGATTGTAGTCAGGGAAGTTTCCATTGTCAGGAGTGGAGTTTTGTTGTCACATCTGCAGCAATTTGGGGACGGGCGTTGTCAAGCAGCAACAACACATCTCTGAAGAAGCTGAGCATCCCATCTCTGAAGAATGACAGCTATTCAGTGTTTCACAATAAGCTGCAGCACTGACATTTTGTCCTTTACTGAGGAATTCAATAAGCAGAACACCTTGGCTATCCCAAAAAATAACATTCACCATCTTTCCAGCCAACTGTACAGCTTTGAACTTTTTTGGTGGAAGAGAGTTTTCGTGTTTCCAAACCGCACTATCTTGCTACCTTTTGACTAAGAAATGAAATGCCCATGTTTCATCTCCTGTAACGATATCGTCAAGAAAGCTGTTTCTTTCATATTGGTAACTTAAAAAATATTCAAGACTGTAACCCATTCCGTTCTCCATGTCCAATGGTGTTAGCTGTTTAAGTGCCCACCTGGCTGCCATCTTGCGGTATTGCAGGGATTCGTGGAATGTCAAAAACAGTTCCGTATAATATATCTGAAGCGTGCGATGTGCCTTTGATTTTTACCTGTTCATCCTCTTTAATCATTCTGTTCACAGCGTCGATATTGGAATCTGTGTGTGATGTTCTTGTTCTGACCGATCTAAATTGAATACACTTGTGCATCCTGCTGTGGACTTTGCACACCAGTTGTGTATATTTGTAAATGTCATGAAGTCATCTCCATACGCTGAACACATTTCATGACAAATTTCAGCAGGTTTTCTTCCTTGCTGAAATCGGATGAATCTCACTGAACGCCATTGTCATACCTGTCATTTTAGAATAGCTGTAAAATACAATAAGCAATACATATGCATGCCATCTAGTGAGAAAGTAGTCAGTTACATGTCCTTTCATATTTATATCTTTATATTGCTGTAATGATTAAAGTTTTCATGAAAAAAAATTTACTCAATTACTTTTCGATCGCCCCTCGTACATGAGGGCCCATCATCTAACATTATACAAGAAGGCCCTTTACCTAATCTGATTCTGGGGACCCTTCTGAAACCTAGTACTAATGGACCTGTCACCAAACCTAGTCTGTTAGGACTAGTTAGTACTAGTTAACATTGAGGCACAGATATCATAAGTGTCTGGTCTGACTTGTAACACCATACTAATTACTTTTTTCTGGCAATAGTTGGTAATGTAGATCTTTTTCTTTGGCCTCCTCAATCCCTTTCTCTCCAAAGATCTATCCAGGGCAGGCCTCCATCAACGACATAATCGTAACAATGTAGAGATATCCTCCATAATTCTGTCTTCTCATCTTCCTTTTCCTCTTTTACCTCCAAATTTTCCTTTTAACATTATTGGATTTAAGTTTTTCTTAAACATCTAGAAAAGTACTCAGAACACCAGCTTTCCTAAGAATTCTAATGTGTCAAAAATCAAGTCCACATTCATGCTCCTAGTTTGTCAATATCCAATCTATTCAGAGACAATTCTTGAGGCTTCATAACAACTGAGTTTTCCAGAGTGAGGTGGTTAACACCCAACCCCCAACCTGGAGGACCAGGTCCCAGTATTTTTATTCCCTAGGAATGTAAGTGGTCTCGCTATACTCCCAGACACTGGGCAGCTCGGGTATCTCGGATTCGATGTCACCTATACCCATAAAGTGGGCCCTGAGGGGCGATAATGCAGATAATTTTTTTTGAAAAAGGAACTGTAACTGTAAATTCAGTTAATTTTTGGAGTAACTGAACTACATACTCAAGCTACTTTTCTGTCTGTGTGACTAAATTAAATTTACCAAATTCCAAGTTATTTTTCATTACAGTAGGTTGTTGACTTGAGTAATGCCTTATTCAGGTTATATGCGTACACTCGATTTGAGTGACATCATCTTTAGAAAGCAAATGACTTTGCTCAAGAATTTGACTTTGGAATCACAGACCAATTGGATTCATATTTTTCTTGAAATTGAATTCATTTCTTGAATTTAAGTTAACGCCCAACTTAATAACAATAAAGGAAGATGACTTGCTTCATTTCAACTTGGTGGTGTATGGTACCGACTGATGGTGTTGAATGGATAGCTATATATTCCTGAGCATAATTTGTTCGTCCAACTAACAAAAAAATGGAGGATAAAAGAATTTCATCTCATGCTCAGGCCCGGATTTCCACCTAGACCTAGAAGGCACGGGCCTAGGGGCCCCACCGTATTGGATTTTTTTTGGTTGTTAAAATAGGATTTTTTTTTTTTTTTTTGGTTGTTGAATTAGAAATTCCGTTATTTTTTTTATTGTAGATTTTAGGGAGGGGGGGGTGCAAATATCAAGTGCCTAAGGGCCCTGGGTGTTTAAGTCTGGCCCTCTTCCCGATGCTATCGTATAGATCAGGAGTTCTCAACCTGGGTCCACAGGCAAAAAATTACAAATTGGGGGTCCATAGTGATATTTTGGTGGTCCATGGGACAATTCCACTTCAGAACGGTTGTTATTACTCAAAATAAAATTTTTACTGTAATTTACCCCATACTGAAATAAGTAGAGAATATATATGAATGATTCTTTCTAACTTTATTTATTTTATATTTCTTTTTCACCTATCTACTCAACCATCGGTCAGTACTTATCAAATATATTTGAAAAATTAAATTTACTTAATAAACAGCTCCAAGGAAAAGATTCTGATCTCATATCAAGTAAAGGTGCTGTTACTGCTTTTCTGAGAAAATTACAGTTGTACAAAAATAATATCAGGCGTTGTGCATTTGAACAGTTTCCTTGTTTGGCTTCGATTAGCAGCGATTTGCATGATGAAGACCTTGTATTATAGAGCGAATATTTGGAAAATATCCACGAAGATATGCAAACTCGGTTTAGTGACCTACTCATGATGGATATATCAACTTGGGTGACAATTCCTTTCGAAGTTAATGTTGCCGATATAGACATTTCTTTGCAAGAGCCCCTCATTGAATTACAAAGTGATGAAATAATGCGTGCAAAATTCAAAGATGGGAAGTATAATATATGGAAAACAAATGATATTGCTACAAAGTACCCATTACGCTGGGATAAAGCACAGCTCTACGTTATTGCTTTTCCATCATCTTATCTGTTGAATCAGGATTTAGTCGTGTTTCTCACTTATCAAAAGTTCGCAATAGATTTGACATTGTGAAAAGAGGTGATCTTCGACTATCGTTAACATCGATTGAACCAGATATAAAGAAACTCGCTGAGCAGCATCAACCACAGGGATCTCATTGAA
>JAFIDM010009631.1:135846398-135863950 GCA_023159025.1 Thereuonema tuberculata | reverse complement strand
TAGAGAGAATAATGGGAAGTATCTCAATGAAAGCTGGGTTGTTAGTTTTTTTTTTTTTCTTATCATTTTGCATAATTTATACATTTAAATAACAATTTTTACGAAGCTTCAACTAAACATCCTGTTTGAATACAGAAAACGAATGTATACAATTCGCAAAAGCTAATAGTTTATAGCACAAAATGTAAATAGTCATGAATTGTCTAAACTACCTGAACTACCTGATTAAGCTTTTTTAAATATTAAAATTTTCCTTGCTAATTATCTAGTGAAAGAAATTTCAAAGTTATGATTTTTTTTTCTATCTTTTTTTTTCGAAAGTTAATAACGCTATAAACCAACTAGGTGAGTCATATACTATTGACAGAGCGATAAGACAGTAATTTGCTTGCTGTGTTTTGAGGGCTAAATACCGTAGCCAAGATCTGATAAAGGTGGGTAAGGGATTTACTTTATAAAAAAAAAAAAATAAGAGACCTTAATGTTTATATTTTAATTATTCAAAAAAGTTCATGAAAAGATATTAAAAGTGAATAAAATACAGATTATCCACATTACTTTCTAATTTTATCAATTAATTCTTTAAAAATAATAATTTACATTGGAATCGAGAAGGTCTTTTGATTGCAAATCTCCTCTGCCTTTGCTCTTGCTCAGTTGTAAAGTGTGGCCACCAAGAGTTGAGCCTTAGCCACGCCTCTTCAAACGAAGAACACATTTCACAATAGGAATGAGGGTTGTAAAAGAAAAATTTGGGGGGAAAAAAAAAACAAGATTAGGAATTTTTTTTTAAATATGTACTATTAAAGAAAAAAATTATTTATAAAATAATTATGAATAACATTTATCTTCTTCTTCTTAGCCTGGTTCAGTCCACTGCAGGACATAGGCCTCCCCCAATTTCCGCCACCTTCTTCTATCTTTTGTCTCTCTCCACCATCTTGCAGGTCATCTCTCCATCTCCATTTCTGTAGGTCATCTCTCCATCTCTTTTTTGGGCGTCCTCTTTTTCTCTTTCCATTTCTTGGCTGCCATTCCGTTAGTAATCGAGTCCATCTTTCATCATTCATTCTTCCCAAATGCCCTGCCCATCTCCATTTAGAATTTTTTATTACTTCTATAAAGTCTTTGATTCCTGTTTGTTTCCTTATAGTTTCATTTCTTATTTTGTCCTTTATAGTTATATTTAGCATTCTCCTTTCAAGTTTCCTTTGTGACACTCTTAATTGCTCGCATTGTCTTTCTGTGGTGTTCCAAGTTTCACTGCCATATGTGAATACAGGGGTAATACATATGTCAAATATTTTTCTTTTCAGACATATTGGGAGATCACCTGTAAGGTATTCCTTAAGTGTCCAAAAGGCTCTGTTACCTTGAACAATTCTTCTATTGATTTCTCGATCTTGTCTATCCTTGAAGCTTACAATCTGTCCAAGGTAGATGTATTCATCTACATTTTCAATTTCTTTGCTTCCTAAATATATTTTTTCTCCTTTATTATTCTTTTCCATATATTTTGTTTTATCAAAGTTTATTTTAAGTCCAACCTTAGAACTTTCCCACCATAGTTCATTTATCATGGTTTGCATTTCTTGGTTCGATTTTGCAATAAGGACAATATCATCTGCAAATCTTAAATGATTTAAAAATCTGCCATTTATGTTTAGTCCCCTTTCTTCCCATTTTAGATTTTTAAATACTTCTTCTAGTATAGCGTTGAATAGTTTTGGAGAAAGTGGGTCTCCTTGTCGAACTCCTCTTTGTATATTAAATGGTGAACCTAGATTTTCCAACTTTATTGAAGCTGTTGCTTTTTCATAGATTTTATCAATTATTCTGGCGTACTTTCCTTCAAGTGTTTGTTTTATTATTGCTTGGTTCATCTCATTGTGATGTATTGAATCAAATGCCTTTGTGTAGTCTACGAATACTAAATGAACATCATTCTGATATTCATTTGATTTTTCTATATAACATTTATATTGTCAAGAAAATATATAGGGAAGAAAAATCAAAATAATGAAAAAATAACTAGATACAATTGGATAAAAATCTTTCAAATCAATAAAATTAATAATAATTTGGTCTAAGATTGGAAAACAATATAAAATATAAATTATTCAGTCGAATTAATTCGGAAAAATGTAATTCTGAAGCACTAAAATGTTAAAACTTTATTAATCGCTGACGGAATTGACGAGAATATTACTATAAATTTTTAACTTTTGTTAAGTTTCTTTTCTTTTGTATTAGATAATTAGCTATTAATTTATAGTTAATAATTATATATTAATCTGTCGGCACTTACATTACAGGTATTCTTTATTTTAATTGTTAAATAAAACATTATTACCATGAAGTGTATATATTTATTACTTACATTAATTAATATAATTTATATATAATTACGATTTTTCATAATTTAAATAAATAAGAAACAGTATAAATATAACAGTTCTTAAACAGCAAATCAGTTTTATACATCGTTACGGTTAAAATATATCATAGTTATTATTATATGTAAGAAAAATAGATATATAATGTCGTATTTTATATCATCAATTCCTCTGTTATAACCAAGAAACAAAATCTGTGCATTTCCCCTGAAAATGGAAATTATCACACTGACCCCTCAAATGACTTCTTCGACTCTTCGCCTACCACGTGACATAGGCGTGGCTAAGGCCACGCTCTTGGTTGGCTCTTGGCCAGGCTCTTGGTTGCCACACTTTATACGATACAATACGATTCAAGTAGAAGAAAGTAGGTATATAAAATTAGATATTCGTTTAGGAAATAAATTTACGACCTATTACTTGGGTAGGCTAACACATATAAAGCACAAAAAAAATTACAATAAATAATAATTAAGCAATAACTTTTTTAAACTCATATTAATTAAGGAATGATTAAATTTGGGAAAAAGATATTAGACATTACGATATTCTTCATCATTTAGATATAGATTGATTTAAAAAAAAAAAAACTTTAATTCTTTTTATTTTTTTTTTTCAACTTAGTAGTAATAAAAGTGATAGTTTTTTTATTATAAACACTATCAGTATTTTTTGATGATGGTGAAAGATCTGTAAGACATTAACCCATCTTTCACACTTGAGAAGAGAAAATGTCACAGAATTTTCCTCTGGTTTCTTCATTTCATGACGTAACAATACATTGCGTTGTCAACTTATTCCCAAATTGAGCCGAAATGAATTCGGCTGATTACATTGATATTGAGAATTTGAATGTGATGAGAGATCCATCCTTTAGAGATACATTCTGAAGAATTTTAGGTACAGTGTTAATGTCGTTCTTTTTATTTATTTATTATTTACTTTTTTTTATTTTTGAAGTGGATGTTAAAAAGAAAAAAAGCTATCAGGCAACAGCGGTCTTTTAGGGGACAAAGAATAAAATATAAAAGCGAGGAAAAAAAAAATGAAAACGAGCAAAGACTTTCAAAAATATTTTATCTGAGTTCTTGTAAAAAAAAACAATTGTGCATAGTGCTTTCATGGTTGGCGGTTTTAGCATATAATATCTGTTCGAAAAAGAGGCCGATTTCACGAATAAGAAGACAACTACTCAGAAATACTAGATAAGAGGAATTAGCTGCTGAAATTTTACCGCAGAAATGCAATGAAGAGTTTTGTTCTGTTTATGGATTTCATTTCCGAAAGACTGTAAGGATTTACATTGTTTGTTAGTTTACAGTAGCCTTCTATTTGCTATCACTACTACCCCCGCATTATTCGTTTAGAACAGTGTTTCCCAACGTGGAGCCCACACCCCATAGGAGGGCAATTTGATTGTTAAGGGGGGAAATTCGAAAATGGACTCGTCCAGAGTTTAAGTTAACCGTATGGCGACTCTCAGTCGCTACTCGAGCTGGGTAAACGTCCAGTATAGGTAACTTCTGTCTGCCATATTTGTAGCCGTGATTTCACTATTAGACGCTGGGGGAGAGGGGGCGTCTTCAATTTGTTACGTAGGGACATAAGAATTTTAGAAAGACTTAGGTGGTACATAGCACAAAAAAGGTTGGGAAACACTGGTTTAAAAAGATTGCATGGACGCAGACAGATGTGTTGTTCCCACCATGTTCGAGATATTTGGCATTGTTGTCATTGAATACCCCTAAAACCTACCGATCGAAAGGTCGGATCGACAAACGGACTTTATCATCGTGTTCAGAGAAACAACGTAGGAATAGGGTATTTTCAGGTGTCAACGCTCCCTCATGTTCGAGATATTTGGCATTGTTTTCATTGGAGTTCCGCTATTAGCTTAAATGCTAGAACCATCTCATTTCAAAAGGTTGTAGGGCACACTAAAACAAACATTTTTTATCAAACAATGTATGTCCGCAAGTGTGCGTTTACATTCTACGACAGGTTGAGGAATGTCCCGACACAAGCACCAGAGCTGTTGCACGTAGCGTAGACGTGAGCAGTATGGATAATTTTACACCAAGAGCAATTACACCCATTCCATTTACAGAGAATTCACGCATTGAAAGCTCAGGATTAGACTATCCTCGGCGCGTAGACTTCTGCCGCTGGTTTATGCAGCAGAGTGCAGTGCAACCGGATTTTCCAGCACATGTGCTCTTTACAGATGAAGCACTGTTTACACTTGAGGGAGTATTTAATGTGCACAATGCTCATGTGTGGACAAACGCAAATCCACTTCTGAATGTCAATGTCTGAATGTTATAATTCTGAAGTTGTATTCAGAGTCGTGCAAATGAGTGAAGGAAGAATACAAGTATTTGCATCGGGACCCTTTTAACGTGAAAATAGCATGTAAATAGATGGAAAATAAGGAGATGAAAAAGATAATACCGGGTGGCCATAATTAAAGAGGAGATGTTTAGAGCCCAATTAATAAAGATCTATTGGGCCAAATTTGGTGTAAACGCTATTTAGACCATGGGGTTTTGATTTCTAAAGAAAAAAAAATAGTTTGAAATTTCGCTACCAGGAGAAAAAAAATGCTTTGGATGCTAGGAAATTGAAGTAAACTGACATCATAGACTGAAGAATATAAAAAGATGAAAACGAACAGTGTGTGTTAGATCCGAATGGTCTGCTATGATTGCGCGATGGCGCTTTGATAGTAAACTTTGAAGTTTACGTAATCGTGCTTTGCTGGTGAAACTTTACTAACAAACAAACAAACAAAAAAAGTGCTTCTGTCGCACTTCGGGAATACCGGAGGTTGAAGAATTTAAGGAAAGGTCCAATGACAATCACAAATTTGCGAAAAATGATTTTGCGATTGGAAAATACAGGATCGTTACAAGTGCTGCCAGGACGACGATGCAGACCGACATCAAACCAACAACTGGAACAATTGTGACTGCTACACTAGAGTAGCACAATGCGATGCACAGGCGGGGCAATTTCTATGTCGTACCGGTATGCAACGGTGTGAAAATTACGCGTAAACCAGTGGCGGCCCGTGCAAAAAATCAGCTGTGTGCTACTTTACCTCAAATTTCCGACCAAACGAAAACAAATAAATAAACAAACAAGCACAAAAACTTGGTTCCTTTTTCTTCAAGCGTTCTGACTGAAAGAGATATCTTTAATTGATTGTCCACCGCATTCGTCATGTTCTACGATGGAAATTCGCATTCGTAAGTTACAAATAAGAGATGGAAGCACCTATCATTTCTCACAAGGCGCGAGATTCATAACATACTGAAAGAAGGATGACATCTCGTGCGCTACGAATTTTGTAGCACTTAAAAGAGAACCAAGGCTTGGATTGGTTCACGCATGCGGATCCACTATATTTATGCAGGATGGAGCATCCCCTCACATTGGATTGGGTGTACAGCAAGTCTTACGGCAGCATTTCACAGAAGACAGAATAATTAGACGAGCGTTTCCTACGAGTTGCCTAGCCCGTTCGCCAGATCTCACTCCCTGTTAGTTTTGAGTACGGGGATATTTGAAAAGCTTGGTGTACCAAGGAGGCGTGGATAAATTAGTAACGTTAAATAACCGAATAACGCTGTACGTGAGGCAAATCACTATATATATGCTATAGGAAATGCTGTTCACAGGATGCAGTTATTGGAACAGTTGCCAGGAAAACGTATTGAATCACATCTGTAAATGATGCCAAATAAAAATTACTGTTGATTGTAAACTTTAGCCTATTTATTACGCCCAATTTCCTCTACATATGCAGCTTCCAGCGCCAATTTTTTCCTAGTGGCGAAATTATGAACTAATTTTTTTCCCTTTAGAAATCAAAACCCCATGGTTTAAAATAGTGTTCACATCAAATTTGGTGGAGTTGGCCCAATATGGTTTTGGTAATTGGGCTCTAAAACACCTCCTCTTTAATTATGGCCAACCAGTATTAAAAAAATAAAATTTAACTTGCATGAATTAAATCTAAGTGACAAAATCCAAAATGCACGAACATAAGGATTCAAGCAATCATCGATGGGAATCTGGGACAGCTGTTTGTGCCTTATTAGACGTCATCAGCCAAATTTATCCTCGATGATAGACTAAGAGTGCTCGAAAAGGTTAAGGATCTCACCTCCGCTCCCGGAAGTGGTACCCCAACAACAAAACACAACAATATTTTTTTTTTCATTAAAAAAAATAATTAAAAACAAAAAGTTACACTATTCATTTACTTTTTACTTAATAATGTGTTAAGAATCTTACTTATCTTGCTTAATTTTCTATTCAGTCTTCCGTTTACTAAACTGTCCCTTCAACTGAACCCCCACCCGTCCTCCCATTTTTTACACCATACTAAAGCAAGCGGAAATCTAGATAAAACATTATTCCTCGGAATAGGCTTAATTCCTTATTGAATTTTTCATAAAGGCTTTCCAACTAATAAAAGTTCTGATTTCCCTAATAAAATAAAATAAGAAGGAATTTAGTCTGATTCAAAATAAATTACGTTTCGGAAAAAAAAGTTAATTCCTAGTAATAAGTTAGCGTTCAAGCAAAAACGAGGGTTCTTGGCGTTGGCTTTAACTTGGCTGATCTGGGTTCGAGTAATTGGGTAGACATGGTTGTTCCTTTTTTCCTCGTGTTTATCTCATTCTTTTTCTCTTTTTCTTTTTCCGACTGACTGGCCATTTCCGTAAATTAGCATCTTTACATAGGTTTGAAGCAGTGATTCTCAAAGGGTGTATCGCGGGAAAAAAAACAAAAGTATTTTTATTAAAACGGGAAAATAAGTGGAAATAGAAAATAGGCATTAAATATTTTCAACAACATATTTATTAACACAAGAGGAACTAGTAAATTGTAGGTAAAACAAAATGGAATGGTTAAAATTAATGAGTCGGTAAGTAGATGAGAAATATGAGTTTGTTTACATTTGCACAATTGTTTAATATGGAGTCGAATACGTAATAAAGCAACGAAAACGTTTGGATTGCTTGTGGGATATTAGGAAGAACGTCTAGTGTACCGCAGGATTTTTCCAAATACCGAAGTGTGCCGTGAAGCAAAAAAAATTGAGAAACACTGGTCTAAAGGCCGCAGTGCTAGGGTGTACAAATCTAAATCTACTAATACGTTTGTTTCTTTTTTTTAATATGAGTATTAGGATTTTGTACTTAAAAAAAAAAATTGTTAAAAATGGTTTAAATACAAAACAATGATTTGTTTGAAATAATGCAGATTCAGATCTTGCTATTTCCATATTTCAAATTTTTATTTTTAAAATGTAAGTAATTGTATCTCAACTGAAACTCTATAGAAAGTTTTCAGTAAATATAATTAAATTTTAGTTTTGTCATCATCAAAATCACCTATCTTCACAATTCTATATTCACAAAGTGATTTTTAAATTTGTTAAAAATACGGAAAAAAAAATATTTTAGATCTTTCAAAGTATTGTGAAATTTAAAATATTTTTAATCTCACCAAATACTATTATTCCCAGACAATTTTCTAAACATAAAATTAAAAAAAAAAAAGAAAACCTCTTAATTACATTGTTTTCTTCCGATATGAAAAATTAGTTACAACCGTTATTTTCTTCTTCAGTAGATCTTCAGTTGTTATCAGGAAATACGTACTATAAAGTGATTCAACCATGAAATAACAACAGTTACCATACAACAGTTGAGATTATTTCAGCTACAAAATATATCTACTAACACTAAAGAAATAGATGTTGCAAATATTTCGAAAAACTAACAAATGAATAAGAAAATAATGTTGACGAGTTCAATGTCAATAATTATAAAATACCTTCTGATAACAATGATAATTTAAAGAAAAATAATGTATAATCATCTTTCCATGAAAGAGAATAGGTATGTTTGAAAGGAGGTCGTAATTCTGGAAATACAAAAGCATTTTTATTTCCTTTATTGTTTACAGCACAAGTCTCGAAGGACTAATCTATTAGAACGTCGTGAATGTTTTAATAAGAAAAATAAGTGAAAAAGCAACAGTAAACTGTTCTATGTTGCTTTACATTACATTAGTTCTAACAGGAACCATTGAGAAAAGTGAAATGTCAGTTTTAACTCATTACAAATGATGACGTAAAACTTACTACGGAAAATGATATTAATAAAGTGAATCAAAGATAATAGCTTGTTGTTTTTTTTTTTGTTTTTTTTAACTGAAGGAAAATAGCAGGAAAAAATGGATGAGAAATGCCAGTGTTCTAAGAACCTTGGACTGAACGATTCTGTAAAAAGAGAAAGTAGGGGCACTACCTATCATGAAGCAGAGAGATTATAAACCACCCTCACAAAAAACCGGATGCGACCTGTAATTATTCATCCCCTACTGAAAAGACATTTGGTCGAGGCATTATAACAGATGCAAACATATGATATTCCCATCCATGTCTGAAGTCAAGGTAACATTATTTGGAATTGCTTAAATAAAATCCTAGAAATTCTCTATTACACAGAATTCCAGTGCCTAACATTTCATTCTGATACAGCAAACAATTAATATTATTAAAATGACATAAAAACTCACTGAAATTATTATACAGCAACGAATAAAATATATTTAAAAGTTCACTGAAGAGATTTTCTTAACAAATAAATAATCTCATGAAAACAATGAAATATTCATTTTAATTATAGCCATTGAGCATTATTTGAATTTATGCATTCAAATTTCACTCATGTTTTAACATGTGCATTCAAATTTTAAGATGGAATCCGAAAAAAATACTTTTAATCAAAATTAGAAAATTGCATAATAATAATAATTAAAAAAGCTTTAAAAATGCCATTTCAGTTTAATATTACTTTCGGCCATTTTGTTTTAAAGAAATCGGTCTCCAATTAAAAGGGGAAAAAAATCAACAGTTCTTTATTGACTTCGGGCAATAATTTGAAGGTTTTGAATTATTACCTTGAGTCAAAAGATATGAATTAGAAGTGATAAGAAGTGAATTGGAACCTGTTTGTGTAAAGGCAGAAGTCATTCTAATGCTAAAAAAAGAAAGAAAAATAAAAAACCCTACCTATTCTAACACTTGTTTATTTCTGTCAGTTGCGACATTTACGACCTTCCTTCCATCTATCACTATTATCTTCTAAATTTTATGTATTTTAAGGACGAAGCCCACGATCGAAAACTTATATATGGTAAAACTATTCACCTAAATTCACATAAATTCTATTTTTTTTCTTTTTTTTGTGTGAAGTTATCAGGCATTCGTAAAAAGAATGTTTAAAGAAAGCATTACTCACGTCCGTCCGTCCGTCCGTTTAAAACAACTCGACTTCTTTCAATGAGATTTTTTTTGATTAAGTTTCCTATCAAAAAAAATCTATATTAAGTTAAAATCAATCAGTTTTTTTTCAACGAATTTCCATGAAAATATAGATTACTTCCACTTTGACTAAAAATAATTAAAATGTCATACGATGATAAAAAAAAAAAAAATACAAATAACTCTTGGTGGAGTTATTTTTTTTTTTTTTAGAATTATATTCGTCTTAATTTCAGGAAAAAAGTTTGTTTCAGATACGTTTTCGTCAATGTTCGTCTTATTGTCGTAAATCTATTGCGAACATGTTTCAATTGTATGTGAATTTCCTGTATAAGCTATTCATGAAACTATGACAATTTATAGATTAACTATTAAAAGTGAGGCTGTAAAATCGAATAGCCCCAAATGCTTACTTATAAACCTCTGACATTTAACAGAAGATACAAAGTAGGAACTGTTCGCTTTATTAATATTGCAAAAACCTAATTAAATAACGCCAAACCGTTAAGGAAACCAAACCTTACGGATGACAGGTTTCTGTGATAGTTATTTCATTCTAAATGATAGAATCATTTCATTCTATTTCATTTTATCCACATTAATAGTAGGCCTAGTAAGAATGAATCACTTATCTTCTTCACATTTAGTGATTAGAGCATTGTTATGGCCGACACTGAATCCAAGTATTGAACTTTCAATAGATATAGATCTACAGAATACATTAGATGACATATGAGTAATTATTTCACTGTAACACTCAATTATTGCTCTTTTTGCTTGCTCCATTATATTAATCATAGTCACGCAACTGGATTATTGCCAACACCCACAATCAGAATAAAGGCTTCTTTAAATATTTATATCTCAACGACCCTAGGTCTCAACTATTTACAAAGATATCTGTAATACATAGTGAATAACATTTGGTATTGCTCTCCAGAAGATATTCGCAACTCATGATGCGATGACCAGCAGCTGCAATACTTAACTGATTTTACGATTCAGGAGATTTCTAATTTAAAGCATTATACAGTACAGTACTTTTCTTTTTCTTTAATTCTAAATTGCAAATTCTTATTAATCGCTGCAATCTTCGCATTGTTTTGAATAGAAAGTAAAAAAAGGTTGTTAATTAAACAAATTCGCAAAGTCAACGAAAATTCGAGCACATCCTGGCTACATCATTGGAAGAAGAACTCAAGAAAATCTCATATAGCAATTCAGCACAAACACACTACACACACTGAAGCTCAGACTGGCCGCGGGTTTTGGTCATGTGACGCGCTGCAGTCTACTGCAAACCCTTCTTGAAGTTACATTACATGTGTCATCTCTCCCAACTTACCTAGTTTACGAAATACACTGATATGAATACACTGATAAAAAAAAAAATATCTTCAAGTTTTTGCAAAGTCTGTTTTTTTAAATAACAATATGTCACTGGGTGTGAAATCGAATTGTATTTAAGAAATGGTTTCAGTTTCTTTTGAGGTTTTACATCAGTGGCTTTCGAAAAGGCTTCGTGCACCAGGTATATATTTATTTATTTATTTATAGCAATGCCAACTTGGTCCTATTAAGTTTCTATTTCCGCACAGAAAATGCAGTAAAATCTTTTTAGTACTGAACCTGTTTTTATTTCAGAAAAAGATATGCAGAATATTTTAAATATATTTTAACGGAATTTGCATTACTTAAAGATGAATTATTGTATGGTTCATAAATTTAGTTTCATCTAGTTGCGGTTCCCGAGAAGTCGCAAGATATCATTTTTGTTGATAAAGAATCAGCAAAATTTATCGGCAACACACGTGAAAATTTTAATGATGTCATTTTTGTCTTGGAAAAAAAACGGAGTTTTAGAGAATATAAATATCATCTACTTTTTTATTTAAAAATACTTATTTTTGTAATACTTATTTTTTTATTGAATCAACTTCAAAAATGATTAAGTTCAAAGTCAAATTTAAAGAGTTAGTTTCACGTTTAACAATCGACTTGTTGGACTTTTTAAATCTCTCTCTCATATGTTTATGGAACTGTTCATATAAGGCTTTCGTTTCATTTTCTCTCATGCATTCTTTATCTTTTTTTTTTTTTTATTTCATAAGCTGTAATTTACCGTATTTCCTTTTCAAACCAAAACATTAAATTAATAATGACTAGCGCAATAATTTAAATTAAAAAAAAAAAGAAATAAAAACAGAACAAAAAAATTATCTAACATTTCAGTTTTTTTAGATACAGATCCTCAATGGATGCTTTCCTCTGTCTACACAATCCTTGCCAAACAATATTTTTTTTTCTGTCCTCCTTAACGCTGTTATCATCTACCATAACTCGTTCTCGGATATGATAAATATTTAAGGACAGATTAGAAAATCTAACAAGCACTCGTGGGTAAACAATGTCAAAACAAGGGCTTTATGTTTTTACTTCTTTTAAAATATCCTTTCAGACTTTACTCAAAACAATGTCATGCTGATATATGATGTCAGGTGAATGATTTATTAACAGATATTAAAAATTAGGACTTATCTATTAATATAAATAAGCTGTCATTCTTGGAAACTTTAATATTGTTTAAGTTTGTTTAGCCTTAACTTTCCCGGTTGCAGCATTTGTAGTTGTTATCCACGACTGTCATTTATATGTTATGAAAAGTTATCGATGTAAGAGTTTGGTTAGTGACCAAGTTTCTATATCGTTAGGCTATTAATTATTTTATACCGTTCCCGTAAAAAGACCATGCATTCAGACAGACAGGTAAATAGATAGATCAACCGACTGATTTCTATATATATTTAGAAAAGGCTTTTTAAAGATTTCGGCTGATATTAGTTCAGATTCGATTTCAGGTAAGAATATCTACAAAAATACACTGCCTGACAAAAAAAGGGATGACCACAGAAGGAGTGATTGGAAGTGAATGAAACTACATATGCTGAAAGATCATGTGACTTTATTGAACTGATTACAATATGGGATGAAAGAGACAAGGCCGTTGGCAGTTACAGGTGGAAAGTTGGCGCCAGGTCAGTAAGGTGTCGCACCTCCTCTGGCCGCAATGCATGCCCTTACGCGGTTCGGAATGGTGTCAAACAGCCTTTGGATCCTCTCTTGAGGCAAATTCGTCCACAGTTGTAGCAGCTGTTCCTCCAGATCCTGCAGGTTGGTTCTGCGACGGAGTCCCCTTCCAATGTCCTCCCACACGTGTTCAATGATGGAGAGGTCCGGGGATCTTGCTGGCCACGGGAGGACCTCAACATGCTGTAGGCAGTCCATAGACACACGTGCTGTGTGTTGGCGTGCATTATCTTGTTGAAACACTGTCCCAGGGTGCTGTGCCATAAGGGGTAGGACGTGCGGACGCAGAATGTCTGTGACGTATCGCTGTGCCGTCAAAGTCTGTCGAAGCACTATTAGAGGTGATTTGAACGCATATCCGATGGCTCCCCACACCATGATGCCCGGGGTTACGCCTGTGTGTCTCTCCACAATATGGGCAGGATATGCCCTCTGCCGTTGACGCCGCCACACTCGAATACGATGGTCATCGGACGTTATGGCGAAGCGGGACTCATCACTGAACATGATGCGACGCCATTCGTCCTGTGTCCATGCCTCCCGGGCACGGCACCAATTCAAAAGCCGACGTCGGTGTTCGTGTGTCAATGGCAACCGACGCATGGGGTGGTGGTACCCCAATCCGGCGGATGCGAGTCGTCGAGCCACTGTGCGGGAACTCACAGTACATGTTCGCGGATGGCGGGTGCGGACGTCATGAGATTCTGCACTGCTTGGCGCATCATTCGATGGTCCTCCCTCGGGCTGGTGTTTCTTGGTAAACCCGAACCTGCACGACCTGCATGGGTGCCCTCATGTACCCATTGATTCCAACATCGGGCCACTGTGTCGTCTGAATGGCTCACATGCCTGGCAATTGCACGATACGACCAACCAGCTTCATGGAGTCCCACAATGCGGCCTCTGTCAAATGCAGTCAATTGGTAGAAAGGCTGTCAAACGCGTCTGCGCGGCATCGCGGGTGCTTCGTACTACGTCAACGTCGTTCTTCACTGTCTGACTCACAGCAGTTGACTGATAACAATTGCCAAACAACGGGGCGGTGACATCACGAATGCACTGTGGTGGGCGTTCTACACATTACAGATACGTGTGAATCTAATCATTTACTCGCACATCAATGATACGCAAGTATATCGAAATGGGATAATATAGGACCACTCCTTCTTGGTGTATCAATTTTTTTGTCAGGCAGTGTAGTTAAACGAAACTGGCTGACAAGAAAACATTAACAAAATTTTCAATAAATTAAAGACTCCATTATTTAAAATAAGAACGGAATTGTGATTTACCTGCTACAGAATTACCTCTAATCCTTACTGTAAATTTTTATATCAAAACGATCGATCATGTTCATATAATAGAGTTTGAAATCTTCCCGATTGTCTCCCAAGTGTCACTTGCATCTGATAAAAGAAATTTGAAGAATTAAAATCTGTTAAGAATACGAACAGAAGTTATCAGTAAGGTTTCAAAGTTACATTATTCATCCATTGTTTGTTATTTGCCATTTCTGCTTCCAAGAACATTGCTAATGTCACAACCATCCTATGTGACGTCACTGATGCGGATGCAATTCTTCCGTCTGCCATTACATCTCTTAATTCTAGTAGTTTCATATTGATCTTCCCTTCTTTTTATCATTTAACATGTCAGCTCTATATAACATTGCTGATCTCATAATCGTGATATATGCATGCTCTTTCTGGTAGCATCTTTTCACGTAGTACACTTTCTCAGTTCATCCATCTTGGTTATATTTTCCAGTCCGCCATCTGAGATCCAAACTACCTAAATCTTGTTCATGTAGCTAACTTCGTTCCTACCAACTTCATAGGTTTCTCAGAATCACCCACCCTCAAACGTAGTCTTGTTCCTTCTTAGTCTTTTAAGTTCTATTAGCCAATATCTTAAAATCAAATATTTTCTTCAACCTACTTATCTTAGAATCTTTCTTCTTCTAAATCACGACTTCTGCAATCTTCTTACTTTGGTTCTTGTCGATAATTTTTTTCTCCAGTTTCTTATATTCACTATGTGCAAGTCTTTAACACAATCTGATCGTCTTAATAAGATCTTTCCACTGTCTCAAGACTCTGAAAAAAAATATTAACTTTAACGAGCCAATGTTTATTCTAATATTTACGCGTGAGTTGTTGTGTTGTTCAGGATGTCACATTCACAAACACCGAGCTACTGCTAAGAATTAAGAAACCCAAACTAGTAAAATAATTAAAATATTGGAAGTTATTTTCATCAGAACAAAACCAGCAAATAATATTAGTAACAATGAGACCTTGGCAAATGAATCTTCTTTAGTTATTTTAAATTTCTTTGTCATCAGCAGGAGGATATCTAATTAATAATCTCCACAGGTGCTTCATTAAAAATCAATCATGGTAAGAGAAGTATCTTTTCTTAAAAAAATATGAAACATCTACATTCTGTAAAGAGGCTACTTATTTATTTATCTTTTGTAAAGATTTATTTTTAATTAACTGTTGTTGAGATTTTGGATTAGTAATTTTTTTTAAACTTTTGTTTTGATTATTTTAACCTGAAATTTCATTTGACCTTTTTGATTTGAACATTACTATCGATTCAATATAAATGAAAACAATTAACCCTATTAAAAAGAAGAAGATGAGAAGAAGAACTGCTTAAAACTTAGGTCATTTTAGATATTCAAAATAAAAAAGTATTTCTATATTTAAGTATTTCTAATATGTTCAAGTAGAGAAATTGGAACTTAACCGATATTAGCAGCGTTTACATGAAATATACAGTAGATATATTTTTAAAATTATTTCTGTTAGTTTTATGGCCGCATTTAGAAAGCTATAAACAATTTTTCTTTAAATGATGACAATTATTTAAATAATATTTCATTAAATTTCAAAAATTATCTTTTAATTTTAATGAGAGAAAAAAATAAGGACAAGGTCACAGGAGCAATTCAGGAAGATATGATTTTTGTCCATAAATTAGAGGGATAGTGTTTTTCTGTACTTATCCTTTCTATTTTGATTTAACAAGACCCAAAACAACTTCATAAGCAGAGCTACTTTCACTCAAATCTTTCAGTTGGAAAGCGGAAAAACAAATCATGAGCAGTATATTACGAGAAAATGCATATAAAATATACGGCCTATATAGTCATAGCAGCCTGCTTCACATATTTAAATTGTAGGTTTTCTTAATTATAAACTGAAAAAATAAAAAAAAATAACAATAATCAAGGGGAAATTACAGTCTTCTGAAATATACAAACAAACGCCATTTCGTGAGTACAGTCCATTATTTCCAGGTGGAAGGGCACTAATTTTCGTATATCGGTAGGACGAGCACAAGGGTTCCTTCCAAACGCTCACTTCCACGTCTATAATGAATCCGCTTCAGATCGTGGTTGTATAGAACAATTGAAGGAGGAAAATCAAATAATGATGACAAAGTGAAAAAAAAGCAATTCTATAATGACTACAAGATAACTGATTGAGTATATGACGCTATTAAGGAAGTTAAAGGCATAAAAGAAGCAGTTCTGGCGTTCAAAATTGTTATCGTCTTTATTTTAATAGATGTTAAGATGTGTGTGTCTCCAACACAAAGTTAAACTATAAGGATGTGTAGTGTCGCACATTAAAAATCCCGTTTTCAACCTTACTTAAAATTATGCTGGTTATAAGGGACTTAACGATAATGATCCGAGATGGACAAAATACTTATTGTTTAAAGGAACAATTAAAAATGGCGATTCATAAATGTGATAACTGCCGACAGAACTAATATGTTAAGTTCGCACTGCTGCAGAGGATGGCTAATATTGAGGAGCCGAAATTGATCTATAATGGTCATTTTTTAGCTTACCTTTTTTTTCGAATATCTATATAGTTTTTCTATTTTTTCCCCCAACGTTAAAACTTCATTATTATTATTATTATTATTATTATTATTATTATTATAATTATTATTATTATTTGTAAAGTAGACAACTCAAATCAATGCGTAAGATTCAAATCCATTTAAATTCTTCACCTCAAGTTCGAAACCCGAAGTTGAGATTTAATCAAACTGTGATTTTTCACAGTTCTGATTTCTTCACCTTAGTTTAAACACATTATTATTTACTTGTTTTGCAATAACTATCAATTGAATAATTATACTTCTGGATTTATCATACTTAAACACAATAAATTATCAATCAAGCAATTCCGGATTGAAAACTTAAAAGTTTTAATAAAAGTTATCAATCGGCCATTACAAAGATGTATGTAATTATAAATATTATTTAGGCAGATGTATCAGGTTTAGGAATGAGGTAGTGTTTCTAAAACTGTGGTCGCGACCCTTAAGGGGAAAGGAAATAAATTCTGAGGGAAGGTATTCATATTGAAAGAGTTCTTTTACTTAAACCTTACCTTTTACTTTTCTGCACACTATTTTTCTAATTCGTTTCTCTTCCTTTTCCAGTCTTCAACAGTAACAGCTCCGACACCGAGATCTTCTGCTACTTTCTTTATTGATTCACCATTATCTATTCTTTGGATTGCTTCTAATTTTGTTTCTATAGAAACAACAACTCGCTTTCTCTTATTGCTACTCATTTCAGTAGAATTGACTGAACGTACCACCGTACTTTTCAGATACACTGGACAATGTGACCAATCGAAACCATTCCCCGATTCCAGGGAGGGAATCATGTTACCAGCCAAAACCATTTCCCG
>JAFIDM010009631.1:135818542-135842061 GCA_023159025.1 Thereuonema tuberculata | reverse complement strand
AGATTCCTTTTTTTTTGGTTGTTGAACCTGGAGATTCCTTTTTTTTTTTTTGGTTGTGGCCCGCGAGATTCACAGCAAAGTCAATTTTGGCCCCCAGATTACAGAAGGTTGGGCACCACTGTTCTAGGGGTTCGCCATCTTGGGAATACTAGAGATCCATAAAACACGGACCTTCGGCTACGAAGATCGCACTTCGGTGCGAACCTCATGCAACAACAAGAAGCCTATCTACACATGTATAAAGCTCAAAAACGATGTTTGTTGTTATTTCTTTGTCTCTTAAGTACCGGGCAATGCGGGATCCTTCCGCTAGTTCTTGAATAAAATTCATAAAAAGGGCATCCTCATGTTTGTTTGTGAATGTTCACGAGTGATTATATTTAGAGAGACCCTTCATTTAGGCCGATATCAAAGAGAGGAGCCTAACAGTGAAAAGCTCCTTTGAGAACTGCTGCCGAAGGAATAATATAATCACGAACTAGGAGATGCATTTAAGAAATACATATTTTTAATTATTTTATATTTGAATCGATCGTGTATTATGTCAGACTTCAGTTTAGTTTTGAAAGAACTCATTCGTAACCTAACCGAAAACTGCGTTTAAATAGTCCAAAATTCCATGATTTTTTGTTTTTTTTTTTGTTTTTTTAATTCTTCTTTGTGAGAACACAAGTGTCAAACATGCCTAATATTTTAACTCTTTCTTTAAGAGTTATTTCTAATCTATTTTAGCAAGGAACAATGTTGCAGTTGAACAGTGGATCAGGAAATATAAGTTCAAATGAGAGAAGAAAACAAGCCTAGATCTCGCTATTATTATTTTTTTTTCTAATTCGCTGGCTCAACGTTTATGGTGCAGTGCAAAATACTGGGATCAGAGAATCTCATTGCATTGTTTGGAAGATAAAACAAATCTTTTTGAATGATTACGCTTTGCGACCGTCTGATTTGTTTATCTTGATTGTGTTGTCTTCTTCCAAAATTGCCTTCTGATCTAGGCAGGAGAAAGAAATTTATTGTTGTTTGAACATCCGTAGCTGCTATTTTTATATGCAATGAATATTGGGTGAATAGAATTCAGCTTAAAAGTCCTATGATGGACCGAAGGTTCACGGTCTTAAACAGGCCTTTGGCATAAATTTATCATTTAAGTTGCTCTACATACTGTTCTTGAAATTGGATTTAAATTGTAGTTGAGTTAGCTGTAGAACTATTTGCTCGTTCTTATTAGACACTGCATGATGCGGACTTTATAAGGATGTTGAGATAATATTAGGGGCATATTAAAATTAGTAGTAACCATATTTTATAAGGAAGTAGAAAGGACGGAATACAGAGATATCCCTATTTTCTATATTATACTTACGCTGCTTAAGCATTTGCTCCATGAGGAGACCAAACAAGTCTATTCAAGCTGTGAGATGATTCCTTCAAACGTTTGCTTGAATTTTACGAATACAAAATATTTCTTCAAAACCAAAATTCTTTTATCAATTAGGAACTTCTCAAACATCTCTCACAAAAAAAAAAAAAATCAAAAGGCAAAGCTTGGATAAGATCTTTTATTGTTTTCATATCCTCCAATGTTTATGTATTCGACGTAAATGTATTCTAATACATTTTTCAGTTCACCTCTGAGAAAGATAGCCATTATTTTTGTTTATTGTATAATCACCTTTACTTGAAATTTCTATTCTTCCACTACACTTCACAAGATGACTTATTTCACACGCCAGTTAGTTGTACAGTAGATAATCATTTTTATCTTCTATTCCTTTTATGTATGATTTCCAGTTAAATTTTCTAATCGTGATCATATAGTAAATTCCTATCCAACTTTGCTACCTCAATTGTTAATCTTCAGCAATAGTTCATCATTGGCACTGTGACGATGTGAAACATGTTTGGACGGAAATTTCAAAGGCAAATCGATGATTATGTGAAAAAATAGATTGTGTTTATTACCTTCTGCTCAACTTTTATATTTCCTATTTGTAGTTCAGATATAAAGACTTTTTATTCTTACCTCGGTCAATCCTCGTATATATTCAGTGGTTCTAGTTCAGTGAACTATCGAACTATCATTATAATTTACTTTCTACAAGCTTGCCTGTAGAATTTCAGTAAAACCAGTACATTTAGATGCTTTATGCCAGCTGCAATTTGAGGAATTTTCTAGCTAAAAACTCGATAAATAGCAATATATTCTTTTCTGGCCGTTACTAAATAATTTGTAGAAGTAATTTAGGTTTTTTTCCCTGAGAAATGTAACGTTATAATATATGTATTTAACACAATCATGCAAAAAGAAAAAAAAAATGTAATTCGTTTTGCCTTTGATACCTGTTTTCCAAATATGACCTTAGCCCTATCAATAACGAGGACAGGTTTCTTTCTTTTTTTCTATCGTATGAAGTGATTTGGACGGAGGGGTGGTAGGTTGAAGATGTCGACCCTGGCACGTGTTATGACTGCTGCCAAGAAAGCCCTGGGGAGCCTCAGAGGTCGTTATCAAAAGGGCAAACAACAAGCAAAAACTGAAATCCACTTACGATTATCTGTTTTTTTGAAAGATTGTAATGAGTTGACCATCGACTGATAAGCTATGAATAGTATTTAAAGCGAAAGATATATATAGAAAGAATATATGTAATAAAAGTAATGTAATACTTTTATTATTTTGTATATGTAATATATAAAAGAAATAATTGTAACCGAAGTTAACTACTTTTAAGACACTACTACTACTGCTACTACACTATTTACGCCTCTAATTTCCAGTTGGGTTTTTCACTTGTACTCAATCCAATAACAAAAATTTTTAAATTAATAAATAAAAATGAGCTTGAAAATTCCAAATGTATTTTAAAAAGTAATAAAAAATTCAGTCCTCAATAAAATTGTCAATTTATAATAAGTAAATAAAGAAAAAAAATTCCCTGAAGAAATTTCAAAATTTCAATGAAATACTGAAAGTGATCAAACTATTCATAATTCTAATTATTTATTTTTATTGATTTTTATAATATGTATGATTACTCCATAATAATTTATACTATGATAAATTACTTGGATGATGCAGAATTACGAAGCTGTCTTTATAGTTTCATTTACATGTTTACTACACTTACTTTTTTTCCCCCTGAATCCAAAATCAATTTTCATGATTTACGACTTTAATATATAAACAAAACAGTATTCAAAAATTATCTATTTCAAATTCAAATTTCTACTTCGCTATCATATATAACAGAAAGTTGGATGAACACACTTATACATAATGCATGTCTAATCTGCATTCATTAATGCAGTCTGCGACACGTTATCAGTTGATGGAACTATGTGAATGTCACCACTATGAACTATTCTCATTTAGAATAATTTTTTTTTTCCATTAAAAAAATTAAAATTTTCTAATGTTTAAAGCTTATCTTCAAACAAGTTTGAATGTGAAGTACACACCATGTCTTTAAATTGTTTAATTACGATATTAATATTTTAAATATGTTAAGTAAAATAAAACTTCAAATTTACGTTTGGGATAAAACTACTTAAAAATAAATAAATAAATAAATAAATAAATAAATAAATAAATAAATTTCCCTAAAGATTTATTCATTGTTTTTCATTGTATAATATAATCGTTGTATAAATTAATATTCTTCATTTACTGTTCAACACAAAACTTAGATGCAAGAAATAGTAAAGTAATATCCTGGAATTTTAACAATTTATTGCTATAAAAAATTAAAAATAAATAATCAACCAATTTGTATGGAAACATTTTAATATTTAAAGAGTTAGAAAGAAAGAAACTATCATTAGAAGGTTTTTAGTAGTTGTTTCATGTAAGAATCTTTATGGTTTGAAAGTGACATTTTTCCAGCAATTTGAAAAACAAATGACTGACATTTGGACGCATGTTTGTACGTTTAGTTCCCACGATCCCCTTCTGCCCTCGAACCTAAGGCGGAGGTCACGTGTGGGACACCTGTCAGGGCCACGCGAGGGGGAGGGACCAAGAATGCGGCCCCTTCGTCGCCAGGCAACGGCGTGACTCGAATTCCTGAATACATTCTGTCCTAAGCCGTAGATAGATGATTAATTTAAACAGCGGTAACTCGAAAGAAAATACGAATATTAATTTAGGCTACTTATCAATTCCTTTAATTTCTACTCCATAAATACGGTGTAGTTCTATAGAGAAGCCGACTCTGCAGGGTCTTTAGAGAGAGATGGGAATAAACCGGTTTCGATGTAGCAATCCCATATTATTGTGTACAATTATTACAAAAGAATATTTAACAAAAATACAGTAGCAAGTAAAGTAAAGCTTCTTTATTTGTAAAGCTTCTTTATTTTACGTCGATGCAACTTTAATTAGAAGAAAATCTGAGTCACATCATTTTCCCACAGAATCCCGGAGATGCTGGCATTTGTGACATCATGCAAGTTAAGTCTGCAAGAGAGTAGCTCTTTTAGTCAGAAAAAGACAATATTGTACACTTACTACGTCAGGGCTATTAAAAAAAATCCTTTCAGAACATATCCCGTTCAGAAATATCTATAGCTCCATTTATTATTGGAATATGCAGAAGAAAAAAAATTAATGCAAAAAGAAAAAGTTATCGCCAGTGGTATAAACTCTTGTGAAATTTAGGATTTACATACATATACCCCTTAGATGTAAAGGGACAAAGACAAAACATCCTCGATTGTTGTTTGACTCTCTTCCGATGGCTTCTCTGCACTGCATTTTGTTTGATTTTCGTTAGTTTCTTACACTTATGAAAGACAAAATAGCACTTTATCAGTTACTTCTACAGTGTTTCCCAAAAGTGCCGCCCCTCAAAACTAAAATACGAAATAACAAGTCATAAAATAAATTTTGACGTTTTTCAATATACACTGAAGCTCGGTTATAACGCGGTTGTTTATATCGCGAATCGGATATAACGCGATTTGGTCTTGAACCCCTTCTATTTTATTTCTAAATTTGTTTCGAAGGCTAATTAATCGGACGTCATGTATCCTTGCGGAACACCCGTCACCAGTGTATCCTTACGAATCATCCTATTGAGGGGTACCTTATTCTAGACTCTAGTCAAGAAACCTTTCATATGGATATTTCGCTAAAAGAATGTGCATCTAACAACAGCTTAAACGATCGACATCCTATCAGAGAAAATGTAATCAAAATCAGGGCCGAAGCTGCTCCACGAAATTTTGAAATGTAGGGTGGACATTTGGTGTGTGTATGTTTGTGTGTGTGGTTGGATGATCGGATTAAAACTGCTCACATTCTAGAACACTCTCTGTAAAGCAATATAATGTGTGAGACCTCAATCCTAACTCTCAAAATCGGCATCAATTGCGATTAAAACCTGTTAATACATCTTGTGCTTAACGAAAATGTTAAGTTCAAAGACAAATATTATTAATCCTAGAAGAGGATAGAAACCAGACCAATTATCACTGATTGAAGAAATAGCCATTGCAGTGAAGAAATAGTTCTTGTAGATGCAGATGTAGAGCCAGTACAATGAATGGGTGAACACTTATTTAGTATGAATGAAATGAAGCTTTAGTCTATTTTATCCGTTCAAATTCTATCTCGTCCTTGAGCAGGCGACATTCATGTCTCTGACGCTTCTGCCTCAAATCAAGATCGACATTACTAAAGCATATTTTTGGTAGATGCAGTCCATTGGTATATGATTGGAGAAATAAATACTATGTCATTGCTTTACAACCTACTTCTTGAATGTTCTGCTTTTATCGAAAAATTCGTTGCATTGGCAAAGGGTGTTTAAAATGATTAAATCTTTGTCATTCAGCAGATACCCTATTTAGATTCAACAATTATCACTAAATGGTCAATTTTACAGATTTAACAGACACAACTGTACTATCGAGAAACCAGCGAACTCGAAGCAATTATTTCATAGCTCTTAAAAAAAAAGTAGTCCCATGATTAACTTTACTCAGTAAGAAACTGCTACAGAATGAAGCGTCAATCCATACCAAACGGTCCAGCACTGGTTGCTCGACCATTTTTAAAAAAATTGATTTTTTTACTGTTGTTACCCCTACGCATGAGTACTTCAAAACAGGCATTATTTTTTTTTATTATTTGATTTCGTTTAAAAATGGCGTCCATTTTTGTTTTAGGGTTTCCGGCATTTTTGACCTTTGCAGACAGTTGCGGTAATTTTGATAACTCAGCTAAGAAAAATGATAGAAAGCTATGGTAAAAAACATTATTTTCAGCACATTCTAAACTATATTTTACGTCCTATACCTTTTTACCATATCTCTAACACAAATGGCTGAAATTTAGAACGAATTTGCTTTGCGAATTAATATCAATTTTATTTATGAATATAATGAAATGAAATCAAGTATTTACATTCTTGAATAGTTCCCGATTCTGACAAAAATAAATGCAATGGAAAATCTCTTAACAAAAAAACAAAAAAATTCAACAAAAAAAAGTGGACCGCTCTGCCCCGGTCTCCCCTACTTCAATTAAGATCCATATTGAGTGATCAATTGAGAATGGTCTTTACCTCCGGGAAAGAAACCGGATCCTGTTTTACAGAGCTCTGGGTGAACCCTAGGGCCCGTCCGGAGGAGAAATAAAATCCCCCACTTCCGCCGGAATTGAATCCGGCGTCTCCAGTCGGAAACTCGAGTGCAATGTAAGACTTGTTCACCATTAGCTTAGTTCAAATTATTGTCTTCACCTTCAATGTTCATATTTTCCTCCATTTTTCTATACTTGAGGCAAATCTATCTTAACAACGGATAACTTTTTCCAATTCCTCAAGAAGCTCGACAGTGCTTATCCTCTTTTAATAAAACAATGTAATAATGATCTTTTACTTTACTGGAATTCAATAATGTGCTTATTAACATTGGTATTATCACTACGATGGCAAACGACATTAGACAAAACGATTTATTTTAGTACTTTATAACAAAATGAAACCTTTAATGCTTGGAAATTACTTGTAAATTAAAAATTACACCTGACTTTATCTGATAATTTCTCGTAATTGCCATTTCCGTTTAGCGATATCATCATTAAAATAGAGGGATTATTTCTCTTCAAATAGTTTTGCAATTGTTTTGTACTATCAAGATAGCTTTGTCGCTTGTATTGACATTTTTTACTAATTTTTACAATGAAAGTCATTTCTTTTTTCATTATCAAATGGTATTTCTCTCTTTCTTTCTCCTTTTTTTTTTTTTTTTTTTGATGTGTATATGGTTGTATACGGAAAAAATGGAAAGAATGACTTCTGTTAGAATAATCCTTTAGTTCTAATCTTTACATGGTCTATCTGTCAATTCAAGAATCTCGTTTTATTAGTTAAGAACCCAAGCCAGAAAAAACGTTTTTAGAAAATTACACAATCCAAAGTTGAAAAAATATTTATGAAGAAATAGGAAATACAAGAGAAAAGCAAACGTACAAATCACTTGTTTCTTAAGCTTCTACATCCATTTTTCTCTGCTATTTTTATTTCTTCTATTCCTGAATAGAGTCTTATCTTAAAACTAATACGAATTCTGTACAATTTTTCTAGAGACTATTTGTTATTTATTAAATTGAAAGCAAAGCTAGAAAATTCCGAACTTAAAGCCCTTCTTTGGTTATTTTACTTTGATGTCCTGAATCTGTGCAATTTCAGAAATTACTAATTGTGGCAGCCGTATAATGTTGTCCATCATAGTTGTTTTGTTGTTGTTTTGAAGAGACTTCTTTCATTATGTTTCTCTAATACTTTTTGCTGATGTAGATGACGATTATTATCGTTCATTAAGGGGTGCAATTGTCTATGCAAATGACTGCGATGATAATATTTCGGGAAAATTAAAATGAAAGACAAACGGAAATGATTCCAGCAGAAAAAGTAGATCCGTTCCACTCGAAAGGAAGCATCGTAATTATTGCACAAAAAATAGCCTTTGTATCAGTACTTTCTTCGAATTTCTTCTTGACTTTATGGGAAGATTTGGTGTTACTTGATGGCTAAGGAAATTGCTCGATAAAAAAACAAAACTCGCAGATTTATTGTACTGTACTTTCATTGTAATTTCCACTTTCGTCTAATGGTAAGTCTGTCGTAATTTTTTTTTTGTTTTGTTTTGTTTGAAGGCTACTATTTTTTTTTTAATGCATCTTAATGCATGTAAATTAACATAAAGCACATTAACTGGATGAGACAAAAACCTTAATACAGTCTATTCAAAATATAATTGAGTTAATCTGAATAAAAATATTAATTCAAAAAAAAAAAAAGAAAAAAAAAAGCTATCTGCGTAATTCGCTGTTTATTGCTCATTAAGATTCCAACACTCATAAAAAAATCTATCAACAGAATCCTACTATCTTTAGTGATGTCAATCTTAGAATAAATTAGGTGTAGATAATTCAGTAGTAGTCGTCCAACAGTCTATAAGGTCGTCAAAAATGTTGGATATATATATATATATTCGATCCAGGCTAAAATTTGTGTGATTCTTTTTTACTTTAATATCTATTGAAGATAGAAATCACACGGAAAGATATTCCTTAAAATTTAATTGTTATTTTTATCATCTTCTGTTTATGTATACCATTAAGGTAAACAAAGAGGGCTTGTTAAAAAAAAATATGAACTTCTAACGATTACATAAATAATTAGTTTAATTCATTCTTTATTATTTGAAATTTGATAAAAATATCGGAAGATAAAATATTTCATGTCTTCAGTAAGACTCAAGAAACATGTCATTTGGAAGCCTTTCAAATTACCAAAATGAGTTGGTCACTTGTCAAATTAAGTCAAATTAGGATTGTTTTGTACTAAAATCACTACAATCTGAATTACACTTCTTTGAGAAAAAAATAGCAAATCCTATATTTCTTCCAGTATCTCAACCTTTCCGTGCTGCTGATGGAAATAAGAGTTCAAAGAATTAGCAGGATACGATGATTTCAGCACTCGAAATTGAGCCAGGATTCGTTGCTGAAGACAACATGCTATCCCTGGCTCTGCTATCTGAATTGAAATTGAAGTTAAGGACTCAGAATGCACAATCATGTATTATAAAGAATCTTGCAACGGTTCTTATTGTATTGGGAAATCGAAGTTCAGCGATTGTTCCGAAGTTCATCGAAATGATAACTAACGTTGGAGTTAGTCAGCTATCAATTGTTGAAAAACACTTTGATCTACTCTTATTGTTGTCTGTCTGATGATTTATGATTCTCTGACCACCAACAATTTCTTCTGTTCACTTGAAGAACTTTCCAATCGTTCTCGAGTCATGAAGTAGGAAAGGATGATGACCTTCATTTTCATTCACTTTTAACAGATGCAAAATGAGAACTGTGATATTTATTAAATAATTTAAATTATTTACTAGAACATAGTTTTCATTTTTTAAGGTTTCAGATATCGCCCTTCATACATATGTCTGAGATGTTAGATTCAATATGTAGATTTTGAAAACACTACACAAATGAATCCGTAGGTTCACTAAGACTTTAAGCAGTATTATTATAGAAAATAATTTGAAACATTATTCTTTGATAACATATTACTGGTCATCATATGCTCATTTATGTTTTCTTTATTTATTGTATTTATTGTATTCCTTATAATATTGTTTTTGTTTTTGTTTTTTTACTAGCTGTTCTAGAATGGTTCCCTAAATTGGCTTTCTCCGAAATAAAATCCTGTATAAGCCCCTGGCTTTATAGGAGTAGTTCGTTCAAAGTAACTGAATGAACGAGTTCCAATTTACGAAGCCGAATTTAAGTGGGTAAATTTCCCTCAGACACAGGCTATTTTCGTTTCCCTGTTAGTGGGCACTTTCTGAGTTCGTATTGCTAGTGACGATGCTCTTATATCTTTCTAAGTAATATATAAATATCCAAGTTACTGAGATCAATCTTTTTTTTTTGCTCTCAATGTGATGATGGTTAAATCTTACTTTCTATGTATTCTTCAAATTATTTTTTTAGCGATCATCTGAAAGAACGATGTCAATTGCCTTATTTGCTTAGTTCATGATTTGGATGAGTATTGTTTCTTTGATGTGAGTGCATTCTGAGGGTTCAAGACCATAAGAACACTTTGTCTTTTGTATTTATTGTCCATTTAATCTAACGATACCAAATATCTTTATGGAACTTATGAAAGTTAAGTAATAGTTATTAGGGTCTACCTATGGAATTTTGGGTTTAATTTATCTCGAGAGTTTTATTATTATCGGAAAAGAACACTGTTAATCAAATAATATTAGCTCAAAGCGGTTTTAAATAATGTAATCGTTGCTGAAGTAAATCTTTTGTTTAAAACAAATTCAAGACATTACTGTATTGGCATGAATAAGAACCTACACATGGTTACATTTATTGATGAAAGGAAAAGTGAAGATCCGATAATACGGAGGGTTGTTTACAATCTATGGTAACGATTTGGATTCGGGTCTATTTCCCAGAAATTCCCTTTCTCCACCAACGATCATGCTCTATTTGATGGCCATGAGATACTGCTATTGCTCTGCAGCGCAGTTTCCATTGCTGGAGACTACTGCGAAGAACGGGCAGACCTATACGTTGCCACTCCTATTGACAACATTTCCAGAATCCATCCAATGAACGAGGACGTCGTCTTCTCAAGGCTCGTTTTAATAGTCCAAATGCGCAAAAATCCATGGGCGATGCGTCTGGAGACTTCACTGGTATCTCGGTAAACTGTATAGCCTGGATTCCGGTTTGCTGTTCCATTCGTGTCAGAAAATTCTGGGTCGATTTGGACGTATGGCTGGACGCATTGTCTTGGTGGAGACGGACCTTGGAAACGTCGTTTCCGTAAAGAGCAGGTAGTTCCTGTGTATAAATTGGTGTCAGTACGTGATCCTGATAGTACGCAGAATTCACCTTTACATGTACCGGCTGTAACGTACCCTTCCCAAAACTGTGACACTTTCGGCGGCATTTCTCCGAACAAACTAACCCGCACCCCTCCACACTAATCTTTAAGTACTCACCTGTACGTTTGCATAAATTTGCATACCTACTGTGATTGGTTGCGTCGTCACGCGCCATGCAAATCGTTGCCATAGATTGTAAACAACCCTCTGTATTTAGCAAACAATTATAAAAATCAATATCTTAAATCGAAGATCACTTTTCTAAAAAAAAATTCAGAAAGAAGAAAAGATTCTTGTGCTAACTATATTCGGACTGTTCTCTCCAAATGATGCAAAGACGAGTAATGATTGTTGCATTGAAACAACTCACTTATCACCTAAACGTACGTCATTATAAAAAACGAATATCAATCATTATCATTATCCAAATTACAAATGCTACGGACAGAAAAAAATCATACATTAAAAAATTTCTTTAGAAAAAGCAATGTGAACTCAAAGAAAATAATGATCACCATTCACCAGTTTAATGTGTTTAAGAGACAAAGCTCAGCCAGCATGTGTGAATTTATGTAAAATCAAAACAGAAGGCACGTAGCCAAGGGCGGGGGAGGAGGTCCGATTTTGTGAAAGGGGGGGGTCCATTACATTACATTTTTATAAATGCTTTCTTTAAATGAAAAATTAAAAGTAAAAATGATCTTAATACTAAAATCTATTGCGAGAGCTGGCTCTTTGAATTTCATCATTTACAAATACACACTTGAACAAACACACTTTGTTTTCTTTTTTTTTTCTCTGAAAGGGGAGGGGTCCGGATCCCCCCGACCCCTCCTCTGGATTCGTGCCTGAAAACAGTCTTCGTAATACAGATAAAAATTCTTAGGAAATCCTTACAAATACTAAGTAAAAGCCACAAGGAAAATTTACAAAGAGCATGATACTTCGATTATTTCATTTCATTATAAAATTAGTTTACCAATCTCATGTAGGAAAAAATATACTAAGAGTTTTATTTAGCTCTTAAACTCTAGTTTTTAATAAGCTAAAAGTAAGTTTGTTTATTTTTTAATTTAATTTAATTTCATGTAAACATTTCATTCAATGTAAATAAATAAAGTTAGTTATACTTTATTTGTACTAACTTTCTACTAAATAAAAAAAATCAGTTATCCGTTAGTTTCGCTTAATGGCTTTGGATTATTTTACTCTTGTACAATCTTTGCTCAGAAATATATTTGCAACTCGAATGTGACTTTTTAGTTAAAAAAAAAAAGAAGAACTTTAGCTTAAATTCAGTTTTTTTTTTTTTTTTTTTCCCTGTCGTCTGTGATAGGAAGTTGAATACTTTAGATGTAAGCACCTCTATTGACGTGAAATTGAGAAAAACTGGTCAAAAAACAATCTCAAACTTATCGTCAACGACCTTCAATAAAATTCCAATTTTTTTAAAGCCTTACTTAAACTAAACTGAATATTATATTTATTTAGAAGTTTTACTTCTATTCCGAAAAAATAATATTTTTTGGGATGAATTTGATCATCCTGGGATTCATTGACTTTTGTCTCGCTGACAGATTAAATTCTCAGACATTTGCACGGACGTAGACTTCAGGATTCTCTTAATAATGCTGTGAACCATCGCATCCATCTGATAGATCTATTACGAAAAGAAACTTTATGCATTTTTTTTTAAAGTATCACAATTAAAACTGACATAGCCATTCTTACGAATATATTCCTATCACACTAACATTTCAATTCTGTGACTGGAAAGCCCCATCCCTGTCAACGAATATTTTTATTTTATAGTATTTGTTTTCTATAGTCTCAAAGCATAATGATGGAATTCTAATTTAATATTTGGCTTAAAATAAGTTTGAAACATTGTGTTTTGTTAAAAAGGGTAGGTCGCTACTTTTTTCAATCTAATCTTTTTAATTTTTTCGCATTTACACAGTGTAATATTAGAGCCAGTTTAAAAGCCATTGATAACTACTTTCAAATTCATGCTTTTGAATTCAAATAGTTATTGTGACAGATAGCATTAAAAAAATAAAAAAAAAACTTCTTTTGTTCAAATTTTATCTACTTTTCAAAATTTTGACTCATGTGTAAAGATATTTGAAATGACTTAGTTTGCCTCTTGAGTTATTTTTTTAGATTAACAGACGTCAGAGAGGTCTATGGGAATTTTCGTTTAAATGATTTCATGAGAATTAGGGCCGTGTGCATTGGAGTGCATTGGTATGTTCCAAAGGGAAATGTAGGACTCACCAAACATTAATGAAAATACAATGCAGGATATGGAGTTAGAATTGAAAAGATGAAAAGTAGGAAATTTCTTTCTCCCTCTCTATCTTTTTAAACCCAAACGAAGCTGGTACCAAAATGAGATTGATATGAATATAAGCAGCATTATCACCTTCGTAGCGCAAATGGACTTGCAAATATCCAATTGAAATACTTAAAACAATATGTTGTTTTTCATTTGATTAGGATATGAGCTTTTTTTTAATTTTCCCCCCTCATTTTTTAGCTTATTTCTTCAGAAATATTTATTAACTTTAAATTTAAATATTAACTTTCTTCAGAAGTTATAAGCTTCTGAGAGTATCCATTCCATTTTACGTAGAACAAATCGTAGGGTTCTAACAGGTAACTTTCATTTTCCTTAATAACTAATTATCTTACATCTAAATTTCCAAATGCTAAATTAATAAAATCACCTGGATCTTTGGCACGTATTAGTTGTGTTGTAGAGTTGCATTTAACCCAATAGTCATGAGTCTTTTTTCCTCTGACATTGGTACAGGCATCACAAACCGTGTCCCTTCTTGGAGTACAGGGCCGGGACACATACAGTCCTTCACCGCATCTTGAGCAGGGACTGCAGGCCATTCGGTACGAGTGATGCCGGGAATAAGAGGAACCGGTTGGGCAAGGAACACACTTCGTATTTCGACGACCGGAGCATCGTGTGAAGACACCGAAGCCGGGAGGACAGCGACTGCAACCGGGAGGAGGTCCATGCCTATGCCGGTGACGAAGGTTGTGATTTGGTGATGAGAAAACATCCTACAAATAAATGGAAACATAAAGTTTTATAAAAATATTCATTTGGAGATTGATGAAAACAATCCCCTAAACATAAAATACATTATTCATTTTGTATAAAAAACAAAAAACAAATATTCAAAACTTTACTCCCCAATTTAAATAAGCAACAGAAATGTTGATTGCAGTCCTCTCTGTCGATATTTAATTAACATATTAAAAATAATGCATGAAAGGTTAAGTATCTCTATATATTTTCGAATGATTGTCTGTTTGTTTCTGTAGGATATATTTCAAAACCTCGAAGGCTACAACCCCATGCTTTTCGAATATTAGGATGGTTAACAGCTTAGTATAACAGCGCATCATTCAGTTCACTCCGTTGTTTGAGACGTAAGTTACAATCTAATATTAAAAGGGAAGAAAACTTTAAAAATGCACAAATTCGTTAGAATTGTTTGCTTTTCACGCATTGAGCCATCATCGATAGCAATCTGGGACAGTTGTTTCGTCCTTATTAGGACTCATCAGCATCGATGATTGAGCTTCGAATGCGTGGGTACCTATGGTTCCGTCTTCCGCTCTCGGAAGTAGGATCCGGTTGAAAGCAAACAACAAAAGATAAAACGCTGTAACCAGTACAGGAAAATTCTAATGAATTTGTGCATTTTTATAGATTTTCTTCCCTTTTCATATTACATTGATGCACGTTAAACCTTCTTTATTATTAAACAATCTAATATTAGATGAGAAAAGAGAAAGTCTTATTTATTTATTTATTTATTTTATTTTATATACATTTTATATCATCATTTTATATACTGATAATGATTAGTTGTAAAGTTAATTTGAAGTAATTACATTTCAAAATATATAGTACATATTGGAATCGATTGAAATAAGTAGATGGGAAGTCTGAATGTTTTTGTATCAAAATTGTGCAATGATACATGACTAGCCATTAAAAATTTGTTGGGTTTCTTAATTAGGCTACACGTTATTGAAGCAATAATTTGCTTTAATTTTTTAACTAAAATCCTTTTTGAAAATATCTTGTAAGACCTCATCATTCTTCGAATCTTACTTATTCCATCAATTTCAAACGACTACAATGTTATTTCAAGTTAAACCATTTTCAATAACGAATCGCAGCAACAACTGATGAAGTTTTACAAGAATCCGTGTCTGGCTATGACCACTTTATTTGACATTGAAAGCAAGAAGAATGACAATTTATGTTCTGTCTCGTAGGAAAATAAAAAAATATCGTAAATTATATAAGAAAGTGTTTAAAAACAACTTGTAATTTTTCAAACTATTCTTCTTCATTAGGAGTCAGTAATGAATTTTAAAAGAAAAACTGAGTTCCATTTAAATGGGACAAGATTGGCTGTTTAAAAGCATAGTAATAAAGTATAAGGTTTTGGCAACAAGTTTAACTGAATTCTAATTACTTTAAAAAAAACAAAAGATAAGATTTCAGGAAGATTAAAACAGTAATGTTAACGAAATAGTTTGTAATTAACAATACATATCATTAAATGAGCCCTAATGAAATATTTTCTGAATTGTTTAATTTTTCGTCCGAGTAATATTTCTTAACTTAGAATATTATTGCTTAATTATTACTTTTAAAAAAAATATTTAAACAAAATATTTATTCAAAACTCTGTGTATCATTCCTTAAATCATCGAAATTGAGCAATTTAACGATTTGGTGGTTATATTTTTATCGAAGCCCTAGAAATACTTGCGGTGATTATTACTGTGGTTTTTTTTCTTCTCTTTCTTTTGCCTTCCTTAGAAGCTAAGTTTTTCTTTATGCAATGTCTCAGGAAATTAGCTGCTCGCCATATGTCACCGGAAGTGGTGTAAGGGTAACTGGATCCGTGCTTTCTCCTTCCGATCCGTTAAGATAATTTCCTTAAGTGACTAGGTGCAAGAACTTTCAGTAATTTTCTTCTTTCTTTCTTTCTTCTTTCTCCTTCCTCCTTTCTTCCCACTTTTCTTATCATGAACTGCGTATAAGGTGATAGTGTAAATAACTTCTGTTTTGTTTTTTTTAATTTTTGGATTTTAGAATTTGCTTGTTATTTATTATTCTTTGACAGCTTTTGACACCAAACTCAATTTCTAATCTAAATCACAGATTTTAAACAAAAATCAAAAAGCTAATATTGCATTAGAAGTTTATTAGAAAATCCTTTGGATTATTAACTTTTTAATTACAAAATATGACATCATTGATAAGGAAACAGAAGAAAATTACTAAGAACAAAATAAAAAGAAAATCCATTGGACGAAATAAAAAAAGAAAAGGGAGAAAAAAATCCATAAACAGCAGGTTTTCAATTTAGGCTTTTCTGTATGAAGAACTGAATGACAGACGCTTGATAAGTTGAGACTCTGACAGAACGTATACAAATAAATCTAGCAGTTTCGATAGCTATCAGCTTAGATACTAGCAACAATATTAGGTTTGCGACTAGCAATAAATATAAACAATATCAGTCGAAAAATCAAGCTGTCCAACCTCCTTTTAAGGAGCAAAACAGAAGTGAAGATCTCCATTTAATATTTAAGAGTGGACATATTCAGCCTAAAGAAAGATATGAAATTCTAGTAACTAAGGCTGACTAATATCTAGACGCTTTTATAAAAATAGAATCTCTGCATTTATAAATCCAAAGTTTAATGAACACTAATGGATCGAGGACGGACATACTAACAGTGCCAGGTTTAGCAGGATAAAAATTTCTCTAGGATAAAAATTTCTTGGCGCCTTATCAACTAGGATTTACTGGATTGGTGTATTGTTATTATAAGAAAAAAAGATTCCTATACTTGGGTTTCCCCAGCAAAGTAATGTTCATCAATGTAATTACTATAAATATAAAGTTAATTACAATAAATTAACTTTATAAATCTCATCAATGTAATTACTATAAATAACTTTAATCAAAATTTCCATTCCTTATTAAAGGCCCGCAATTTCGGACTCCAATCCTCGGTAGCGCTACGCACGGTATCCATGGACATCTTCCATTCTCGGCACAACGATCTCTTGAAAGCGGCAATGTTTGTATTGGGTTTAGAGCAAGCCTTCAGCTCCAACTTCAACCATAGGAGCAGTGTAATGGGTTTAGAACCGGTGACGCAGACGGCCTCTCGGCTCTTGAAATGAAACCAGAAATTTTATCTGTCAATTTTATCCTGAGTGGTTTTCGTTTGTGGACTGGAGCGGAGACCATATAATCAATTTGCAACTTTAATGTTTCTGGCACAGAAAGATGTACAAAGTAACTCATTGTAAGCTAATGTGACCGTTCGGTTCGCGGGAGGAGGTAAGGCTCCAGGTGTTTCCTGGCCTACGGCATTAAGTTGAGGTCGGATGGAAAACCCTTTAACCCTCGGTTAAAAAAATCAGTTACCTATTCTTCAGAGAGCTTCAGACTCATTTGGAGAAGGAGTACAACCAGGAAATAAAATCCCTAATCTTCGAGGATTGAACCCGGCTCCTCCAGCCCACAATCAAGCGCATTACCATTGGGTAAGTTTAGATGCCCGCATAGCAAGATGTATCATTCGTAATAATAGTGACCATAGTTATCAAATACTAAAATATCTAACATTCAATACTACTTTAGTCCTAATACTTTTCTTAGTCCTTCAAACTATAATAAGTGGATATTTCATCACTGGATGGATTTACGTTACTATTGTTGCATTTTTTTTTTAATTTTTTACCCCATGTCACTCTAGACTATAACCTTTATAATTCTGTATGAGTGTTATTCCATTACTTTTTCTTTATTTAAATCTGTAACTACTTCAAAGTCTAAGCATATGTTTCAAATATACTAGAACATCATTAACTTGAACAATATCTTCTTTATTATTCTTAACAATATTTTATTGTTAAATGAAATGAAATGAAATATTGTTAAGAATAATAAAGAAGATATAGTTTGGTTCTGAAGGAGGAGTGGGACATGATACTGTATAGATCCTTGTTTGAGGGATTTTCCCCACTCCGGGGTGACATATTTCCTCGATATTTCGACCCGGTATTTCGGGCCTTCTTCGGAATATAAATTACATCAAGATGGGCGCAAATCTAACAACTTCCGTTGTTAGTTTCTCGGATAAATATATATATATATCCCGAAGAAGGCCCGAGGCATTGGGCCGAAATATCGAGAAAATATCTCATCCCGGAGTGAGGAAATCCCTCGAAAAAAAGGATCTGTACAATAAAGTAGATTTTCAAGGTAATGATGTTCCAGTATATCTGAAACTACTTGTTTATATCCTAGCAAAATTAAAAATCACAAGAAAATTCAATTAATTGAATTTTAGATCAGGAAGAAAAACTCCTACTCACGAATATACAACTGTCATTTTTAAACTGTAAACTTTTTTTTTTTTGTTTAACTTTCAAATTTTAATTTACATAGAAAAAAAACAAAAAAAAAAAGAAAACAGAAGAAGAAAGGTCTCTTCAATTTCTTAAAATTCAGACTACAAATCTTATATCTTTCAGTTTCCATGTTAGAAGCTCAGATCTACAGATATTTCGTTAAGGAATAAACTTATTTTTTGATAAACTTGAATTTCGAATAGATGATAATTACTGAATTTCTATACTGCATATTTAAATGATCTGAGGAAACTGCAATAAATATTATTTAACAGGCTCTGTAATTCAATTAAACCGAAATCATGACTCAGTTCTTGCTCACTTTATTATTAAGGATAGGGGAGTGGAAGCTCTGATGCCTTTGAAGTGTCGCGTCCCGTCAGGTAGGATTGCTTCATAGAAGTGATCCAAATAGGCCTGGCAGGAAAGAGTTGACTAGATCAAGTTACAGGGAAACGTTCGATTTGAAATCTTGGTAGTAACGAATCCCAAATGATAAAGTTGATGCACAAAATAAATATGAAGTTAAAACTGCATATTACTGACATGAAATTAAAGAAGAGACCAATGACATAATTGGTTCTCAATTAATTTTTCAAACTTCGTTTATTCATGTTTTTTAATATAAAGAAATAGATTTGGTTATTTTAGAATTATTGAGCTGTTGATATCTAGAACGACTCATGTCATCTTTTTAATTTCTTTATTAAAATATCAAATTAATCGTAATATTTGAATTTTTAGTAAATTTGTATTTAATAACGAAGTTATAACAACGAAAAAGTCAAGAAAAGTCTTTTGTTGCTACAAAAATTTGACAATAATTAAACGATGAATAAATTTCAGAATCTGATACGATTAAGCTGTTCTGGTATTTGAACGCCATCCACGACGCAGATTTGTCGGAACCTGGGTTCGAATCCTGGTGTCGTCATGGATTACTTTCTCTAAATTCACCCCTAACATTTCCTTTCCTGTGTTTGTCTGCTTCTTCATCTTTCGCTTCAGGTCTGAAGCCATTCCATAATGGTTTCCTGAGGAAGGCAACGGGAAACCACCTCAGGATCCTTCTAGGAGTTCGCCATGACAGGCACGTCGCCAAGATTTCTTAAGGGGGGAGGGAGGTCCTTTACATTAAATTTTTATAAATGACTTTGCTTTCTTTAAATGAAACTTTAAAAGTAAAATGATCTTAATACTAAAATCTATGGTGAGAGTAGGCTCTTGAATTTCATCATTCACACATATACACTTGAACATATAAGTATACTTTCTTTTTTTTTTTTTATTGTTTCTTCCCTGAAAGGGCGGGGAAGGGGGGTTCAGATCGGAGATCACATTTAGAAGAAGATGCAAGTAACACATTTCACTCATATATTTCACATGAATAGGTGTCAAGCTTTTGATGTTACAATGCTCAACGGTATACTGTATTTCAAAAAATTTGTCTACCTTTGCAAATCCAAACGAATGATGTAGAACAACCACTCTTGATATGTCGTCAGTAGATCGAAGTCGGATTTTGGGGTTGAAATTTCTAACAGTGCTTCTCCTTTATATCATGGAAATATTGACTAGTTCATTCAGTGAGGAATGGCCAAGATTAACGTTTCCCTCATGTTCATAGTAAAAGCAATACTGAAACCACGAACATCGAAAGTCAAGTTTATTGAAATAATATATAGTAAATATATTTTTAAAATTTTATAAATTTAGAATGAATCATTAACTTTGATAAAGACTTTCAATATATATCTCCAAAATCCGCTCGAATGATAACAAACAGACGTATAGTCACAACTTCCACACTATGCATTGATTATAAACTTTTTAAACATATACATCAATATTTAATTTATTTTGGATACATATTAACAACATTTATTCATTCACTTTTAATAATGCATATTATTTATTTCAGAAAGACAACAGATAAAGCAGAAGTTTAAAGAAATTTATCCTCAATTTTTACAACTAAATTGGAAACATTCTCTGGATATGAAAGTTTGAAGAGAGTGGATGGTATTTTATTTCGGATTTATTTAATACTATATTAGGTTTAATCTTCTTGATCCTATCTTAGTGTTACATATAAATTCATTAATGTTTAAATTATCTGAAGTTACCTTTTAAAACTTCTTGACAATCACTACATTTAACTGCGCTTCGAAGTGATACTCTTATGTGAATTTGCTACTTTAGTTTTCCAATTTTTTTTTTTATTATTATTTGCTCCATGTGTCACACAAATCGTAGCCAGGTGCTTTGTTATCAAACGAATCAACTTCTATCCCATCCCCTCCATCTAAGAGGAAAAAAAAAAGAAAGAAAGAAAGAAAGAAAGAAAGCAAAACAAAAACCTCGGGTGGGAAAAAGGAAGTAGGAGGGATCGGGATGAGCCGCTGTTACCAGGCGTGCCGCAACCCCCGCCACTTTATTTATGATGAGAATGTGGCTTCAATTCTTTCCTTTGCCTTTTTTTATTTTACGAAACACTTCCTGTTCGGAGTATTCCCGTATTTCCGTGCATAATTAGAAGTACTCTATTAAATCGCAGAAAGAGAAAAAAAAAAGGAAAAGAATAAAAAACAAAAAAAATAATAATAATAAAATAAAGAAATAAACATTCACTGTAAATAACTTTCAAATTAACTTGTTTCTTACTGCCGGTCATCTCATCAAAGTTGAGTAACTTAATGAGTAACTTAAACAGGTATAACTAAATGCAAAACATAAAAAATAAAAAAAATAAATAAAAATAAAATAAATGATCTTTAGAGAATTGCCTGCTGCTGTGAAAAATTCCGAAATCTGGTTTTAAAGTATTTTTTAAGCCAATTTATTCTTTGGTTATCAGTTGCCTAGCAGGATCTGATCAGGCGATGGGAGGGAGAAACAAAACAGAACATATGTTTATATTTTTAACTATAATGTACTTAGGAAATTATTGATAGTGAGAAAATAACATATTATCACATTATTACTTTTTTTTTTTTTGTTCATTTTAAGTAATCAATTATATTCGATTCGAAGGGAATTTTGCCCCTCCTACTATCACCTTAAATGCCGGTTTTGGTTATTATGCAGTAGAAGTTCTTGTCTTCGTCGCTAATTTCTCTGGATTTCGCCGCTCTCGGCATCAATAAAATGAACTGCATTTGGTTAATAAACTCAGGCCTCTAACATGGTGAAGTGATTTCATATAAACTCTAAATGTAAATCGGTACAAAAAATAGCAGATAAAATTCTTTAAGGAAGAGAAAAAAATAAAAATAAAAAAGTATTCACTATTTTTCATATAAGAGTTCTAACTAGGGGAAAAAAAAAAAAAAAAACTCAGACGTAAAGGACGCTTTGTAAAGTAAAGTTCATTAATTACAAATCTCCAAGTTCCTAAGAAACAAAATCATAAACAAAAATTAGGCTAGATTTACAATTACTTCTCATTTAAATGCCTCTTAAAAAATACTGTTTTATTCAAAATGAACTAGCATTTCTGTGTTAACAGATTAATAGCTTCAAAATTTATATTCTTTTAAATCAATGATTCTGTACCTCAGATAGCCTGAGGATCAGCTTTCCTCCCCCTACCCTTTACGTAAAATTAATAAACAAATAAAAATAGTGACCTACTTTTAATGAACTTTAAGATAGGTAATCTAGGTATTTTTTTTCTCCTCTGTGGACCTCAATTCAAAGTCTCTGTTTACAACTTAGATTATTTCACAACAATAATTAATAATCAACGAACTTATTTTCCATCATCTCGTTCAGATTCAGTTGCTATTGAGTAAAATCTTATAAAAGCGTTATTCTGTTATAAGATTTTACGTTTTTCCAATTTTGTGACCAAACTATAAGAGATAGATTGGTCATATAAATGGATAAAATGTAGATCTTTGTAACACAAACAAAATGCTACAAAAATCTTTCGAAAAACTTTTTGGTTTGCAAGATGGCGCCTTTTAAAGGGTCAAATTTTGACTTTTTCTCAATTTAAACGAAAAGTATAAAAGTTGGAAGAGAACATTATATTGAGAAAATGTTGGTATTTGAAAGTTCTATCGAACGGTGTATCAGTCATTAACAAACGTTTCTACGTTTGGAAGATACATGCAAAAATGAAGTGTTTTTGCGGCAACTCCCCGTGTGAGTGCCAACGCGCAATACACCTGAGTTAAGCGGAGAAGCCCACAACGAGCTGGGAAGTCGTGTATTCTCCGATCTCCATATTGATTTGCTAAATAAATAAAGTTTTTTTTTTTTTTTAATGCTATAAATGCAAGAGTTCCGGAGCGAAGCGACGGTACCCGGCTAGTATTATTATAAAAGCTTTCTGTGTAACTGTAACAAGTAAACATCATCTAGCGCTAAGAAAATCTTGAAGGTGCATACTTCAGATGAACGCAAGAATTTCTGTACATAACAAAATGTCACCATCAGATTCAAGCCTACTATCTTCTATTTTTCCCAATACTTTTTGTACAGAGCTGTAGGTGAAAAAGATGTGTAGGTGTAAAAGCCCTGTAATGTATAAAACTGGAAGGTAAAATGGTTAAATAAGATGCGAAATCAAGAGAAAGACACTATTTATTCACCTCCAACCAACTAACGATATGATGTCCTAATCCAATACTGTCACAAGATCATCCACAGAGATATCTCTCATCTAATTCTTTCCAAGTTGCCTCTTTTTGCTAAACAATGAAGGAAGATTCTTAGAATGGAATGTATTTTTTGGAAATATATCTGTGATTTTGTTGAATAACTAGAATCCGGCTTTGAACAGGACACCAATTTTTTTCATTTATTCTCCTACATTCGTCAGAATGTAGTTTTGAGAAAGCATCTACACGGCCAACGTTATGTTTCGAACAGTGTGGCAGGCAAAGTTTTATTTACTTATTTATTTTTATTTTTTTAAAGGGAGAGGTTTGGTATACCCCCTCTCCGTCCCGTCCTGATCTTCCGGCAGCCAACGGTGTGACATGCAGAGGCTGGGGAAAGGCAAAGCTTTTCTTAAAATAATGGACTGGAGTAGAAATGGGTAAAAATGAAAAAGTGCCTTATGGTATTCGTAGGATCCTAGGCAATCGTTGTAGAAAACACA
>JAFIDM010009631.1:135773440-135809660 GCA_023159025.1 Thereuonema tuberculata | reverse complement strand
AGTTCCGATTTAAAATGTTTTGTACTTGGGTTATACAATGAAACAATAATATTCAAAATGGAATTATTTCTTCTTTTTTTTTTTCCTGCGAAGATATTGAAAAAATATATAATTCTTCTTCAAATTCTTTGTTGGCTACATATTACTATTATAGAAAATACATATTAGATAAAAATTTTAACACCAAGATATCTGAAAGCACTTCAACTGATGTCAGAAATAAAATGTCTAATGATTTTCCTAACGATAGTTCGTGCAATGTTGTGCAAATATTTTTTTTCTCCTTTGTCTACACCATCTTGATCAAACATGTCAAGAAAAATTCTTTATTGGGATTCAATATTATGTAATCCAAATATACCAGTTAGCAAGATATTCGGTAAAACTTTACAGTGCCCTTGTAGGTGGCTTTTTTTATAGGAAATATGTCTTCATGTAACAGGATAGACTGAGAATATTGAATACTGTTTAGATCTTAGTAACAACCTTCAGAGTAACAGTTAGAGCACTGCAAACTTCCAGAAATACTTGAATAGCAGAAAATCAGGTCATGTCGGCACTCAGTGATTAAAACAGAGATGGTTTATTTATTTATTTATTTATTTATTTCCTGATTTTTGTTTTTTGCCTTTGTATTCATTATATGTTTAGAAACATGGTATTTAATGGTTCGATGAATATTTCCAAAAATTATACACTCAAACTTGATTAAAAAGTATCACTGCATGGCATTTTACTAACAGGAAGTTTTATTGACAGTCAAAATGTTTCTTGTATTTCAATACAACGATCAGACATTTACTGGTAGATAACGAGTAAGATAAAATTAAACTATATTCGGTGCTTGAAGAAGTTAGAACAAAACCCAACATGCACCGTCATTTAAAGAAGAAATAAGTTCTTTTTATTTGCGTAAAGTGAACGAGGAATTGGTACGACGTGGATAAAAAAATTCATGGGTTTTTTTAATATATAACCAAAAAAATTCCCTTTCGCACTGACTTGTTATTGTGAGATTTTTAGTTATAGTTTATAGCCTTGAATAAAAATAATTATCTGGCAATTTGAATTTCAATTTTAACCAGTTTATTACAAACTAAGATATACATGAATGAAATCTGACTATAATATTCATAAAACACCCGAATCTATCAAATTTGATTATAAATAATCGATACTGCTATTTTGCCATTTACGATTTAAAAAAGAAAATAATAAAATAGCAACTTTATACAGCATATTTTCTTTTCCAATAAACCAAAAGATGGATCAACCAGAAAATATACTTATTTGTATGAAGTTAATTTGTAAATAATTCATCGACAGAATTCAAGAAGGAAAAAAAGAAGAAAGACATGTCTGCTGTCAATTGTATTTCTCATTAAATGAAAAGTAAATAAATGAAAACAAGTCATGTGCTTGTGCTTGAAGGAAGTATTGAGAGAACAACTTCTAAGATTGAAATGAATGGAGCTAATTTAGAAGGTGAATGAATAGGAGCATTAAACACATTAAAAAAAATCTAGGGTGAAATAGAAAGGAGAGCGAATGCTGGATTGAAAACTATACCAATTCGATGTATGGGAGAGAAACAAGCCATGAAAATCTGACTAAATCCCAACGACTTTAGTGAGAAATTTCTTGTTTGTTAGTGGAGGGAATATTAAGTGTTACAAAGATACTCTTCATCTCAATATCTACGAGATTGATACCATATGTAAGACAGGAGGAATGAGTAAATAGAGAAAACCTGCAGATAACGTTAGAGGGTTGTTGGCTTCATTTTCTAAAGTTGTCAATCTTAGTACGAGGATACGATGTGATGTTGATGTTTTTAATTCCTCCATCTTTCATCTCCTTCGCTCATATTGGAGCTATTGCATATTTCAGCAGTAACGGGTAACAAGTAAATGAGTATGGCCTTAAAATGGGACGACTTCAATATAGAACAATTTCTTACATCGTTTAAGGCGAATGGTTGATAGTTAGACTTCAAAATAAAGTTGAGAAAAACCTCAATTTACAAATAAAGAAGGAGGAAAACCATAAAGAAACACTTTTGATAGAAACATTTCCGATTTCAATAAATTTCATGAAAATATGCTTAATTACTTCAGAGTTATGAAAGAAAAAAGAAAGAAAGATAGTTTAATTGGTCATCTGCTAACAACCATCAGTATTAGTTATTAGGAATTGTCCACCAAAGACTGATTGAGTTGTCTTAGGTATGATCGTTCAGTAAAATGTAAAAAAGTCGACCAAGAGATGATCGCTGCTGCCAAAAACTTTCCAAGTTCGTGAACTATGATTTACTGTTAGGTCAGTTGCTTTCTTTTTTTCCGTAAAATAATTCACTCAATAATTTTTTTAATGTACATCTGATTCGATAAGTAAAACAGCAATCGAAGTACACAAACTTTCCATTTTTAAAATTCACGCAAGAATGGGCTTATTTTCAACCTTGTCTTTTGCCTTTCTCTGAAATTGATCTGCAAATGAAATTCTCTTCACATGTTGAAGCAGATTGAAGAGGTTTCTTAAAAAATAAACTACTGCTTTAGATCTTGAGGAGAGATTTGGGACTGTGTTTTTGACAATTTTTTTATTTTATTATTTTTTTTTTAAATGTCTTACTCATCAATACTTTCAAAATATTTCAAGATAATCAATGATGTTAATATTTTCATTTTTACTAAGTGCAACAGACATTACATTGTTCTCTTCTACAAATTTTAGTGTAAGTTACCAAACTGAAATTGATAATAACCAAAAGGATTGTAATTAATATTTATCTAAAAACTCTTGTTGATTAGGCTCTCAACTTTGAAACTAATAACAGCAGCAGTAATTCAAATCCTTGCGATTTATCTTATCGGAGCAACAGGTGGTGCTGCCTGAAGGGACCCAATAAAACTTTCACCTGCTTCTTCTCTATCGATAAGGAATCGTCTCCGCCCTTTCCCCTCCTCTTCATCAGAGAGTTCGTGCATTCGCTGGTCAACAACACGAGCCGATCATTGCGTCATCGTAGCCATAGGGACCATAGCCCTTCTGTTTTTTGACGAACTTAAAAACCGAATGCGACGCCAAGTCCTGTCGCCATTGTCATTATCTCTCAGGGAACAACCTATAAGCAGAAGGAAAGATAATCTCGTCTGGTATAATTTTTTTTTAAAGATGAAAGACAGCTGTGATTTTGATTGCTCTTACTGGAAAACAGAAGTTGACCAATATAATGAAATTAAATAAGAATCATGGTTTTGGAAAGAGTAATCCTGCAAAATTTATTTTATGCTGAATATGGATTTCTTTACCGTTTTTAGTTCAAAAATGTTTTAGTGTCAGATAAATTAATAAATGTGATCCTACAGAAATTAAAAACTTTGAAAGAATTATAGACAGCATCAGATTATAAACAATAAAATATAACTCCTATGTTACATTTCTTACTGTATTTAAGTATTCATATATTAAAAATATTAAAAAACAAAACAACAAACATAGAACATAGTTAATTAAAAATAATATAATTAAAATACACATGTTTTGATATCTGTATAACAAATGACTTATAAAACAAAGATCAGAAAGGTCAGTGTTTTCATTAAATTATTTTTAATTAACTGCGTTCTATGTTTTTCTATTTTAATAAAAGTAAAACTCTATTTAACAACAATAACAAGTAAATGAGCGACCCATTAATAAAATAAAACTCACGAGGATATTGAACGTGTGCATAATGAATTTCAAAAATAGAAACTATTTCTACAATGAAACGTCAGCGACAGGAATCGAACTTGCAACCCACTGATCTGAAGTCAGACGCCTTATCCATTAGGCCATGGGGACTACATTATGATTATTGTTAAGTATCGCTTATCACTCCCTCTATCACTCTATGTGTGTGACGCAATGAGTGAAGAGTCAGAGAAATACAACAACAAAAAAAAGGTGAAGTTTGGGATTTTTTTCCAGGACAACTACTGACTCGTAAGTTGAATAGGCTTTAGTTTAGAGTCTCTACTATAAAATGAATATTTTTTTTTTTTATTTCTGCATATCCAGAAAAATGCGGACACAGTCGACTGTTTCTGCAAACTGTTATAGATACGGTCGAATAAAACTATAGGTTGTATAGTAGATACTTTGTAGATACTTTAAAGCAAAACATATCGAATTTCAAGTCCATCTGATCAGTAGTTGTCGAGCAAAAAATTCCCAAACTTGCGGAAACAAACAGTCGACTGTCCGCATTTTACCGGATAGACAGAAATAAATACTCCATTCCTACAGTGTTTGGGCCTTTGAACACGATGATGAAGTCCGTTTGCCGATCCGACCTTCCATTCGGGAGTTGTTAGGGGAGAACAGACACAGACAGACGGAGGGACGGACATACAGGACAAACGGAATAGCTCCCAAATGGATCGCTAAAAATATAGTATTCAAATCTAAGATGAATAAGTAAAAGTATCGTATTTCATTTGAGACAATACTTTTAAAGATGCTACAAAATTAATAATATATCAGTTTAGCAGTTATTGGAAAAGATTAGGAACTGACTGTCAAATAATAATACAAATGTTAACTATAAGTGATTATGTTGTTTACAATGCTGCACTATGTTTTAAAAATAAGAATTTCTTTTATGATAATTCAGAACATGTTCAAATAATAAACGTGCACCTGTAAGAAAAATTGAAGTGTATTTATAAAGGCTTCCAATAAACGAGAGCCTCTTTGTATTTTATAGTTGTCTCCTATTGGTCAATAAAGCATTTCTAATTGTTTGATAGGATTTAATTAATTATATTAAAGAAAAGCGTCCTGAAGTTGTTCTTAACAGAGATGTTTCCTAAGCAAAGATCGGTTAATTATTTATGCACTTATTGGTATAAAATTTTCATCAAAAGCCCCTTGTAATAAACTTCACTTGTGTCATAGCTTCTTATAAAACAAAAATATCCAAAGTTAGAGACATCCCTCAATTTTTTAAAAAAATTGGCATTCTATGTTATAAATAGAACAACATTCTTAACTTTTCATAGAATTATTAATTTGTGTATTGATTATAGATATTATCCTACATTTAATCTTATGTAGTGTCCTGGCCGATAAATTTTTTAACTCATCCTAACTTGCAGTAAGATAATAAAACAGTGTGGAAATTCCATTCCTAATTCAATTAACTGTAGAGAAAATTGTTTGCACCCGTGTGGCCTTCATCTATCGCTTCATAGAACCCTGATGAAGTTGCCCATCGTGATTTATGGAAAATTCTAAACAGTATATATCGCTTATTCCCCTCTTATTTTAATTGTAAGAAAATTAAATGGATTTGACTGTTATGAAACGAATCTTTGGAAAAATGCTTGGTTGTTGATGCTATTTTCGTCAGTTAAACCACCACCCTAGTGGGAAACACCTTTTCGTTGCGCTCTACTGATCACCAAGGTTGCCATTCCCTCAACAATGGATGATAACGATTTCCCCAACGACCTCAAACGGATGGACAGGAAACGTAACATTAAAAAACGATAGCGTCTCTTCAATTCTTTCTAGTCATTTTTGAATTTTAATTTGTTTATATGTGAATACAGCAATTGTTTGAGATAAAATGCCTAAAATATCTCATTATTACTGAGGAATTCTTTATTAATATTCATGAATAAATGCAAGTACAATTATATGTTTCATATTTTTAATTACCGAGTTAAACCATTTCCAGATAACTTTTTCAATCAAAATCGTTGTAAATATCTATAAGAATATATAATGCAAATTATGCATTCATTATATTCAATGCAGAATCAAATATGTATTTGGATGTTAAGGGAAAAAATACACAAAGTTAAAAAAAAAAAAAAAATACGAAATAACTAAGCAACATATACGTACGGGTTGAAAGAATACGGTTTTGCGATTTTTTTTTTTTTAATTATTACTTTTACTTTTATTTTGAATTTAAAATAACAAATTTAGATACTAAATCAAAGTAATTAATCAAAAGGTCAATATAAATCTGTTAAAGTAGCTAAATCTGCTTCATAAATAAGTTACTACAACTTTTTTCTTTAATGGAAAAAAGAAAGTATCCTTTTTATAGTAACTTGTTATTGTCTATTCATATGATCAGTCAGTTATAAGTATAGGATAACTATTCCACTTCAATTTATTTGCTTGAAATTGAATATTTTTTTTTTCTACAAATGCCCGGGCTCTTAGATTAATCATCTTTCTTTTGGCCAACAACAAGGGGCGAGATATGATGTCTGTAACCGAAGAAGATTTGCCCAGGGTACGCCATAGGAGGCAGCATCAAGTGACACCCGCAGGAACAGACAGAAGGAGAAACAGAAGAAGAAACATCCATGCCTCGACCAGGATTCGAACCCAGGTACCGGCACACTGACCGCCTAGACCGCACGGCCACGCCGGCACGGCTGAATTGTAGTAGGTGATAATTCAGATCAAAGCAACCATTTCTTCTCATGTTTTATATTTGCAATTGTTGTAAGATGCCATCCTATATACACTGGATCTTGAATATTTTACTATCAAGAAAGTTCTTCTAATATCCAAATTATTACCTACTAATATTTAAATGTAGTAACTTTCATTGATGTCAAAATTACTCATACTTGATGATTTAATTTATAACTTAATTACAAAACATATTCAATTAAAGTTTAAAGACAGAAATTCGTATTGCGAAACCAATTTATAACATTTTATGTTGTTACTACCGTTAATGTTAAAATACATGTTTTAAAGATTTAAGGATTCTAATAAATTATTGTAAATTGGTTTCTCAGTGAAAATTTCTATCTTAAACTTCTGTGTCTATATGTTATGTCTGCATATATGCGGAATATCCTTATATATTACTGATCCTCGATTTTATAAATTTACAAATTTTACAAATTTTACAATTTTACAAATTTACTAAATAATTTGTTTGTTTTTTTCTCTCTTGAACTTTTAACTTTTAGGAACATCAGTATACTATAACTGTAGATTAATAAAGTTCATCAATAAAACGTTAAAATATGCAAATTCAATATATAACAGTTCAGCAGTAACACAATGATTCCGAATCGCTTAGAAATGTTTTAATTACAGGACATTCTTCAATCAAGCAATTTACTTTGAAAAGATAAGTAAACTCAGTGTACTCTCAATAACAACACTGGATTGCCCTTCAACTCACCATGACCTATAAACAGTTATGGGAACATATAACAAAAGAAATTGGATTATTGGATGTAAAAGGGATTTTCTATAACAAAAATTACTGTGTAGGTGGTATTTTCTATTTTTTAGTAATTATAGATTTTAAAAAAATAGTTAAAAAATATCTGAAGGAATAATTAGAAAAACTATTTATTTTATTTATTTTTCTTTTCACCAAAAGAGTTTGTAAATTGCTTTTATTTTATCGATATAAGAGTATGCATTTAAAAACCACTATCCTTATAAAAAAAATTATGTAGTCTCATCCAAAATTTCTAAAACAGAACGATGATGGAAGTAACCTCACAGATATCAGAAAATATAAGAAGCAGTTTCAAAATCTACAAAAATAACAGTCATTTCTGTTCGTCACCAAATAAGAATAGTAACTAGCAAGTGGTTTTGCATTCCAAATAAAAAATAAAAAGATTAATTCATATTTAATCTTAATTTCATAAAACATTTAGATTCTAAAAAGAATTAAAAACTAAGAACTTTGTTTTGATAAAATTTAGTACAAAAAGATATTTTAAATAATAATCTTTATTATTTCTTTCATCTTTATTATTACTAAAAGGTAAAGTTAAGATTCTAAAATTGTACTCAGATGATTTTCTTTAAAACATTGTCTTATTTTTGAATAAATACTCCAAGTTCGTGAAAGAAAATTCGATGCATCTTCAGAGTTAAGTGGTCCAAGTGGCGATGGAGATGTTTTGAAGTAACCCTCTCCCCCATTCCTGTTTGATTCCAGGGTAATTGGTTATTTAAAAAAAAAATTATTGAATACAAATTAAAATACTTATTATGTGATAATAAAGAAATCACTCTTATTAATATTTTCTTAATAATATTATATATATAGCAAAAACTGTTTATTTGTGTTTTGCTTGTTTTGTTGTTGTATCTCCCTTCTTCCTTTTGATGATATCCTGGCTACGCTACTCAACCGTATGTCTTTCGAACAATATATTCTTTTTTTTTTCCTCCACAAATAACAGCTAAGCCAATATTGCATTGATGAAAAATGAAGCATGTAGGACGGGGAGAGACATACAACTAATTGTCGAATCAAAAATAGCATTCACAGTAGAATGCAATCGTAAATTATCAGCAAAATGAAAATGAGGTCATGAAATGATGTATTGAAAAATAGGAAAGGAAGTGTTAGTACAATCTTGTAAAAGGCTAAATAAAATGACGGGAATTATTTAGTTTCGACTCTTTTTAAAGTATTTAAGTCAATGTTCTTCATTACACAACCTCGTTCGTGACTGAAATTAAAAGTTAAATTGTACAATTAAAAAAAAGTGATTAGGAGTCGTTAACAACGATTTCTATTATTGTATTTGAATTTAAAAACAAGGAATATTCAATAAATGAAACTAAGAGAATTGTAATGTACGTCCCTGAAATAAATATCATGAATGAAACAAATAATGAACAAAAGAAAAGCTTTTTTCAAAGACAATGTTTATGACGATGAATTTTAATTACGTACTTAGAAAAGAGATAATCATAGGATATACATAGGATGATTCTTAGTTAAAAAATGATTTAAAAATAGATTGACTCTGCCTATTATTATTTTTAATTTTCCTATTCAGACGTAGAAAAATAAAATATTGCAAAATATTTACATTAATGTAACTTCATTAAAATAAAGTCAGACTTGCAACATTTTAACATTAACTCGTTTAGAGAAATATTAAAAAACAATAACTTTGTACGAAATGATATAGCAATGAATTGAAAGTTGCTAAAACTTAATCAACTGACTATGTTCTTCTTCACTAATTTATTGTACGTTTATATATCTTATATATAAAATTGTATATTTTATACATTCATATGTAGAAAAAATAATGATATATATATAGTGTGTGTGTGTTTCTTGCCTGGATTTGTCACAGACTTGTCTTAAATTCCAATGAAAATTTGCCTGGAATTTTGAATATTGCAAAATATATAGCTTTACTAAAGGCTTAAATATCGAAACTATAAATTTTATTTCTTTTGTAGATAAACTTTATATAAACTTTCAAGTATCCATCTACCATTACATTGTATATCTCTAAAATGTAATTGTCATAGAAATATGGTATACTGTAAAGGAGAAATCTCAGGAAGCTCAGCCTCTATATATTTGTCTATTTAACTGTTCGCCTGCAAATATATGAGTCTATGGAGCTGAATCTCAAGAATGAAAATACGAAGAACTGCTTTTATTATAAGAATTTTGAAACACTTTCCAGAAGAGAAAAAATGAAAACAAATAAAGTGTATTAGAATTTACATGAGCTAATTAAGAATGCAGAAAAAATTAACACATTGTAAATGCAATAAGAATAGATAATGAAAAGAGAAGAAATTTATGCTATCATTAATAAATCCATTTTTTAATACTTTAGAAAGTCAAGAATCTACGTATAAAGTATATGATTAATATCCAGCAAATTTTGTGCGGTTTAAGCTAGGTATTCAATGTGGCCTTGCCACTCTCTTGTAATTATCAGGTTTTTATTTTGTTCTATGCACTATAGATGATTTACTATCATCTTTCTTTGGGCACTACCTGTTCTTTTCTTGATTTTTATCCTTTTTATCTAGACAGTTAGTTTTCATTTCCTTTTCTTTAGTCTAATTTTTCCCTTTCTTGGCGCAGCTTAGCCACAGATGCTTTTGAGCCATTAAAATCCAACCAACCAAACAACCAAGTTAGACATTGTCAGTTTAGAAGATATGTCAACTGTTTACGTAATGGATTCCATAATAAACCTTTGGATATTATTCAACACTAGGTTTGAGCTTTAAAGTTAGAATTGGTCAACCAGGAAATAAAGTACCAGTATTTTAATGCGTGAGGAATATTGTTCTTTGTAAATTAACTGGTTTCAGATTGATTTAGAATAAATTGAATTCTGCTAATAACATTTTCCTTCATAATCATCCGATGCATCTGTTCTATGTTAGTTACCAAAAGAATTTTGATGGACGAAGTCTTTCTTTTTTTTGTTCAATGTCGAGATCAAAAGACGTTAATGAAATCACATTATCCATTGCTATAAATTTGTAGAAATTAAGTATAGCATGAAGGTTAATAACATTTCCTAATGAAAAGATTGCGTTTGTTTTGATGTGGTAAAAGAACCAAAAGTTTTCACACAGACACTGTTTTGGAGATTTTTCAATATGTCTTCTCGGATGGTAAACGATCTTGTTATTTGAAGGTATTCACTAAATGTAATGTTACCTACAGTGGTGCAAATTATGACACTTCATCCTTTCTCTAGTAATTAAAACATTTGTTCACTTTTTATTAAACGAATAAGCATTAAGAAAAAACATAACTTAGAAAATTACTATGATCGAAAATAATGTTGTTATTTTATTTTTCTCTCTACAGTTTAATTGATAGCTTTCAAAAGTAAATAACTAAATAAACAATGATATCTTTATTTTATTCTTAATAACGTTTGTATCATTTCGTACATTTATCCGTAAGATATAATAGAAAGTGCTTGTATTCAATACAAAATAAAGTTATTGATACCAGAAATGATAGAAATTGGCTAAAGAGGAAGTCACCGATAAATGCTGAGCATCAAAAGCATCGGAAATTATTCAGCATTTATCATGTAGTGGTCCAATACTTTCAGGAAGTGCTGATTACGTAGACATAATTGCAGTCTCGAAATTAATATGAATAATTGCCAAATTAGTCCAATCTGTTAGAAAACCCTCCATTACGTGTTATCAATCAAAAGTAAAAACAAAAGCACAGAAAAAAGTAATCTTTCTTTTTTTTTTAAGTTATAATAATAAAAATAACTCCATCAACAAAAATTTAATATTTTGAAAAGCCCATCTTGCTCTACTCTGAAAACAAAACCTCTTTCGAAATTAGGATAAAAAGACAAAAAAATATTTACTTAGAGCGAAGTTCGAATTTAGTTGTCACTCTTTGACATGTAGTCTATATATAGAAAAGATAATTTTGAAACCGGTAGATAAACGTAGTAATCATGTTAAAACAATATAAAGACAAATTATTATTTCAAATAAAAAAACTAGTAAGTAAGTTATAATTTTTGAGAAATTCTGATAATACCCTATTAACAGTTGTAATTGATTAATATGAAAGTATATCTACCAGAATAAATTCATTGTGATCATTATTGCAGTCTGTGATAATCCAGTATGTAATCAATTTATATATTATTCTGTTTTATGTGTAACACTGGGTTTTCGGAAAAAAATAAAATAAAAAACAAAGCAAACTCCATTCAATATGCAACGTCAGCATTTGACTCAGAATTTTATCAGTCTTTGTAATTTTTATGTCCCAATTCCTACAGCATATAAAGAAAAAAATTACTATCTGTATTAACATTGTTAATTATTAAAATGTGACTTAAATTTACTAAAAAAAAATTTTAATATCGTCAATTTCCTTCAGTTTATACATGATGAACATGAATGCTTCATATCCCACTGCATTTGGATTTCATTTTGGGAAGGATTTAAGAGATTTTTTTTTTCTCTCTTATTGTTTTTAGATCTTTCTAGAGATTTCGTGTTTGTGTTGTAATGGAAAGGGAGAGGGTGAACCAAAAGAATCTAAAATAAATGTAATTCTATACATGTAAGGGGAAAAAAAATCATGGTGGCAATTATATTAACTTTAATAACCGTCTAATAACTTTAATATTAACAAGCAATTTGCTGATATTCAATTAAAAACTTTACTAATACCCTGCAGCTATTGATGATCATTATTACAGCAAAAGAAACACGACAAGTCATCCGAAAAGTAATCTGGGATAAATGAGGAGGGTTAAATGTTTTAAATTCTTACAAATTTAAGTTTTCCAAAAAAGTTCAAAGTGTTTTTTTCTTCTTTCTTATAATTTGGAACTGTCTCGAATAATATTTTAGTGAAACAGATGCCAATGTCCGAAACATCTATGAAATAGTTTATATCAGAAGTATTGATGCGATATTGTACAATTTACTCATTTTCTTAAATGATTTTCCTAAGAACATTAAATATTATAAAAGTGCAAGCATTTATTTTTTTTGTACAGAAATCCTCTCTCCCAATCTCCTTAAAATCATTACTTGTAAGAGATAGGATACACATTTAACATTAATAAACTAAATCCACAAAACAAATGCTTATTTACATAAACAGACTCAGGGGCGAACAATTTTGTGAAATTAATGGACATGTCTTATTGATATCGACTGACTTTGCAAACAATCAATAAGAAACCTTCGACATTTTGAAACTGATAGAATTATGAACTAACTACTTAATTTCAACTTGCTTCATTTATGACAGATTAAGAAAAGTTTAAGTTATTCGAATTAATAATGGATCTGAATTCGCGTATTTTCGGATTGAAAATATAATATTAGTCCATAGAGTTTTGTTTCTTTCTTTTTTTTTAACAAATTTTCAAATGAGAGAAAACAAATCCATTCTCGGACAAAAAAATAACTTCAATCTTATTAGCTAACAAGTACCACACTATTTCATGCAGTTTTATTTATCTTTAATTACTTTTCTTAAAGAAATCAATACATTATAAGAATGGTGTTTTGCTGCATAAACCTCATTAATTATTATTATTCGAGCTTTGCACGAACTTAAATGTAGTCTATATTTAAAAATGGCAATGGGATTTGACCTATTCTTCATGATCATCGCCATTAAATATTTTCAGGATAATTCAATACACTTTTATCATTTCTCTCCATTTCCTAATTTTTAATTTTTTCCAAGCAATTTTTATTTTACTCGAAGAACACTTTTATGCAAATTTACTATAATTAAAAACTATCCTGGTTTATCAACTCAGTTTTCTATTATTTCCAATTACTTTGATATAATCTTGAAATTTTTTATAATTTCTGCTTTGAGAATTGCACTATTTGTAAAACAAAGATCAATATTATGTTTGGAACTTAATTAAGTGGATAATAAGGTAACGATTCAAACATGACAAAAATGAAATCTGTATTAATTGTCTACTTCAAAAAAAAAAAAAAAAAAAAAAAAAAAATATAATAATAAATTAAATAAATAAATAAATAAATAAATAAATAAATAAATAAATAACTTTCTCGCTCCAAATATAAAATTGAAAAAAATATTTTGAGATTTCAAAAATGAAGGAATATGAATAGATAACAATAATATTTTTTCTAAGAAAATGTGACAAACAAAATTTGCATAAATACAAGTTTAACGTTTACAATATTAGACAAAATTAATATTAAAAATAATAAATAACATGATCTACAAAATAACAACAACTTGTTAAATTTAAATGTTTAGGATATTACTAACCTAACAGTAAAAATTAACGACTTATATTAAAAATTAACAAAAAACATTCAAAAAATATCTTTTCTACGTAAATAAAAACCAAATTTACCAAATGATACTTTAAATATATCTAACTTTTTTTAAAGAAATTTTAACTCAAGTTTTTGATGAAACTAAAGTGTTGTTTAGCTAATGAGTTACCTGCACTAGTAGTAGTAGTATCCAACCCCCTGCGAGGGTCAGGGTCAGAAGGTTGGCTCTCACTGAAAGAACGACCATGCTGATTGCACCATAGCACTGGGGCTGATGATCCCGCGACCAAAACACAAGGACTTCACGTTGATGGAGACCAGCAGATGGTGGCAACGCGCTGCCAATACAATCTTTTTTTAATTTGTGTTCTCTTATCTCGCAAACAACAGTTGGTTGCGTCGTATGTGAAATCGATGTTTGCCTACTTTTCAGATTTCCATTAGCGCGTCTTACACTTCGTTTATCAAATGCTCAAATAATTAATCAAGCTGCGACAGGTGAAGAGCAGACCATTCACCATAGACTTCCTATTAGGTTTTTTCTCCCTTCATTAAGAACTAAGTTAATTAATTAATTAAGCAAATCAAAACTTAAATAATAATAATAATAACTACTTAACAATCGTCTTGATTCTGCGATTTAAAATTTCCAGTTTAAGAGTAAAAAAGTATAATTAAAATAAGTGACAACCATTGTAAAATGACACTAGAATTCACGTTCAACCAATAACATCGGAATATTAACTTCCCTTCTACTGAGATTGAAAATCTCTCTACCAATATTCATTATGTCGTGAGAGAGCGCGCCTTCTCTAATACCCGTCTAATGCTGCGGCAGCGAGTGGATTGAAAAGAGAAGCGGTCGTGGCCCACAGACACACTGCTTACCACGCATGTGCAGTGGAAGACGGCAATTTCAACTACCTTTACCTCATATCAGTGTCGATTTAAAAATAAATTTATTTATTTATTTATTTATTTATTTATTTATTTATTTTTAAGAAGCCTTCAGAATTAGTATTTTGAAAGTAACTTCTAATACAATTAAAAAATAAACTGTGAATAAGTTGGGTTTTTTTTTGTTTTTTTTGTTTTTTTTGCGAAACAAAAATTTATTTTTATATTGTTTTACCTCATTTTCACAAACCAGATAATGCATTGGCTCGCCGGGATACCTTGATTCACATAATGACTTTCCTTAGTAACAAATTTTATCGTGATTTTTATTTACCTCCCCTCTGTTTTTCCTGTTTTTTTTTTTTTTTTTTTTTTTTTTTGTTTTTTTTATTATTTGCTTAAATGCATTTTTATCAAAAGTAGAATAAAATTAGCCAAAATCATTTCATTTCATAATATCTGTTTTATAATGGAAGAACATCCATCAATGAATTTCAATAGTATCTTTCTACTTTGCTTGAATTATAAATTCTTAGTTGAAATAAAACTGTCAGAGCTGATAATTCAAAAGAATTTTCAAAGTAAACAACGAAATTTCGTAACAATGAAATATTGCTCTTAAAGAATGCTTATCAAATATATTTCAGATTGAAATACGATAAAACTATCCATCTTATCTATTAGATCCAATCGCCTATTTTTATTTTTATTGCTATTACAGATTGATTAATTTCAGGATTGATAACCTAAGGAGTGAGCTCAATTTTCAAACCAAAATACACTGAAGCTCGGTATAATGCGGTTGTTTATATCGTGAATTCGGATATAACGCGATTTGGTCTTGGACCCCTTCTATTTTGGAAAAGGTGTATAATTGTAAAATTGCAAAATTTACCGTTTTTTTGCCAAAAATCAAATCAAAGGTGTAAATTAATATGCTTGTTTCCTTATTATTTAAAGTAATTGAGACTCTATACCCACCCTAATGTCATGAAAATGCGTCAAATACAATATATTTTTAAGAAAATACCAGAATCGCGTTCTTTTTCGTTTAACCAAAATGAATATCGAGATCTATTTTTCTGCCAATGACAACCAGTAAAGAGGCCCATGTAATCTAATAGGCATATGAATACCTAGTTTCGATCCACGTCGTTTGTACAAGATGCCAAGATGGCGGCGCCAAATCAATTTTGGCTAATATAACCCATCAAAGTGTTGAAAAGGTAATGATTTATGTATTTATAAATATAAAATTCTCTCACATAGCTCTGAATGATTAGGTAATCGCGAAATGACCATTTTAAATCGATTTGGAATCGTGTGGGCGATAATAGGGTCCGATGTACGACATTTGACGTCGCGAAGTAATAAAAGTTCGGTTATATCGCGGTTATCTTCGATCTTCGAAATCTTGGATGCGAAAGGTCGCGTTATAACCGAGCTTCAGTGTATTTAAAAACTTGTAGAATGCAAAGGAATAAAGATCTCGAAAAAAGTGTTGAAACTTGTAATGTGGAAAATACTCAGGTAAGTTTTAAAGAGTTCAAACATCATTTACCATTTGAAGTATTTATTTATTTTTTTAATAAAATTATCCACATTCAGTTTTCTGTTTGATCGACTCATCAGACCCTCCTTTCTTCTCTTTGATTTTAATACTCTCTTTTAGGCACTGTCCATTTTCTGTAAGCTCTTCATTTGATTGGTTATTTAAAATCCATCTCCAGGTACAAGTAAATATCTAACTTCTTACAAGTACTATTTTATCAGAATAGCATGGCGTAGTCATGTGACCTCTTGGTCGCGGTTATGTGAGGACACTTCAGCTTCGAATTACTGTCAATCATAAGGGAAAGTGATAAATGATTATGAAATAACAGAGTTCAGAGAAACAGTATTTCTAAAAGGGAAGGAGTTCACAATAAGATTTACGGATTGGTTACCGATTTAATCATTCGTGTAGCCTTAAGGTTCTAATTACTATGTGTCTACAATAATTTACAAAATATTACATTATTATTTACCGATATTCTGCGATCGATTGATATCTTTTTTCGAAGATACAAAACTGATTTATTCTGAATTCTTAGAATTAAATGGAATATCTAATATACCTGTATTTCAGATAATTTGTCTATTTATCGCTATGCAAAACTTTTCTAAATTAAGAAGACTACGACCATGAAACTTTTAGAGTTAGGTTGTCAACAACTTAATAACAACCCATGTTTAAACTCAATCAGTTGTTTTAGACTTATCTGCAGACACATGTTCAGTTTCTGGTCAGGTTAGATGGTGGAGCCCTGTATTGGATTTATCAGGTTGTTGCAGATAAAATGTTGATTATGCAACCTCTTATAGTTGCACGTATTTTTGAGAGATTAAATCATGGCCAGATGGCGCTTGTGTTATACAAATATAAATCTGCAAACCTGCTGCGTATGGGCAGTGGTTTGAGGCATCAGACAAATAGTCCAAGTGGTGGGTAGTCCATGTAAGTCGACGATGGATCCGAGTCAACTTCGTGTCATTTTTCTATATGAGTTTAAATTGGGATTTGCAGGGTGGCTACAAATGATTGGAGTGGTTTCATGATTGTATTCTGGGTGTAGTTTTAACATATCATCAAAAGAATTTTGATTGATCCCATTGTAGAATAGAGGTAAGTTAATAAATATATATTCATACTCTATTTTGTGGTTTTGAGCCTCCATTTACATGAGATCTTATATTTGGATCAACATCCAAACAAACTTTTTACAATATTAAATAAAAGGTAAATAGAATTCATTATTTTTGTTTTTTTATTATAATAATCTTCTACTAATAAATATTAATGATGACAGACACTTAAGAGTTGATGTTTTCATTGTGTTCAAATATACAGGGTGTCTACAAATGACTGAAGTGGTTTCATGATTATACTAGGGGTGTATTATTTAACATATCATCAAAAGAATTGTACAGAGACATCGAGAAAATCCACGATTTTGTTCCATTTTAAAGATGCTCGATATGTGCACCGATATGTGAACTTTGCACACGTCAAATCTGTAATCAAGTTCGCCCCACACTTGATGTAGCATCTCCCTGTCAATTCCAGCAAAACCATTGAGAGTCCGTAGTTCTGACAGATCAGCCGGTAATGGTTGCACAAACACTGTGTTTTTCACATGCCCCCATAAAAAAAAGTCACAAAAGGTTAAATCAGGGGAGCGTGGAGGCCATGACAGCAGTGCGTGATCACCATTACCGGTATGACCAATCCATCAGTTTCGCAGTGTACAGTTCAAGAAGTCACGAACGTCATGATGGAAATGTGGCGGAGCACCATTTTGTTGGAAGATGAAGTCCATTCTGTCTGTCTTCAGCTGTCAATTGAGCCAATTTTCCAGGATATCCAGATATAATGGACTTCTCGATGAAGAAAAGGGGGCCGTAAATTTTAAATTTTGAAACCGCACAGAAAACATTGATTTTTGGAGATCCCCGAACGTGCTCCACCGTAGCATAAGGATTATTAGTTCCCCAGATTCGCACATTGTGTCTATTCACATTGCCATTCAGGAAAAATGCTGCCTCATCACTGAAAGGAGTTTATCACAGAACTCATTCTCTTCCGTAAGCTCTTGATATCGTGCACAAAACTCGAAGCGACGCACTTTATCATTGGGCAACAATGCTTGCAACAATTGTAATCGTTGCCGCAAGACTTTCCCAGCGTGCTCTGCGAATTGATTTTCGTGGGCTATGCACAAAAGTGGCCCTTACGCGCTCAACTGTTTCTTCATACACAGGAGGACGACCCGTTGATTTTCCTTTACAGAGGCATCCCGTAGTTGGTAAATTGTTCATAACATCGTCGAATGGAGTTGACGCTGGATGGATCTTTATGGAACTTGGTTCTGAAGTGACGCTGGACCGTTGTGACAGATTGATATGCATGGAATTCGAGGACAACATACCCTTTTTCATTGTTCGTCGCCATTTGTAACTGCAGCGCTCTCGTGGTTGGAGGCGGAAACATATGCCTGCCGGACAATTCAAACAAAACTTTGAAGAGATGCTTATCTTATAATAACAAACTCGATCAGCAGAGCTGTGAATGTGACCATTACAAGGTCATGAAACCACTCCAATCATTTGTAGACACCCTGCAGTGCAGCAGAGACAGCTCGCAACATTAAATTTAGGCAAGCTGAAGACTTCATCGCATCCTTCACTAGTCAAACCGTTCGAGAACTTGCCTAGAAACTGGGAATGCACTATGCAACAGTTTCCTGGCATTTGATGGCTGTAGACAAAATGAAGATGGATAAATGGGTTCATCTGAGTTGACAGAACAGCACAAAACACGACTATTGTCTGCTCTTCTCTACTTCTCCGCAAACCAGACGAATATTTTGAAGCGTATCGTCACGCCTGATGAGAAATTGATGCAGTATGACAATCGCCGACGTTCGGCGCAATGGCTCGACCACGATGAGGTCCCGCTGGTGGTCCTTAGCTGGTGTGATTCATTTCTCTTTCCTGCCACAGGGTCAAACAATAACGGCAGGACAGACATTGTCAAGAACTTGACATTACGCACAGAAAATTGTGGACCAAACAGCCGGCATTAGTCAATCGTCATGAGTCCATATTTTTCCCCGATAACGTAAGATCCCACGTTGCACACAAGACGAGCTAGAAGTTGCACAGTTGAGTTACGAAATCTTACCTCATCCACCTTATACCTTATCCCCTACGGTCTATCACTTCTTCAAGCACCTGGACACCTTTTTAACTAGAACGTTATTCAATCAAGCATCAGTTGAAATCGCATTCCAAGAGTATGTCGCGTCCCGTAGCGCGAGTTTCTTTTTTCACGACGGCAGAATACAGAAACATATATCTTGTTAGCAAAAGTATTTTGATGCTGGCGGTGATTATTTTGATTAATAAACTTCATTTCGCACCGAGTTGCTGGTGTTTAAGTTTTCAACCATTTTCCCATATTTCATCTGCAATAACCTGAAAGTTACTGGTTCCAGTACCCAGATTAGATGGCGGACTTCTCTGGAAGGTCCTAGAGAATCCAGATACTGTTGTAATTATTTTTTTTATTTTTTTTTTTACAATTGGTTTACTCTTAATTTCAAAAATATGTTACTACAAAGTACAAAAAGATATTTAACTGAATAAATACTATGAGAACAAATTTTACGTTACTTTTTCTTTTTACTGCAAATTAAATCTGTAACCTTCAATAATTCAACAACAGAACAGTATTACAATGCAAATTAATTGCCACTGATCCACTTTCTCAAAAAATGCTGCAGTTGATCAATGCAAATATACGTTATTTTCTAATTATACACTCTAATAAAATGTTAGTTTTCTATTAATAAACATTTTATTGTGTCTGAACTGTAATTAATCTATAAAACCTTTTTAAAGCTTACGGTACTTATGGAACAAAACATTTTGAAAAGTTATAGGTCTGTGATATACTTTATATAATGTCACGTGCTTTAGCTTGATATGCGTAGTTTCTCAAAATAGCTGATGGAAACTGATTACAATCTTAAACAGGTACATTCGCAATGTTGGAAATATGATTAAATAATATGGCTTCATTTAAATGATGACAAAATTAGTTTATGAAATTTGAAATATTGAAAAATCAACATGTACAAGAAGCTTAAATAAAATTTTGAACAAAATTTTTATCATTTTTTTTTTATTGAAAAAAATTTGATTTTTTTTTAGAATGCCCTCGCCGTGCTATCATCTGGAGATATCTCATTTTGCTTAGATTCTTGACAGAAGACTCGAATTGGCCACGGAAGAAACGGGAATAAATAAATCAAATTTGAGATTTTATGAAACACTTTTGATAATTTTTCTTATTGCCTGGACAACATCCTGTTATATTTCCTTTTGTTTAATTGCATTTTCTATTTTATTTTATTTTTATTTATTTCTGTTGTTTTACTATTCAAGACATAAGTAGTTGTATATTTATAAATTCCATTTGTTTACTTTAATTAAACTTGACAGTTAACTATCCTAAAGACGAACCTTTCTTTTAGAATTTATTTATAAGATGCAGATCAGGTAAGGGATGGCATTAGTGGTGTCCTCAAGGATTCTATAAATGGTTGCTAAGGCCATTGCTAAGACAGTCAATTTGAAAATCTATGGGAGAGAAACTTCCTTGAAATGTTTTCTGAGAAGAAAATAAAACTATTGTATATTTTCCATCCGAAAGAAATTTAAAACCAAAGAAACTACAGTCTTTTGGGTTTTTTTATCCCTTCTTTGCGAGAATTTAAAAAGAATTTTGGTACAAAGTAAAACGATTATTTGAGGGTTTTTTTTTTTGGTTTTTTTTTCTAAAAATAAATAAGTAGATAAATAGTAAATAAAATAAAACAAAATAATCGTAATAATTTCTGACAGCAAATGAGTTGCCCAACAAAAATATTACTGTGCTTGTAATATTGCACTGCATAGAAGCTAAATTTAAAACATTTGTTTCATTAAGTTATCTTAAAAATAAACAAAAACAAAATGATAGAGTCACAGTAGTCAATAAAAAAAAAACTTCATCTCACAATTTTGTCAGCAATTCACCCAATGGAAAACGCTACGGTAGAGAAAATACCTAGCATAAAATATAGAAAGATAATATACTGAATATTAGACAAAAAAAAAAAAAATCATGCTGAAAGCGACATTCTTATTTTTTTTTTCGATCTTAATATAAGGCGTGTTCTTTTTTTTTAATCTGTTGTATAAATATTTATTTTACAACAATGATGTTTTCTTACATCAAAAATACTGATTTTCCAATAGGATCTCCAATTTCCAGAACCTATTTTCATCCTCTTCCCTTCGAAATAGTTAGTTACTGGTATAAAAAGAAACGTGTATCCTTCCATAATTTCATAGAATTTGTCATGTTACATAGAAATAACAATACTGATTTTCCAAAGGGATTGATTGTAGTGCCCCTCGATTCGAGTAATTACGAAGTTTATCAAACTTCACCAAAATCCACAGTCAGAATTGTTATAATCAGAGCCATGTATTAGACTGTTGGCTTTGAAAGCCCAACCGATTTTCTTCAGCGTTCAGCAACACATTGATGATCTAATAATCTCTTGAAACTCAGAAAGTTTCTTATCACAAATGGCCATCACTGGTGTTTCCTGCATGCTTTTATGCCTGTTTCTGATTTGCATACGAACGGTGTCCTAACATTTTTTGAAAAGATAGTGTATTTTGCAATTTACAGGAAATAAAGAACAGGAAGTTTAAATATTGAAAAACGTGCTTTAAAAACTTAATGAGATATTCACAATGCGTAACACGGAAAAGCAGTAGCTTGTAAATATTTTAGAAAAATACAGAAAAGCATATACCATGTTTTCAATGTAATGTCGTTAGCACTTTATGATACGGTAGCATCCTCAAAATAGCTTTCGTTTTCATGAATTATTATAAGAATATAATCTGAATATTTTTTTTTCTCTTTATGAAGAAACATACAGTTTAACCTGGCTTCACTGGTAAAAATAAATAAATAAATAAATGAATGAGAGACGTAATACAATCTCAAATTTAATTTGTCACAATGAAAAAAATTTTCCAGAGTATATTGTACTTTTCTTCGTAAAGAAAAAGAAAACTTATATAGATTGAGTATTTTTGTATGTACTATATAATTACAGTAATTATGAGTTGATTGCCTTTGCTTTCTTTGTACCAATAGATACAAAAGCCAAAATAATTCAAGCTCTCCAATATGAAGGTTAATGAGAACCTGCCAAAGAACTGACGTCGATTAGGATAGCATCTTGGAGACAAATTTTGATTATTTTGTGTCAGTTAACACTGAAGCTTTTCGACGTACTTGGTCTTGACTCCAAATTGGATTTCGAACTCTGGCTTTTTGATGGGAACTACATTGCCACGTAAAAGTGCATTAGATCCATAAACTCTGCAGAATGAGGAGTTGCCCTGATCGCGGAATACAATCGATTGCACACACAGGATGAAAAACAAAACCACATTCTTCTGCAGGTTGTCAATGGTCACCGGAAGAGATATTCATACTTTAGGAAGGGAACGCTTGCCAATAACAATTAATATTCCTCTACATTGTTATGTTCATCTTGTGATATTGTAGCATGGAAATTACTAACTATAAAATTTTAAATGCTTAAAATGTTTAAATGCGTAGTATTGTAGTACCTTGTATTTATTTTGCTTAAAATAAAGAAAACCTAATGTTTCAAACTTTGGTAGCGACCTCTAAATTTCATCTAAATTTAGCCAATTTTGGAAACATTACTGTTTCAATATTAGAACAAGTTAGGCAGGTGCCCTATGCAAACTACAATTCTGTTTTTAGCCCCTATGTATATATATATAAGCCCTCTATATATTGAATTACAATTAATTTAAAAAAATATAAATGTGTCACTGGAAGTTAGAGAAAAGGTATGAAATTTAGAAAAAAAAGAATCCATCTACTCTGAAAATCAACGGTCTCTTCTATCAGTTAAGAAACTATTTTGATTTGTTTTCATTTGTCTATTTTCTTATTTATCATTAATTAATCAACTTAATTTTGATCTGTCATCTCATTCAGATACTATATAAAAAGCATTTGAGATACAGTATTTCTTCTTCGAAGATTGGTGCATATAGAGGGTGATCCAGGTAAGTATTACCACTAAATTTTTCGTTATTTAGGAATGATGAAGACTTTGATGATAGATTCTAACTGAAATCATGTATGCCAATTTTTTCTTTTATTGTTATCAAATAAATGGCCCTTTTAATTTTTTGAAAAACAATCACAGAAATTACTTTTATTTTAAATTTCGCCATTGACCCCAGGGAAAACAAATAGTTTCAACACTTAGCTGAAGGTCAAATACAAACAAATTCAACCGAATTTCAAAAACTTTCACAAAATGTGTTCAAAATGGTGCCCTTTCATTCCAATGCATAACTGTGCACATATAATATACATAATAGATCTATGAACTGATGTCAGCACAGATTCACTGATTCCACTGCAGCATAGCTTTATGCATTGTTACAAATCCTACGATATAGTAGATGTTGTGGTGAACACGGGATCTTTTACCTAATCCCACAAAAAAAAAGTCCAAAGATGTGAGATCTGGATGATCTCGCCTGCCACTCTAAGGGCCCTTGGTCACCTATCCAGAGGGTTGTGAAAGCGAAAATCTAGAATCTTCGACTACATGAGGCATAATGAGCAGGTGCTCTTGATGGAACCAGATTTCTCTGTATGTTGCCAAAGATATCCTATCCTCATACTGATCTATGATCTATGAATGCCCTCTGGCCATTCAGCATACCATTGTAGAACAAAGGACCGACAATCTGGTTTCCTGTAATCTCACACTATACATTGAAGCACCGTTGTCTCTGATGATTGGTCTCAAATGATTGATGATTGGAAAATTATCGTCGGTTTCCCTCACTCCAGTAACGAACGTAGTGGAGATTCACCACACCATCTCTTGTGAATTGGGCTTCATCAGTCCACAGAATATATGTGATGTTATTTCTGGATGTTCATCATACGTCGCTAATATTCAATTGCAAAAATCTATACGGGCTGGATAATCCTGCTCATTCAACCTTTGGCGGCACTCTTGTAAATACGGATTGAAACTGGTGAGCTCTGAAAATACGGAGGTCCGATTGGTAGGATATGATTGCCCTGCTGCTTGTTTGAGGATTTGCAGCACATGATGCAAGGATCAAATGATGGACTCGTTATTCGAGATCCTGGGAATCTTCGGATAATTCGCATCATTGCATGTCTTGATGGATATACAGTAGAGTCCCGATTATCCGAGTTAATGTGGACCAAGACTAACTCGGATAACCGAAAAACTCGGTTAAACCGAAAATTGTAAATAAAATAAATCGTGTGGGTTTAAATGTATATTTTAACAAATACAAAAGTTATACAGCTACACCACCTGCAATTCATATTGAAAGAGTTCTTTTACTTAAAAAGTCCTTAATTGTTTTTTGTTTTACGTTACTTTGGCGTTTTTCTGCAGCAATGTTTCCGCATTTTTTTAAGGATAACCCACGATTATCCGTCGAAACCATTCCCCGATTCCAGGTAGAGGGTCATATGACTAGACGAATGAAGATTAATTTGCGAAAAAAAAAATCCTAGAAATATTTGATAGCTCGGTTAAAGAGGAAACTCGGATAATCGGGGCTCGGATAATCGGGGTTTTACTGTATTCTGTCAGGACATTCATCCTGACTGTCAAATGCATTTTTTGCTGATTAGCACCAAACCAGAGGACCATGTCTTTCAAGTTCATTGAGTGGATATGAAGTCATCCTGATATTCAATAGCTGATGTTGGCCAACTTGGGAGGTACCTTTTTATTATCCATTAACAGAAAGTACATAGAATACTCTTCGAACCTCCCTGGCATTTCCTACTGAGAATGGTTTAGCCTGATTTGCGTACTTCAACATTTCATAATTTAGGCCAACCCAAAACAAAAATTATAGGATAGAAACACATGATTTCCTTTAGAATCTGTCATCAAAGTCTTCATCATTGTTAAATTATAAAAAAAAAATTGGGAGTGGCGCTTAGCTAAACCACCCTATACAGTATATATAGTAACAATGTTTTTCTTAGAAACTGTAAGATTTATCAAGTCTACATATTTAGGCAGCCTTTCTTACTAAAAAATAAAAGGAATAAAACATAACAGGAAATATAGAGTTAAATTGTAAAAATACTAAATCAAGAAAAAAAAGTTTTTTTTCAGATAGAAAAAAAAAAAAAAAGTAAAACCTACCTCACAGTAATAAATACAAGTCATAATTTGACAATTCTGAACAAATTCCTATGAAATTACATTGCATAGAAAATGACTCCAATCCAAAACAGATGTCTTGTTTTTGGTTAAGCAAAATACTGAATGACAATAACACAAAATTACAAATTTCTTTTACTTCATAGTAATCGAAATTCATATTAAATTTGTTAAATCATTGTCATAATTTTACTAGTCTCGTTTCATAAAACTTCATTAGTATGTTTCAATGGTCATGAAGGAATACACAAAGATAGAATGTATGATTTGAATAAGTATCTTGAAGATAATAAGAATGAATTCAGTTATAAAATAAAAATTAAGAAACTGATAACCAATTTTCTAGACACGTAAACTGACTAAAGTGAAACCATTCTATGTTTAAATAAGTATTAAATCAGTGGGAATTCTATTGGAAAATTGTTTTGTTGTAGCCGGATAATCCTTGAGGAAATCAGCAAATCAAAATCTAAGATAAATTTGTCTTTAGAGAAAAGTGAAAATTTGTCTCTGGAATGTTCTCTTCTCTTCTGACGCTTGAGTCGTCATTTTAGCCTCTGGCATTACTCACTTTTTAATTTCACGTTTCCTAGTTCTTTTTATCAAATGCACACTAGATAAAATATGATTTTCCATAATAGTTCTATAAAAGTTTCTTTTTGGTTTCCTATCTTCTCCTCTGTATTTCTGGCTTCTTATGAGTGAAATATTTTTTGATATTAAATGAGCCTAAAAAAATATTATTATTTTAATCAAAGCAGCTTATGACTATTACAAAAATTTAAGTAATCATTTGTTCAAGAATTAGTTCTGAAGTTTTGTGACCCTTGAAAGTACTTATTTTCACTAACATAAAAAACCGGGACACAAAGACATTGGCAACATTAGGATAAAACCTGACTCAACTAAGTAAATAAAGAAGCCATTTCTCTACGGAAGCAAAGCATTGTCTTACATAGTTTGAATTCTATTGAACAAATTAGGTTTCAAGATAGTAGTGATTTCTATATAAATTGGGATCGACATTCAAAAGGGGAATAATTATATGTAAGTTTAAACTAATTTTAATTTCGATTAAAAAGAAGAAAAGAGGCAAAAACTATTAGGATTTCAAAATAATTAACGTCCAAAAAAGAAATTTTGACCAAATAAGAATTTTCAAGTCACAGTTATGTGATTTATTAAAAAAAAAAATCAAGGTACCGACAGTTTCGACTTAGCCCAGAAAACCATAATTTAAGAGTACGATTATCGATTGGAAATTGGTGTTAACAATTTATGTACGTATATGGAGGAATCTTTAGAAAAATTTAGTCTTTCAGCAAAGCCGTACCCAGGAATTTGGAGTGGGAGAGTTTATATTATAAGGTTGTAGTACCTTCGTTCAACTAAAAAAAAAAATCAAAAAACGGAATAGGGGGCTTTCCTGTGTGTGGGGGGGGGGGGGGGTTTACAGACAAATCTATGAACTTTCCAACCAAACAAGGTAGGGAAAGCGAAACCAATCACAATGCTTCGCAACGTCTTCTGATCATTGATATTGCTCTAATTTCCTAGTGTTTATTTCCAATAAACAATCGCAACAATTGCGTCTTTTGACAATCACAACAATCACTATAAATGTGATTGTTGCGAGTGCAAAAGACGCAATTGTTGCGATTGTTATGATTGTTTTACAGACGGACAGACAAAACGGGAATATTAGTCTGCTGATCTAGATCAGAAGACTAAAAACAGGTCCGAAATCCAATTTTCGGATGCATTATATGAAAGTCTTTCAGTACTATAATGATGAATTGACGGAAACTATAGGTTTTTTACTCATCTTCCCCTTCGGTTGCTGAACTCTAGAATCTGAGGGGGACAAAGGAGGGGGTGACTTTTATCGATTTTTCAAGATTCATGGTTTTCTATGTAAATAATTGTTAAATGTAGAACTGTAATTGAGTGTTTGAACCCCCATTCCCCATAACAGATTTTAAGCTATGAATGTAAATTATAGAATTCTATTCATTTCTTTTAATGTACTGTGCATCTGAATTGCTAGAGTGTAATCAAATGGAAAAACAAAACAAAAAAAAACAAGTAGTTTGTAGGCTAAAAAAAATCCTCTTTAGCATGCACGCCCTTCTCAATCAGAATTCATCATTGCCCTTGGCTGTACTATTAATACGCAAGTACTAATCGTGCAAATAAGCTTCTACTTTCCATAATCTTCTGCTGGACTGCAAAAAATAAAATTTCAAATGAATGAATATCAATTCCGAATACGCATAAGTGAAAATAAATGTAACATTTAATAAAAATAATCATAAAAATGTAGCCTCCCATGCCAAAAAAATACTTCTTTCTTCAACTGCTACAAAATAAACAATGATAAATGTTTTCCGCAGGCCTTCATTTTAATGGCCATCTGCTGTAAAGGGCAAAATCTAAAATCGTCACTTATTTTCTCTTATAAATAATCAGGTTGGCTTTTTTTTTTTTTTTTTTTTTTTTTTTTTTTTTTTTTTTTTTTTTTTTTTTTTTTTTTTTTGATATTTCTAATTTCAGGACTGCTAAATTGGAGCAAGGTCATTCTGTAAGCAAATATTAATTAGTCATTAAAAATATGCCGTGACAATGATTTGACAATGAAATGAAAATTGGGTCAAATAAAACAAGCAATAAAAAAAAAAAACTTGCCACTCACATATGAAACCAAAACTTGTCGCAGGTCAAATGTATTAGAGTTGAATAGAGTTGCAATTATGTATAATGATAAGAAATAATACTATTCATAATACTACGACATCAATATTGAAGTACATTGAAAATGATGTCATCATTTAACTTTAAAAGAATGCAAATCGTTCTTTCACAATCCATATTCAGTTAATAAGAGAGGTGGAGTGAAATGCCTTTTGCAAGAAATGACTTTAATAATACAGAGAACGGATTAAATATTGCGAAAAGTTATGAAGCTACTTATTGCAGACTATTGTTCCATGAAAGTATTTTCACAATTTATTTTTCCACGAAAGTAACGGAGTAAAGCCTTTTGTAAGAAAAATGACTATTAACTTAATTAACAATTTATGACCTCTTGACTTAGTTGGTGGCTCCATTTTGCTGTTAATATTATAGCTACAACTAAAAGATAACCCAAAATTCACTCCCCTCCTTTATTTCAAAACTTTCCACATTTTTCACCGTTGTGGAATTTTTTTTTAATTAAAATCAATTTATGTAACCGTGAATGATCATCCTGTTATGTGAGATAACGAAGAACTATTGGTACTGAACGTTGTATTATAAACACAACGGTTTAAAAAAAAAGTGTCAAATAAATGTTTAATGATGTACAAACCTACCCTTCTGTTACTTTCCAGAAAGAAGATGGTCAATTCATTAATTACTCTAAATACTTATAGTATTTCTAAGCAGTTTATCTGAAATTAGTTACATTGCCAGTAGTTTGATTTTAGACTGGTTCATGAAATCTTTTAAGTAGATGCTATTTTCTGTTAAATTGAAACTATATTGGGAAATATTCTAAACACAAGAATCACAAGACTAATGTGGTTTATGAATTTAATAAAAAAATATCATTTAAATAATTTGAATAAATAAACAAACTTGTTGTTGTTGTGACTTATCCCCAGATCCATTTTTCGGATCATTAGTCATACAGCTACACTCTATGATGGGGTAATTCATGCTGCTATGGTTTGGATAACTATCCAGGACGCACCTGAAAAGCAACAGTCACCCTTTACCTGACTGTCATCTTATAGACGTCCAGAGAAAGAAACACAGAAGAAGAAAGAAATATCCAAGCCCCACGCGGAATTCGAACCCAGGTATCAGTCTCATGGCAGGCCGTCGCCTGGACCAAAAGGCTGTGTCTGAACAGTTACAGTAGAACCTCATTATAACGGACCCCATTATAACGGACATCGCTTATAACGGATAGTTTTAAAAAAACTTGTCAGCCTACAATTAAGGTGAGCGAAGTGAAAGACCATTTAAATTTTGTAATTCAATAGGTTAAACAATCTGCAAATGAAAATATTTTTGCATATGAAAATTTACGACATTCCGTCAGTTATTAACTGAAGAAATAAGCAGCAAACAAACCCAGCAGAAAATAAATTATTTTTTCAAACCAATGAATGTAAGCAATCAACATGAACCATGACCTTCTTGTTCTAAAAATTAATGCAGTGTATACGAACACATCTTTTTCTATTCAACTACTATGTTGAAGGCTATTTTTTTATTTGATATATAATAAACACGTTGTATAGCTAGCTATTGTACTTTCATTGATGTACACCCTGCTGCATTACACCCCTATAAGAATTATTTGTTATAAACCGGACTTTCATTAAAACGGACAACCTTCAGCCCCTATTAGTCCGTTATAATGAGGTTCTACTGTATTACGTAAATAATTTAATATGCATAGCTCTAGAAAACCTTATTTCAAAAAGTGTATCGATGCTTATTTTGTAACAGACAGAGAAAATGGCTTTCAATTCCAATGTTTACAAGCCACCAGATAGACTCGTTATTAATTACCCGTCCAGGGCAGATGCAATAAGGAATAAACAGCCAATCCTTGTCAGGGATTGAATCTGAGCCAAGCGATGATGACCGTTATGCAAGAAAAGCAGTCTCTTAAGACACTAGATAACATCCATTAAAATCTCAACTGTGTTTATAAATTTACATGATTAAATTTTGAAGTGATTATTCTTGAAATAATTAATAAGTGATTTTAAAAAGCTTCTCATGCAAATTAAATTTTATATTAAAATAATGGAAGAAACAAAATTAAATTTAAATATATGACGTAATGGAAAATCGCCTATAAAGGAACGAGCCCGCCTCGTTTCCAGTCTCTCTCTCTCTCAGTCAATCAGCCAGTCAGTGCGTGTGTCACGAGAAGTTGAAAGCTGCGATGCCTCCCCGAAGAAATGAAACAAAAACGTCACGATGACGCAATCCAGAAGAGAGCCTCAGACGAAGTCAAGAAGAGCGATTGCGTAGAAGCGAGAAGAATCAGCTGACGGTTAGTAGTCAGGCGGTGATTTCAACACGAAGCAAATACGGTTCGTAAGAAGCAAAGGAAAACTACGAAGGAATTAAGACGTTATCAAGGCGAAGAATAAGGCTCATTGAATCGTTTAGAGAAATCCACGCATTCAAAGGAATCCATTCTACAAGTAGTAGAATTAAAGTCAGGAGCGCAAGATTCAACGGGAATTTATGAACGTCGCAACTTCAGCTCGAAATCACACAAGGAACAGAAGGTAATATTTCTGTTTATTATTTCGTTAGAAAAGCCATTAATCGTTAAGTGCTAAAGAATAATAAAAACATAACAAAGAAGAATATTAAAGCTTAACGTTCATACAAGTGAAGTAGAGAAATAATATTTATTGCAAATCACGGAAAAAGAAAAATAATTAATTATTATGCAACAGCGAAATTAAATGCATAATTATATTAGTGCTACAATGATATATTGACTAAGCAATTATTATTAAGCTTTAGTGTGACGTTATTAATGCAGTGATATATTCAATATTAATAATTCAGTGTAAATTAATACATTGTTGTTGAAAGTGTTTATTGCAGTTTATCAGCAGTTGAGAAAGGAACATTACGTGAAAAACGGAACTCTCACGTGGAATACGAAGTAGTCACAACATTGCTGAATCCCAGGGTACATACGAAACGGAAACTTCAAGTAGATGTGTTTCATCGTACCATTCGAACAAAGTATAAGAATTACTAGTCTTATAATCAAGTGTTGAGATATTTAATTTAAAAGACTTACCTGTTTATTTATTCGTCCTATTATCAGGTTGATAAATTCAACCGATTGTAAATACCAATTATAAATAAAAAAAAAAAAAAAAAAATACCTGTTCTAGTTCACTTTTCAGTTCACTTCTCATTTACCGGGTTATGGGCCCAGCACGCTTCCACTGCGCAAATTACCTTAATTTTGGAGGCTATTTTATATAGTGACTGAAGTGATACTATAGAGAATAGGTGTGGAACCGCACGAATCAAAAGTACAGGTGACTCACACTAGTTACGGACTAATTGCCTTTAGCAAAATGGCCGAAATCGACAGTGCAAGTTGTGCAATGAGTATGTTCAACGGATCAAACTACTCAACATGGCGTATAGGGATGAAAAATACCCTCATGAGAGACGGCTTATGGCGAGCTGCAAATATGTCTCAATCAGAGATTGAAAGCATTGAAGAAAAGGCAGAAAAACGTAAGGTGAAAGACAAATCAGAAAAGGCGTATGGTGCAATTATAGCTATGCTAAAATTACGTTTCCGGTTATTGGTGAAAGAGCAATCTGATCCCTATAAGCTTATCAAAGAATTGGACGATAAGTACAATAAGTTGGATTGTTTGAAAATATCCAGACTGAAACGAAAACTTTATGAAAGTACACGATTCAAAGGATGTGAAACTTTGGAAAGAGAAATTATGAATCTAAAATTATTACTAAATGAATTACACCAAATTGGAGGAGAAATGCCTGAGAATGAATTATGCTGGATGGTCCTTTCTGGTTTACCTAAAGAAATGAGATCCACTGCTCAATGTTTGTCTCTTAAAGAAGATACGCCCGAATTTACTTTTGAAATTATTATAGACAGAATTCTGCATGAAATTGACAGAGATAAAGTAGAATGTCAAGAAGAAGCTGAACATGTAGCAATTAACGCATATCGTACGAGGACACCGCAAAACCAATTCTCAAAACGGGAAAATCGAAGATGCTTTAATTGTAACAAATTGGGACACATAGCACGAAATTGTCGCTATAAAGAAAAGAGTTTTTCTAAGGAAAAGAGTAAGACATTTGGAAGTCAAAAACCTCAGAGCAAGAAATCAGTATCCAGTAAACAGATGAACGCATACTCTGGAGTAACCATAATGAACGCTAGTAATCGTTCAACAGTGAGTGTAAATACTGATTCATGGTTATTAGACAGCGCAACTACGAATCACATTTGTTGTAAGCTAGAAAATTTTAGTGATTACTGTGCATTTGAAGACCCCATTAATATACATGGAGCATCAGTTGAACCGATTCAAGCGATTGGAAAAGGTATCGTGGAACTACGATGCAAGGTGTCTCGTTATAAACACGTTAGATTGAATCTACATAATGTATATCATGTTCCCAATTTGGGCTTAAACTTAATCTCTGCACCTCAGCTAGCGCAAAAGGGATTCCTACAAACAATTGAAGGTAACCATTATACTGTTACAGATAGTAAAGGATTATGGGTACTTAAAGGAATACTCAATGAAAATTTGTACCAAGCTGACGTGGAGATATGGAGATCACAACAACGTTCATTTGTGATGACGAAAGAAGACCGGACAACCCTTTGGCATGAGCGCATGGGACATCCTTCGTTTAAGAAAATGAAGTTAGTCGAAGAGAAGAAATTACTCCGAGGAATAGAAAACATTTCAACAAATTTTGAATTGATATGTGATGCATGTAAATTAGGAAAACTGACCGACAAAGCCCATCACCAATTACGTCAGATCAGATCTACCGAAACAATGGAAATCATTCACACAGACGTATGTGGTCCTATCAACGTTCCTAATAATTATCAAGCTCGATACATTCTTACGTTTACTGATGACTACTCCCGAAGGTCGTTCATTTATCTACTAAAGACAAAAGAAGAAGTTCCGAGAATAACAAAGATTTTTATTCAATTTGTGGAGAATCAAATGAATAAAACCGTAAAACGTCTGATGTCAGATCAAGGAAAGGAATACATCAATCAAAGCTTACAAGAATTCCTTCAAAGTAAGGGAATCAAGCATCAGTTTGCGTCGCCCTATTCCCCGCAAAGTAATGGCATAGCAGAAAGATATAATCGCACATTACTGGACTGTGCTCGTTCGCTACTGATAGCATCTAAGTTGCCCGTCAACTATTGGATTTATGCAGTTGAAACTTCGAATTACCTACTAAATCGCACCCCTCACGAGAGCATTGATAATCAGATTCCATTAAAAATTTGGAATGGGAATAATTATGTTCCAAGTGTAAAGCACATCAGAAAATTTGGAAGTCTAGCCTATATCAGGATTCCCAAGGCACGTCGGACACATAAATTTCAAGAGAGAGCATATCGAGGAATTTTTGTGGGTTATTCCTCCAAGGTGAGAGGGTATAAAATTTGGGTGCCTGAAAAGAACAGATTAGAAGAAACACGCAACGTGTACGTTAATGAGACAAATGGGTTCAGATTTATTAAAGTTAAAGAAAATTAATCCTGAAGATTATATTGATATGTTATCAAATCCAAATAGACAAAGCCAAGAAGATCAAAGTTCTGATGAATCTGAAAACGATGAAGTAGCTAGATCCTCAGAGAAAGAAACAGATAAAACTGCTGATGAAGTAATGCAAATGCAACTCCGTTCTGGAAAAGTAACAAGTACACAGCAACCAAAGTTGAAGTCTTATCACGTAAGCATAAAGGAACCGAAGAATTACATAGATGCCATTGAAGGTGAAGAAAGCAAGCGTTGGATATCCGCAATTGAAGAAGAACTTCGTAATATTGAATCCCACCAGACATGGAAGAAGGTCCGAATACCGAAATACGCTATTCCCCTAACATCAAAATGGATTTTCCGTGTCAAGTACCACCAAGATGGAAGTGTGAACCGCTATAAGGCACGCCTAGTAGTAAACGGTTTCGCACAGAGAAAATATATGGATTATGAGAAAACATATGCACCAACACCATGCATGACAAGTATAAGATCTCTCCTAGCCATAGCTACTAACCAGGGCTGGATAATTGAACAATGTGATATCAACGCTGCATATTTATATGGAACCCTGAATGAAGAAATTTATTTGATTATGCCCGAAGGAGTGAGCTACGACAAGTCAAAATATGATGGCGTATTGCTAACCAAAGCGCTCTATGGGTTAAAACAAGCAGGTAGACAATGGTACCTAGAACTTAGAAACAAGCTAAGAAGTATAGGCTTCAGAAATATAGAATCAGATCCTTGCGTGTATGTCAATATGGAAGGTGAGGCTAAAGTGATTGTAATCGTCTACATTGATGACTTCCTTATCATGAGTCCTTGTAATGATGCAGTGGAAATGACTTTGAAGAAACTTGAAAAGATATACAAAGTGAAGAGACTAGGACAGATAAATGATTTTCTAAGTATGAAAATAATGTACGATAGGTCAAACAACCGAATGGAAATTTCTCAAGAGAATTATATAGAGGAGCTATTGGAAACCTCCAAAATGAAGCACTGCAAAGGGATGAGTACTCCTCTAGATACAAGTGTTAAAGCAAACAATGAAGAAATAAAATTGTTGAATCCAAAGGAACAAACAATCTATCGAAGCTTAGTAGGAAGTTTGAATTATTTGTGCAATTCATGTCGACCTGATTTGAACTATGCAGTAAATCGTTTATCGAGAAAAAATGCTAATCCCTCAGAACAAGACTTTGGTCAGCTAAAAAGAATAATTAGGTACTTGAAAGAAACAAAATCTTTGAAATTAGTTTATTCTAGATGCGATAAACAAATGATAGCTTTTTGTGATGCAACGTGGGCAGACGACAAAGATGACCGAAAATCTACCTCCGGCTGCGTGATCATGCTAGGAAATGGACCCGTACACTGGGTGACTCGTAAACAACGTGTCGTGGCGAGCTCAAGTCAAGAAGCGGAATATATTTCATTGGCCCAAGGCGTTTCTGAGATCAAATCAACAAGCAACATATTAATTGAAGTCCACGAATCGGATTTCATAGTAAAACCAATTACACTCTTCTGTGATAATCAGGCAGCTATACAGTTAGCTACCAACACCGTTAATAAGAGTAGAAGTCGCCACATTGATATTAAGTTTCACATCATCCGAGAAGCAGTCGAGAACAAAGAATTATCAGTGGAATATATTGAAACCTCGAAAAACATTGCTGACGGATTAACCAAAGCACTAGGTCCACAAAAGATAAGTAAATTTATTTCTCTATTAGGAATGACGTCATAGTAATGATAAACATTTAATCCACATTAGAAGCAGGGGGAGTTGTGAAGTGATTATTCTTGAAATAATTAATAAGTGATTTTAAAAAGCTTCTCATGCAAATTAAATTTTATATTAAAATAATGGAAGAAACAAAATTAAATTTAAATATATGACGTAATGGAAAATCGCCTATAAAGGAACGAGCCCGCCTCGTTTCCAGTCTCTCTCTCTCCCAGTCAATCAGCCAGTCAGTGCGTGTGTCACGAGAAGTTGAAAGCTGCGATGCCTCCCCGAAGAAATGAAGCAAAAACGTCACGATGACGCAATCCAGAAGAGAGCCTCAGACGAAGTCAAGAAGAGCGATTGCGCAGAAGCGAGAAGAATCAGCTGACGGTTAGCGGTCAGGCAGTGATTCCAACACGAAGCAAATACGGTTCGTAAGAAGCAAAGGAAAACTACGAAGGAATTAAGACGTTATCAAGGCGAAGAATAAGGCTCATTGGATCGTTTAGAGAAATCCACGCATTCAAAGGAATCCATTCCACAAGTAGTAGAATTAAAGCCGGGAGCGCAAAATTCAACGGGAATTATGAACGTCGCAACTTCAGCTCGAAATCACACAAGGAACAGAAGGTAATATTTCTGTTTATTATTTCGTTAGAAAAGCCATTAATCGTTAAGTGCTAAAGAATAATAAAAACATAACAAAGAAGAATATTAAAGCTTAACGTTCATACAAGTGAAGTAGAGAAATAATATTTATTGTAAATCAC
>JAFIDM010009631.1:135748183-135759180 GCA_023159025.1 Thereuonema tuberculata | reverse complement strand
TTAACTTACATCTTATTACACATTGTGTTCTAAAATATAACTTAGCTCTTAACTTACATCTTATTACACATTGTGTTCTAAAATATAACTTAGCTCTTAAATGTTGAATTCAAATGTTTTGATACTTTAGTATTTGAATTATCATTGTATGAAAGTTTCAGCCCTTAATAAAGTAGTCTAAATAAAGTGTTCTTTATTATCAAACTACAATGACCAAAACAGCAAGACTAACAACAATTTGAAGAGGGTTGCTTTTTAATATAATCAGTCTTTAATACAACAACTTTCTTTCATTTAGAATGCACCTCCGATTGGAATTTTCAACAATCAAATTGCAGGTGATTACTTAGGGAGTGGTCCTAATTGTCTGACTTTCATACAGGTTCGTTAATTTGTAATTGATAATTTGAATCTGAAGTCGTTTTTGTTTCTGTCACTTTTTGGCAGTTAAAGCATACCGAGAATAGTAGCGTGGCTAGGAAGGGGCTACACTTTGAGATAACACTTAAAAGGCGTCTTGCTAACATTGGGGTCTTGCTGTTTATTTGGTTGAAAGGTATCCCGCTTTTTTTGGATTGGAAAAACCAGACCCTCTGGCCTTGGATGGCATTTTGCTCAATCACCCCGGGAACCAAAAAAAAAAAAATCCTAGCTACGCTACCGCGAGAGAAAACTGAATTTTTGAATAGGTTTTCAAAGGTCTATTTGAATAAACGGAAGTGGCCATTTCTGACTTAAGATGTGAGCGTTTTTTTTTTTTTAAACTGTCGCCTTTCTCATGGGAAACTTAAAATCTAAAATCAGTTTGTGTTTACAGAAAATGCTGGGATTTTTTTTACTAGTTTCTCAATCTATCCCAGAATTAAGGAATTGTTAAGGTGTAGCTTTAATATGTGGCATGTTACAAGCCACTTGGTTTATGACGCAATCTATATCAATATTCACGAAGATAGCGCATAACTTAAAGAGCTAATTGCTGGGATCATTGTGAGTAAATCAACTTACGAATAGGCTATATCCGATTTGTAACAATTAGGCAGTTAAGACATTGCACCACTGAAATCAGATTCATAGTTCGTTGCGTCTGTGCCAGATCAAAACTTTGCCTGCAGGAAACAATTGTAAATTCACGACACAACAAATTGGGTGTATTTTTGAGTTAATATTTTATGTTATTTATTTCATATTCTCCGTTTCTTTTACAAATTCAAACTTATGAAATTCCATAAATGTTTAGAATCAGACCTGATATAAATGTACTCACAATGATCTCCACATTTTACTTCTTGAGTTATGCTAATATTTGTATGAATATTCTTTGATTGTTCTAACTTGTCAATATATTAGAGCAACGTTTCCTATTTGGTCCGAGAACCAACAACGTTTGGAAACCTTTACACTTTGGAGATGTAATAAGTAGTTTTGTGGATTTAATCAGGCTTTCAATATCCCCACCAAAAAAAGTTTCGGTTAAAACTGGTACCAGAGAAAAAGGGAAAAGAATGAAAACGATTATGCAAAGCGTGTCCATTCGCAAAAGAAATGTTAAAGCTCTTCCTGTATCATACGAAGCAACAAAAAGCAATGCATTAGAAAGGGAATGCAAATGAAGAGGCCGTTTTTATGTTGTACCAAGGTCCATTTTAAATAAAAAAAAAGCGAGGCCCCATTTGCTTAACTAGTTCGATCTCAACCATTATCATCCAACCAAAAACAAACAAACAAAAAAAACATCTTTTCGCGAGAGATTCAGTAAATAGCCTGAAACATCCTTTGTTCAAATGCAAACGCAAAGAAATGCCATCACGAAGCAATTTTCGTTGATTCTTAGTTACTTTTGGTCATTTCATCCATTTGCAAATTCCACAGCCCTTTTATTAATATTTCGTGTTCTACGTACTTTACAAGTCAACTTACTTTAAAATGTGAATGTCTTCGCTTTAAAGCGAAAGGATATTCTTACGGAAAATTTAAGATAGAATAATCAACTCTCTTGTTTCTCACGACCTTGAAGATGTCCTCTTGATCTGCGGAAGGGTCAACAAAAATGACTCCTCCCAACTCAATGCCACACCTTCATTCTGCTTTGCATCCTAATGAACGATTGCAAGATTAAAAGAGAAGGGATGAAGGGGAAAAAAATTCAAATCAAAGCCCATTAAGATGTCAAATTGTATTTCCTTTGACCAAATATGGGGGAATGAGTCTTAATTTTAATCGGCTGAGCCACCGTATTACATCAGAATGGGAAAAGTAAGTACGGCATTACTGTTATAAAGCAAAAAGATTTCATTTTTAATAGACTTTATTTTCTCAGGATTAAGAAAAAGTTGTAAATGAATATTGACGCTAATTATATCCTTAAAAGTTTTAGTTTTTGAAAAGCGGAATTCCATAATTCATTAACCAAACATCTGAGTTAGATAAGAAACCGTGAAGAAAGTGTACTTCAATATCAATACTAAGTTTATATAATGCTATTAACAGTCACGCAAATCATTTTTAATCTGTTTAAATAATGAAAAACGTACTTTTCCATATTATAATGAGATTGGTCAAAAATACAGGGTGTCTATAAATAAAGTTCACCTATTTCACCACTCTACAGCAAAAACTTATCGAAATGGCACCAATTTTGCACTATGTTGTAATGACGCCATGGAAAGAACATTCATTGAAAAAAAAAAAAAAAATAGTTCCAAAATCACCACCAGGGGGCGTTTGTAGGCGTGTGTGCTGACCATGACAATGAAACACAGTGCTGATATGGATACAGTCACGTCACAACATGTTCAATATCTGTTACCATCTGAAATCGCATGTTCAACTTTTGAACGCAAGATGTCCCTGGAAATGTTGAGCTCGTGACGTGACATGCTTGCTTTAAGATCTGCCAAGGTTGCTACGTTGTGACGATAAACCAGATCTTTAAGATACCTCTGTAGCCAAAAATCGCATGGGGTGAGATCTGGTGACCCTGCTGGCCACGCAGTACTAAAGCGCCTGCTGATGATGCAGTCATCAGTGAAATGATTGCGGAGCACCCGTTTAATGCTAGGCGAATACGTAGCAATCTGCGGCAATATTGTGGGACAATATTGCCCCTTTCTATTGCTGACAACCGTTCTCAGTTCAGATCACGAGCGAACACGTAGTTTTTCCGCAACGAATATTGCCGTGACAATTAATGGTTACGGCGCTTCTCACTAGGGCGAGCCAAAGAGAGCGTGTTTCCGTACAGAATTGCTATAGTATTAAATGCCGTCCCTCTGTAGAAATCAATTACAATTCTTTCATTATCAACCGACAAAATGTTGTTGTTGGAATTATCTGTTTTGGGCCGATCCATTCTGCTGATTTTAATCCTTGTTTCTCAAACAAAATGGCCGGCGTGAGTGACTGAAATGCCGATTTTGAAGCCCCGCCTACTTTGACGTCACCATTGTCACGTGATTTCATCCGTTCATGTGATTCGCTCTCGTTCCAGCAATACGTTGCGACAACTAAAATTGTTCCTTTTTTTTCCGACAATCTCAATTGTCTTGAAATGGGCAATCTTTGACAATATTGTTCATTTTTATTGCCGCAAACGGTTGTCAGCAATGAAAAGGGACAATATTGTCCCACAATACTGCCGCAGATTGCTACGTATTCGCCCAGCTTAACACAATTGGCGATGGGTGGAGGGATACCATCCTGCATGAACACTGTTGAATGCATCCTCTGAATGAATTTCAACCTCTTCACATTCAACGACCCTGTTTCTTCAAATTTGAGGATCATTCGCAGTCATTGGATCTCGTCGAAGACCTTTTAACGACCTAAACCTCCGCAAAACTTCTGGTGCAGAATTCCCATTTTGATAAAACAAGCAGGGCCGTTTCTACCATTAGGCAAGACTAGGCGGCCGAAGGACGGATTTCCGTTTTTTTTTTTGGTTGTTAAAATAGGATTTTGGTTTTTCTTTTTTTTTGGTTGTTGAATTGAAGATTCTGGTTTTTTTTTTGATGGGGGCGGCATTTGAAAGGGAGGGGCGGCATTTTTCAGTTCTCGCCTAGGGTGGCAGAACACCTAGAAACGGCTCTGAAAACAAGTTACGCGCGTTCTCGTAAACTTAACGGCATTTTGAGTTGAATACAAAATGCGAATGAAAACTCGTGTAAGACGGTTGCTTAAATAATGATAAGGATGACGTGCGAACAAAAATTTGCATTCCTGATACCATACACGCCTAAAAACGCCCCTAGTGGTGATTTTTGAAACTATTTTTTTTTTTTCAATGAATGTCCTTCTCATGGCGTCGTTACGATTTACTGCAAATTTGGTGCCATTGCGATACGTAGTTTTTGCTATCGAGTGCGTGGAATAGGTGAACTTTAATTATATACACCCTTTACTTTAATAAATGTTTAACGTATAAACGTTGATCAAAGTCAATCTCTTGTAGTTCAAATAATGCATCATGAGTATTTTTTTAATAAATTTGGTAGAAGAGTAACTCTAATTTTACATTATTAAGACTAGGGTAATTCCATATTTGGAGACCAATTTAGGTTTATGGGATGTATGATGCCCATTGAGTGATTCACCACTGTTTCCAGAGGTGCCACCCCCCCCCTCCTAGACTTTATGGACCCCCCTCCACATTCTTTTTATTTTTTTTTTCCCCCCACCCCAATTGAAATGTCAACCAAAAAAAAAAGCCACTTTTACACTCGTAATTTCTTTCAACCCCCTCTAAAATTGAAATGACAACCAAAAAAAAAAACCACTTTTACACTCTATTTGTTTTTTTGAACCCCTCCCCCCCCAAAAAAAAATTCAATGGCGCAGTCTGCGCCGTGACTTCCCGGCGTGGGCACCGTGGTTTCTAATTTATTTCATAAGAATTTTGGGCAGACTTTCCACAGTTTGTAGCAAAGCTTAGCAACATTCTCATCGAAAAGAATTAATGGTAATCAAATATTTCGATTCTTAAAAGATTGAAACTCGTAACTCTTACAAGAATTTCGTAGGAATTATGAGATAAAGAAATTAGAGAGAATTAATTAGGAGTAAAATCACTGTTACAAATACCAACCAGTATTGGTAACAGGCTATTTAACATTCAGCTGCTAAGCCATATTCAGGTTGTCTCCAAAAGGATAAAGTCGATGTTGTAACTTGAATTTTGTCTAAGAACATAAGATTAATTAACAAGATTTCAAAAATAAAGATATCAAGTCAGAATTACTGGCTAATGAAGAATTAAACGCGAGTTTGTTTATGATATTATCAATAAATAAATAAATAAATAAATAAATAAATAAATAAGAGATTGTAAATTTATTAAATATCGCTATCAATATACATTACTTTAGACCAGGGGTTCCCAACTTATTTTGATCGCGGAACCCTTTCACCAGGTTGAAAAATGTTGGAACTACAAAATTATAGATCTAAGTTTTAAAATTATATAAGCGCATAGAAAATCTTTTTTTTTTTTTTTTTTTTTTTTTCCCCAAGTGCGATCCCGAGCACGGAAGTACGCAATCTATGCAAATCAACAGTTCCCATAGAATATTGATGCAAAGTGAAAAGCCTTCCCGATTGGTCAGTTAAACTGCCCTGTGATTGGCTGAATCGGGAGACCAATCGGCTACGTACAAGCTCTCTCTCCAAGTGACAGACAGCACAGAAAGCTTCGAGCAAGTCAGTGACGGACCAGAAAGATTCTCAGAATCCAGTCCAATATGTATATAAACCTGTAAATAATTGTAAATAAAGTATGTATGCCTTAGATTAAACCCCGACGTTAGTCTCTGTCATTTTTCGACCATACATCAATATCCTGGGAATGATACTGAGATGGATTCCCGTTGCCTTCCTTAGGAAGCCATTAGAAGAGAAAGTGAAGAAGAGGCTGACAAACACAAGAAATGAAAAGCAACATCCATGTCACTACCGGGATTCGAACCTAGGTTCCGACACATCTGCCTCGTGGGAGGCCGCCGCCTAAACCACTAGGCCATGCCGGAACAGCATAGAAAGCCTAAGAAATATTAAAAAAAAAAAAAAAATGGATGTTCAGGCAAAAGTCACTTTTATCCGTAGAACGTCGGTATATATGAAGAATCAGTGTGAATCCAAATTGATCTTTATGGCAATTAAAACTTATTATTTTTGTATGAAATACCAAAACATTTACTGAGTTGGCTTAGTTAGCTCATTGATTAATTTAGTTAGCTTAGTTAGCTCATTTATTATTATTTTTTATTTACATTCATTGATAAAAAAAATTTGCGCACCATGAAGGAAGCGTTGGATTCAAATGAAATTGTGCGATGGTAGAGACAAAAGACAGGAGTGATTATCACAGTAGAGGACGATGTCCCGCGGAGCTGCGATACACAATAAGGTCCCCTTTAGTATCTCATTAGATCACCTCGTGCCTGGATACATGCAGTGTTACGATTTGGGCGTAGAGTCAGACAGACGCCGTATGCTGTCTTGCGGCAGATTTGCCCACAGTTCTTAAATAACGCTCCTAATCACAAAACACTGCTACATGGCGACACTTGCCGTCCCATCTGGTCCCAGACATGCTCGATTGGCGACAAATCAGGCGGCAGGCAGCACATGGGGCCGCAGGATCTCCTGAAAGTACCCCTAGGCTGTCAATGTGCCTCGTAGCACTACTAGCGATTAACGACTATCATATGTAATAGCATCCCTGGTCAATGAGTGTATTTCACTTTTTATGTAGTTAATATTCATTCTTAATAAATCTGACTTCTCTATTTTTCTGTATGTGCGAGTTAATATCTACATTACAATCTATGTAGCCTTTTATTGTAATTATATAATCAAAATACTTTTAGGATTGCTGTATGTGCTATAGGAATCCTGCTTTTATCATTTCAGAGTTACTTTTCGTTTCCTGTAATCACGTTCAGGAAATACTTCTATTAACTGGAATAGCTAACATGTAGTAAACTGTTACTATTAATTCGGTACTCGTTAATTGTTACTCGTTAATTCGGTAAAGGAAAATGAAGTAAAGCTAGGATGTAATTAACGTAAGAGAGTCTACGTAGGCCTACTCTTGCCTTACATTCGCCACCGACCGTTATCCGCATAATAGGCTAAGACATAAAGAGTTATTCAAACAGTCAGAGAATAATAGCAGTAAAATTTTCTGCTTTTTAGATGATTAACTGCATTATTTCTAGTGAGTACCGGCTCACCTTTATGTCTAATTTCTACCAATAGTTTTGATTGTAATAAAATGATAATGTAATTTGGTTATTTTTGGTCCTTAGATCCTTACCTAGATGCAAGTTTTACAAAATCAATAAATTTCCTTCTTTCATTAACCTAAAGCTATCAATAAAACTTTAGCTTACTAATAAAATAAACACATAGTTTGTTTTCAGTACAAAATGAATCCTGGTATCAAATCTTAGTACAAATCTTAGTGTATGTCTCGAAGTTAGTTACAATACTGCGGTACTAGTTAAAAAGAATAATTTCTTTTTTTTAAGGAACTGAAAAAAAAAAAATTAAGAGGAAGGAAAAAAGCAACAACAACAACTGACCTTACATTCTAAACTTTTTCCTGTCGCCCCTCATCTGAAATAAATTTCCTCCCCTTCTTTTATCCCCTTCCCTTTTCTCCCATCTTTCCCCAACTATTTTTTTCGTATTTCTTTTTTATCAATTCAGTGTTTATTGCATATCATTATCTTGTTTTTCTTTTTTATGCTCTTTGTACCCTTGCTTAACAACACTCTTAAAGTCGCATTTAACAAAAATAAAATAAAATAAATAAATAAATAAATAAACATCACATTGACAGCCAAATGGCAGTTCTTAACAGATATCAGTAAAATAGTTTATGAAATTATAGGTATCCGCAAGATCCAAAAATAGTTCAACGCGCTTCAACGAGATTCCTATAATGGGCATAAGCTTCTCATATTTGAGTCCATTTAGTACCAAAATCAATACGAAATTACAATCAGAGCTCCCAACATATGCAAACCACAAGAATAGAGGAAAAAGGACCAATTCTTGCAGAAAAAAGGAGCAAAAAGGGACCACAAATTTTTAAAAAAGCGACTAAATACGGACCCGAAGTCATGAAAAAGTTTATTCTTGTGTTTAAATAAAATCCCCTAACGAAGATCGGTTGGGCAGAATTCAACTTCCTCACAAAAGTACTTATGGAAGCTAAATTTTGCCTAGATGGGGTATGGCCACTTTCATGTACACCCTGTAAAGAAAGTATAAACTCACCCAAGTATTTCAAATAACATTTCGTTATATGATTTGTTTACTTCCAATTTTTTTTTCTTAGTCTATTTAAAAGAAATTAATTCATGTACCATTTAAATATCTCAAACATTTTGAGTTGTTTTTAAATTAAAAAATATAATCAATTTTCAACTGTAAAGAAAATATAAACTCGCTAAGAAATGTTTTGATTATGACACCTGCAAAGTGATTGGAATATCCCAAATTTGCGTAAATATAACTAAAAGTGGCTAAATTATGTAATCCATTCATTTTCGTAGCAATATATGCCACTACTATATCATGCCTCGTGGAAATTCATTAACTGACAAAGAATTACGAATAATTCATTTTCTACTTGGTCAAAAAAGGTCAACAAGGCAGATAGTCTCAGAATTTAATCGTTCACAGACTGTTATTCAAAATGTCATCAAGAAAGGTGATAGTTATGGAACCACAAAAAGACCAGGTAGACCTCCAAAACTCGCACCTCGGGACCACCGGAGAATTCAAGATCTTGCTGCGTCTTATGAGATGTCCACCCGTGAAATTGATCGTGTGTTGCCAAAGACTGTATCTCACCAAACTGTGTGAAAAAGCTTAACGTCAAATAATCACATGAAGTTTGTAAAGCTGGACACTAAACCCAAGCTCACTTCCACTCATCGTTCCAGCCGACATGACTGGGCTAAGAAAACAGTGAAATGGTATCAAAGGTGGAACGAAATATTTTTTTCTGATGAAACACGTTTCTGTCTTGACGGCCCTGACAAATACTCCGCATACTGGCACGATGTATGCACTCCGTCGAAGATAAGATTAAGCAGACAACAAGGTGGGGGTGGAGTGATGGTGTGGACAGCATTTGGGGTAGGAGGTAAGATAGATATAGTGTTTGTGGAAGGCAAGATGGACTGTATAAAATATCAGAACCTTATGTACGACCATTTAATACCATTTGGACCCCTTCTAGGAGGGCCAAATTGGCAATATCAACAAGACAATGCTTATATACATGCGTCAAAATCCACCAAAGTGTGGTTTAAAAAAGAGAAAATTGATGTCGTTCCATGGCCCTCCCGTTCACCTGATCTAAACCCAATTGAAAACGTGTGGGGTTGGATGGCAAACATTGTATATGGCCGAAACAAAAAGTATCATCACTTGAATGATCTGAAGGTTGCAATTTGGAATGCTTGGGACCAGATAAAGATGTCCGAATTGAAAAAAATTAATTGGAACAGCGCCTGACAGAATGATAGAAATTAAAGAGAAGAAAAAAGGACCAACACGTTATTAATTTCAATAATTTTCGAAATATTATGTTTTGAGTTTATATTTTCTTTACAGTTGAAAAGAGATTTTTATTTTTTATTTTAAAAAACTACTCAAAATGTTTGAGATATTTAAATGGTACATGCATTTATTGCTTTTAAATAGACTATGAAAAAAAAGTGAAATAAACAAATCCTATAATAAAAAGTTATTTGAAATACTTGGGTGAGTTTATACTTTCTTTACAGGGCTGTATCACATTACAAAACAATTACAAAACCATCAAATCAATCAAAAATATATAAAATTGGCTAAGTTCGTCTGTCTGTATGTAACTCGATATAACTAAGCTATTAAGATAGATTCAAGGGGTTCTCAATGGTACCATTGAATCAAGGGTACTCAAATTGGATGAAATATTAGTTCATTTTGTCATTTCATGTTGTTTCCATGAAATTTTATCCTTGGGAACTGACCTAGACAACTGAAATTCTAACAAAACATACATTCAAAACCAAATAATTTTGATACAACTGCACCCATTTTAATGAAATTTGGCATACTTACTCAGTTTTTACGCTGATTTCGAAACTCAAAACCATTTTTGCCGTAGAAGCTTCGTTCACAAGTTAGCGCAGTTTTAGATTACAAAGGGGAGTTTTAAATGCCTTTCGGCGTTATGGGTCAAAAATACTCTGTAATAATTATTCCATTCTTACTTTTAATAAAATGTATTTATAAGGACAAACTTTAGATATGGTTGGTATTTATTTACCAGAGCCTGTTTTTAGTCATGTTGCTATTTCTCGAGCACGTCGTGCTTGCGACGTCAAAATCAAAATTCTTGACCGAATAGATCAAGGACATCTGAAAGAAGGATCTGATGCTGTTTTTACATAAAATGTAGTTTATAAGGAGATATTTACTTTGTAGTTGATAGTTGATAATAAAATGATTTGTCAGGTTTTTTATGCCTGTTGTCCGCCAGGCTTTGCTGCTAGTGTGGATATAATTGAAGACTGCATAAAAATATACATTATTGCAAAATAACTGCATATTGCACAAAAACATATGTACAATGTGTCAATGTCTAAACAGAGAGTTAACACTGAACAATTACTGATTTGGTTTCAGTTTCTTTTCAAAATAATTCATAATAACAAGTATGTTTCTTCTTTTCAAGCTTCTTTTCAATATTGTTAATATGTTCCTTCATTTCTTTGGCTTCTTCTTTTGACTTCATGGCTCCTTCAATGATTGACTGTGCAAGTTTAGCCTCTTCTAAATCTTTTTTCATCAGAGTTTTCTTCAAACGTTTATTGGCCTCATGAAGATGTTTGGCTGTGACAGAAGACTGCATCTCCAGTCTTTTGGCATTTCACTTTTGGCTTCGTCCAGTTTACTACTCAAGTTAATAATATCACCTTTCTCTTTTTCTGCACATCTTG
>JAFIDM010009631.1:135694864-135722932 GCA_023159025.1 Thereuonema tuberculata | reverse complement strand
CTTAATTCCACAACAATATAACTAATAATATTTTATTTATTTATTTATTTACTTGGTTAATTAATAAAAATATTTAAATAAGTAATCAAATTTACAAGGAAATCCTTGTAATGTTTTTCTTCAAATAAGTTATAGTAATTTTTAAGACCAATCAGGGTGTCTACTGAATCTCAAACAAAAAATTTAAGGACAATTCCCGTACATTTAAGGACATTTTCACAAAAAATTCTGTTCAACCAAAAAAAAAAAAACCTTTAAACTGATATGTTCAACCAAAAAAAAAACTCTAAACCAATCTGTTGAACCAAAAAAAATTCTGAAAATTTAAGGACATAGTCTGATTTTCCCGTACATTTCATGTCAACCCAAATTTCCCGGATTTCCCGGTTGGTAGACACCCTGCCAATATTGTGAATTTGAAATAAATGAAGCTTAATAATAATTATGCCTTTAAATTACAAAATTAAATTAAATAATAAACTGTTCAGTCAACTTAACTGGGATAAATACGATTATGGTAAACTAAAAAATAGTAAAGAACAATTGATTGCTAACATAATTGATGTTTATTTTAGCTTTAATTTTTAAAAAGAATACATCATCACTCGAATTGCAAATATTATTTAATGTTGCAAAATTTCTGAAAAGAATTCACTTTTCCGTTTTCAAGCTTTTCTAACATTGAAGATAAAACAGTCAGTTTCATAACAAAATGTGAGAACATGATATTAATATCAGATTCATATAACATTTTACAATAACAACAATAACTAAAAAACAGTTCATAATAATAAGTGAAAAACAAGAATTTAACAATTGAATTTTACAAATAAGTAATGTTACATAACACACTCAATAATAAAGTTTTTTTTAAAAAAATTCTACTGTTTTATAAGAATTTAGATGTTTATTTATTAACCCTGTCATCAATTTTAAGCACAGTCATATGCATTTAAATTATTAGTTCTCGAATTTCTTATTAATAAACTTTCAATTAATTTCCTTGTGTAATTTGCTTTTTCTATTTCTAATATTTATACTTTTGTGTTAGGTTTGTGTCCAAATTTATAGCAATGGTCTGATATTTCAGATATATCAAGTTTCTTTTTCTTAATATTGTGACAATGTCCCAATATACGTTCCTTAAGGGTCTGTTTATTCTCTCCTGATAAAAATTATTACAATTCATGCATTCAATATTATATACAACACCCATTTCATGTATCGAAACACTCTTATACACCTTCAAGTGTAACAATTTTTTAATTTATTATTACATAAAAATATCACATCATAACCGAACCTTTTACATATATCTTTCAGTTTGTAACTATGTGTGTTCAAATATGATATTACTAAATTCTGTTTTTTATTTTCTATTTCCTTTATGTTTAAAGTGTTATATTTGTTTACTACTTGATTTACAAATTTATTGTCATAATCATTTTAAAAAAAAAATTTGCATTATTCTGAATTCTTGGTTAAAATCCTCTTCTTTACTGGTAGATCTATCTATTGTCTTTAAATAGTTTTTTACAATGTTTCTTTTTACTTTTTTTTCTATGTCCAGATTGAAATTTAATACATGGTTACTCTGATACGCCATTTTATATTGGCTCAAAATTAAATTATTATTATTATTTTTCAATAACAGACCTAAAAATGCTAATTTAGTATCCATTTCTTTTTCCATTTTAAGTTGTAAATCCTTATGAATCCTATTTATTTCTTTAAAAAAATTTCTCGAATTGTCTCTTGTTCCATCCATACCAAATTATCAGTACATCATCTGCATATCTCTAGTATTCATACTTTATTTTTAAGTCCTTTAACAATTTAGCTTCGAGATTATTCCTATATATATGGGCCAATCAACTATTCTTTGTACTAAACGAGAGCGACAAAATAATGATTTTCTAACAACAAAAAATCGAAAATCTAACTTCCTGTGTAGCACATTTTAAAGTTAAGTGAATAAAGTTTTAGTTAAGATAACGGGCAGAGCACTTTCTTAATTTGAAGAGCAATATTTTGCTTTATAGTGAGATTATGGCGGTAATTTGTCCCCTGCGGGACAAAACAAAACAAACAACCTACTTTATTGTATAATATTTCGGATTTTCCCTGTCATTGTCGCATATCCTTACTATCAATTACTACTACAGTAAAACCTCATTAAGTCGTCACCCGGATAAGTCGTCACTCCGTTTAAGTCGTCGTTTTCCTTTGGTCCCGACAAGGTCTCATACACAATAATGTAAAATAACCCTTCTTTACCCGTCACCAAATATAATTCTACTCTGGATAACTCGTCACCCTCAAAAATGTCCAAAAGCATCTTACTTCTCCATTTTGCATGCCATCGTGTTGTCTTTTCAGCCTCGCCCCTTCACTTTAAGAAAGCCAAGCCTTTACGGGGAATTTTCGACCACGGTTGTCGCTTCATTCCTTTCCTACCCCTTTGGGTTCTTGGAATCTCTCTGCTAACCACTCAAAGCACACTTCTCGCTGCGACTCTGTCGAGTGTAGACGTTTTTCTTGACCGCTCCTGAGTGTGACTTCATTTTATAGCGAGTAAGCCCCGCTCTAAGAGCTATTTTTTTTCTCTTGCAATTTCGGGTTCGATTACGTTTTTAACATGCCAGAGAAACGAAAACTTACCTCGTTATCTTTTAAAGAAAAAAAAGACTTAATTGCACTTTTTGAAAAATGATAAATTTCGAAAATAGTTTTTGCCAAAGAACACCATATTCCGAGGACTACATTAAACGATATTCTTTCATCGAAACAAGTAATTGAAGAAGCTGACTCCAAAGACAAAAGAAAGAGAATGAGGAAATCGAAGTTTGACGAGATCGAGAAAATTTAGTTCGATGGCTAAAACATGCCAGATCGCAAAATGTGCCGACTTCTGTCGTGATTCTCAAAGAAAAAGCCATGGAAATTGCTAAGGAGTTGAACATTGAAGATTTTGGCAGCAGCAATGGTTGGCTGGAACGTTTCAATGACAGACATTGCCTTTCTTTTAAAACGATTAAAATGTGGTAAATAAAAAGTGTTTTTCTTGTGTTTTTTTTTTATTTTCCACTCATTCATTTGCATGTATTGATTTCTGAAAATCTTGTTTTTCTCACCGAATCCTACAGCCCTTCTTGAAAATACTGTATTTTAGTGGGGTTTTTTTTGTGGTAAAATTCCCACTCTGCCTAAGTCGTCACTCCGCTTAAGTCGTCAAAAATGTTTGGTCCCTTGAGTGACGACTTAAAGAGGTTTTACTGTATTTAACATATATTTTGTATATTTAATAGCAATCTGTATTAAAATATTCGCTTTGGAAGTTTGCGAAGTCTCTGCAGTGACAGGAAAACAAAATACTTGCAGGGAAAAATTGTCCCCTAAGTTACTGTAAAAATATTATAATTAATTGCAAAAGGTACACAAAAGTAAAACTGTTTCACGTAAATTGAAAATTAATATTTATAAAACAATTTATAAGACCAGTGGTAACTTATGGGTATGAACGCTGGACTCTCATGAAGAGAGATGATCAATATTTGAGAAAGAAAAGTTCTTCGTAAAATTTTTAGCCCAATAACTGATAAAGGTTTTTGGTGAATAAAACAAATAGGGAATTAGCAGATTTTTCCTAAGACGGCGATGTAGTTACTATCTTCAACCTCTCGTCTTAAGATGACTCGGTCATGTACATAGGATGAATAAACAACAACATCCTTTAAAAGCTTTGGAAGGGAAATCAGGAGGTAGAAGAAAGAAAGGGAAACCAAGAAAACATTGGATAGAAGAAGTGGAGGAGGATCTAAAAAGGTTGAGAATTAAAAGATAGAGGTCAAGAACAGCTGATTAAAGTGAATGGAAGAGGATATGTGAGGCGGCCAAAGTTCTCCAAGAACTGGAGAGCCAAGGAGCAAGTAAGTTAAATATAACAACTGTTCATATGGTCTAGGACAAAAAGACAGACACAGCCTTGTGTATGTGAAGAAGCAGTGTTAGCTTACATTTTGGAAATATGCACCAAATGAAAGTGTGACTCTTCACGTCATCCAAAAATTCTAACGGATAGACAGTGTGCAAACACAGAGTTAAGGTTATACAGGATGGTCACGACCTGAAAAACAAATTGAAATCATGACAGTCTCTTGGAACAGGAGCTTATGTAGCAATACCATAGCCTCAACAAAACCGCTTTGAATCTTCAACTCTCAAGGAGATCTCTGGGACGAATGAACAAAGCACTTGGCGGTATGTCCTATTGCATTCAGATGGCCCAACGGTTAAGCGTTTGTGACAAGGAGGCCTGAAGGCTGTATTGTGCCAGTGTTTTAGCCATTTAATATTTAGACGATGCACATTTTTACTTATCAGGATTGATTAAAAGTTAGATGAACAACTAGTAGTGCCCGGATGTTGTTGAGGAGGTGCCTTTGCACCGTGAAAGAATCAGAGTATGATGTGCAGTTTCTGGACATGGCATAATAGGGCCTTATTTCATTGAGGAAAATGGAACACCTGTTATCGATGAACCAGAACCATTACATGTAGATGTGCCTCATTCCTTTCGTCGCCGATCTACGGACATTTGGAACAGCCAATCACCTAAGCTTCACTGACCTGTATTTCCAATAGAATATGGCCACCTGTCATACAGCTGTGGTGTGCAGGCAGTTTCTTCATGGAAACTTTCCTGGTTTCACAGAATTTCCATATATTTCTCATTACCTGATTACCACTTGATACATATCTTTGGGAGATGTTCAAGCAGTAGGTATTCTACACTAGGCTACCAAACACTATTCAGGAACTCAAGGAGAGGGTTACACATTACTGCCATATGACAGTCGTTATAGAAGAAAATTTGCAGTAAAGGTATGAACTATGTCTGCAGTAACAGAGAGCATTTATAACATACTAGTCGGCTACCCGTCACTTCGCTCCGGAAGCCTCCGCATATGTAACAGAAAACAACTTTTTATTAATTACAAAAAAAAACACACACACAAATTACATCAAGTAAACTAAAACTATAATTTTTTAAAAGCTTTTTTTAGTTTAATTTCTGATGTTTATATTCTATCAATCCAGGACTGCTTTTAGAACCAGCGTGTAAATCATATATCTATGATATATTTTTATTTTTTTTGGAGATTAGAATTAGTCCTCATGGTCTAATGGCTAAGACGTCTAACTTCGGAGCAGATGGTTGCATGTTCGATTACCGTAGTGAATTTGTAGAAATTATTTCTCTTTTCACAAATTACAACAATTGCACCAGACAGCCAGAGATATTTAAGCTTTTCTTCTTTCTTCGAATTTGGCCATCTGAGGACCACGTGAAATAGCCCATGAAGCTCAACGTTTCTTATTTCTCTCGCTCCAGTATCTTTTCATTCTTTCACTGTGTTCTTTCGTTCTCTCATCAGTCCATAAAGCTCCCGTTTTTCTCCTTTCTCTTTCCCGGAACCCCTTAAAGTCTTTGATCTTTTTTCTAAATTTTTCCCTATCTACAATATCTTTCTCCGTCAAACCAATCTCCTCCAGGTCCACTCTAATCTCCTTAATCCAAGTAAGCTGTGTCTTGGGGTTCCTGTCGCAATAATCAAATATTCGTCTGGTCAGTCTTCCCTTCTCCATTCTTTTGAGATGCCCATAGAAGGTTAATCTTCTTTTCCGCATAATGTCCGTGATTTTTTCTATTTTTTTATATATCTCTTTATTAGTTCTTAATTTCCATTTATTGTTTTCATATCTCGGCCCTAATATCTTTCGAATTATTCTTCTCTCCCTCTTTTCCAATTCTTCCAGCTGATTGTTTGTTTTCATAGTTAGGCAATCCGACGCATAAAGTCCTTCTGGTTTAATCACGGTTTGGTAGTGTCTCAGTTTGGCATTGATGGATAGACATTTTTTATTATATCTGCCCTTTGTCAAGTGAAATGCTGTTTCCATTTTCCTTTTTCTTGCCATGATTGCCTCTCTATCGAGTGCATTGGGTTGTATGATTTCTCCCAGATATTTAAACTTCTCCAGCCTAATGATCTTCCCATATTTCGTTATCATATGTTTCGGTGAGTCCTTTCTGTTTGTCATATAGGTTGTTTTTTCAAATGAAATTTGAAGTCCTGTCTTGTCTGCCATTTCCTTCAGAATATTAATTTGTTTTGTTGCATCTTCCAAACTTTCAGCGAAGATGGCCAAATCGTCCGCAAATGCCAGACAATCAACTTCTATATTGTCCTTCTTCCTGCCAATTCTGATTTTCCTTATTCCCTCTTCTTCAGTCCTTTTCCTCCATTCTCGTATAACCTTTTCCAACACACAGTTGAAAAGCAATGGAGAAAGACCATCTCCCTGTCTTACGCCCGTTTCCACAACAAATGGTTCGGAGATTTCCCCCATGAATTTAACACTAGACTTCGTGTCTGTTAATATATCTTTTAGAATTGAAATTGATTTATCGTCGGTTCCGAATTCTATGAGGACATTGAGAAGCGATGTTCTATCTATGGAGTCATACGCTTTTTTAAAATCTACAAATGTAACGTATATGTCCTTGTTTCTCATTTTTCTATATCTGATCACACATTTAAGATTTAGAATTTGTTCTACACACGATCTCCCTTTCCTGAAGCCGCCTTGATATTCCCCTATCTGATTTTCCAGTTGAAGCTCCAGTCTATTTTGAAGTGCCCTTGCAAATATCTTATATGCTGTCGATAGGAGAGATATTCCTCTCAGATTATTGGTGTCTGTCTTGTCTCCTTTTTTATGTATTGGATGTATAATCGCATTTTTCCAGTCTACTGGTATCTTTTCCTCCTCCCATATTTTATTAATTACGTTTTGAAGGTTCATGGTTGTTCCAATATCAGCCAATTTCCACATCTCCGGTATTATACAGTCTTCTCCTGGGGCTTTATTATTCTTTAGGTTTTTAATAATGCTTTCCATCTCTGCTAGGTCTGGAGGCTCTGTGTTCTGATGTTTTTCCATCGGAGGGACCAAATGGAATCTTTCTTCTGGGATACTGCAGTTTAGGAGATCGCAGAAGTATTCCGCAAGGACTATGCAATTGTCTCTATTATTCAAGGCCAACCCTCCATTCCTGTCTTTAAAACACAAATTTGGTGACTGGAAGCCTTGTATTTCCTGTTTGAATGTTTTGTAGAAGGATCTGGTATTATTTCTCTTAAAGTCTTCGTCAATCTGTATTAATCTATTCTTCTCGTAATTGCGTTTGACCATTCTGATTAGTTTGGCTGTTTTTGATCTTCGGGTTTGTCGTAATCTTCTAGTTTGTTGGAGGAATGCCACTTTTTCCATGTCAATAGCCACAGCTCAATAGCCTCCTCACACTGTTGATTCCACCATCTATGTTTCTTATTTCTCCTCATTGGGGCTACTTCCCTTGCCGCCTTCATCAAGTCCTCCTTCATCTCCTCCCAATTTCCACTCTCACCCCCTATTTTATTTTGGAATTCATTTTTTCTGAGCGACAATGTTTCAGCATTTATTTTCATAGTCCTGGGTCTATTATTCGGAGATTTCCTTTGAGGGATAAATTTGATCTTTATAGTAGTGAGATAGTGATCCGTCTCCACGTTCGCTCCTTTCCTAATCTTGACATTCATAATCTCTCTTTGGTTCTCAAAAGCTATAGCCACATGGTCGATTTGAAACTCGCCCAGCGCTGCATTGGGAGATTTCCATGTCATTTTCTTGCGAGGGATTCTCTTGAAGTTAGTAGACATTAGTTTAAGATTGAATCCTCTGCATATTTTTATGAGTCTTTCCCCATTTCGGTTAGTTCTCTTATGCGCTGGAAACTCGCCTACAGTCTTTTCGAATTTTCTCTCTCTTCCTATTTGAGCATTAAAGTCTCCCATAAGGATCTTTATATTTTTCGTTGGAATCATGGACATCTCATGTTCCAGAGATTCCCAAAATTTATCCACCTTTTCCACGTTTTTCTTGTTATCCTCATTGATTGGGGCATGCCCATTAATCAACGTATATGTTTTATTCATTGATCTTAAATTCAAGATAGACAATCGTTCATTTGGTGAGTGGAATCCCGATATGGCATTCACCAGCCTCTCATTCACAACAAAACCGGTTCCTAGGTGAGGTATTTCCTTATTCATAGGGTTCCAACCCTTTTTTCCTTTAAAGATTCTGTAGCCTTCCGATTCCATTATTTCTTCATCTCTGAATCTTGTTTCCTGCAAGGCCATGATCAGAATTTTGTATTCCTGCATGGTTCTAACAAGCTGTTTCAATTTTCCTGGTTTTATTAGGGAGTTGATATTTAGGGTTCCCCAATAATATTTTCTTTTTGTCTTGACTTCATTCTTGGGGTTTTCGGTAGTTTTTTTAAGCTTTTAGTAATATAGATATACTTTTCAGTGGTTTTTGAATTACAAATAGTGATTTATCAGTGTTCTACCTAATAGAAATAGTGCTTCTGTCTTTCTTGAAATTCTTTTTTTAATTACAATTGATACCTTCAGTGGTTTTTGAATTACAAATAGTTATGGTTTTTGAGTTACAAATAGTGATTTTTCAGTATTTTATCTAATAGAAATAGTCCTTCTTTCTTTCTTGACTCTTTTTTTTATTCAAACATCTCCCGTGTACACATGCTTGCTTTTCAATATCACATAGAATTTGGTTGAGTAAGAATATTATTATATTTAAAATATTCCAACATTTCGGCAATTATAGTTCTAATTGTCATTTTCGAATTAAAAATAAACAGACGGATCGGAAATAAATAAAAAATCTTGAGATTCAAAAAACAAAAAGGTTGAATTCATTTATTATTGATTAGGGGAAGGGGAAGGACACAAAAAACAATATAAAGTCAGTAGTAGTCACCTTGGCCTAATGGATAAGATATTTGACTTCGGATCAGAAGGTTGTAGGTTCGATTCCTGTCGCGGACGTTTCATTGTAAAAATTATTTCTATTTTCCATTCGCTCAGGACATTGCGCCGGACAGACAGACAGAGAAATAAACGATTTTAGTAATATAGATTCTACACACCTTGGATGGATAATGCTAAGTTAGGGTATTCCTGTAGTATTTAACTGATATTTAATTATAATTATGCTCTCACTCCTGGTTTCTGTCTTTCACTACCGTTTGTTTTGTCCAACTGTTCTCTGCGATTTGGCTTAAATTCGGATTGTGAATCCTTATAAATGTTCATGTCTGTAACTTGATAATGTTTTTGATGTATTTCAGAGTATCTTATCAAATGCTTCTCACTGTTTTCAGTTCTTCTGGTAAACTGTTGATATGGAAACTAACATTCACCCCCTACCCCCACCCCAGCTAGTTTTAATGTGATCATGGGGCAACCTTCACATTATGATTTCAAGTGATTCCAGACACAAATAACCTGAAGCTTAAATTAAAACTGCAAACTAAGCAATCCTTCGAATTTTTTACAGAAATCAAAATCTAGCATATAAACTACAAGGGTTAAATCTGTAATTTTTATGTTGTCAATGGTTTCCTATTTCAGTTATTTAAGGCCATACATACTAGGTCCTTTTCAAAAAAGCCCTTAAGATTAACCTAAATAAACCAAACTCTTGAGAATTTAACTAAATTTTTAACTCTGAAATTTGATCTACATCAGTGCATAATCACAATATGCTGGGCCCTTATGCAGGGTGAGCAGTTGAAAACCAACCCACCTCAGCTAAGTCTGTATTGTCCTCTACCAGTTGTAGTTGTAGAGCTGTTATCAATTGTTTCTAACGCCGGTTGTCGGAGACACGATATGGTCTCAAATTTAAAGAATGGAGTATCTTACGGCAAGATGTGTATTTTACACCATTTTCTTGTAACAACATTAAAAGGAGAATCAATATTAGTGCTACAACTACAATCAATAGACTGTAGCACAGACCAGCTGGGGCAGGCCAGTTTTGAGTTGCTCATATATTCTTAAAATTATTCTGTATAAACCAAAATTTATTCATATGTTGACAATACAATTAATTCCTTACATTGATACATTATTTTAGATTGTTATGTTATTTTAGAACAAACATAATGAACCTTAAAATTACCTAAGTAAACCAAAATATAATAATATTATAAAAGGATTGCTAATGGGGTGATGAATAAATAATAATAATAATAATGATATTCGTGTGAATATCAGAATAATAGAAGTTAGCAGAAACCCTACTGAATAACAGAGCGAATGACAGAACACAAACGAGTTAGGCGAATTAAAATACTTGTATTTTAATTAGGTATCTTTTAAAATTTCTGAATCTATATTTACATTGGAGATAATTACTAACTCCTTTAATATTTCAAAGTCAATCACTTCAATGTCACAGTTATCTTCCTTTAGTCAGATTCACTCACAACTTGATTTGCTACACTTTTGCACTATTAAATACACTACACATTAATTACTTCAATTCTACTTTCAGTTACTTAATTATTCTCTCAATAGAATAATTCCACTATAGCTCACAATATTTAAATCACACTATTAAATATTTCACTAGCAATTCTATCACACTTAATTACTTCGTAATTAATAAACTATCCCAATCACTTGTACGAAATATAAATCACAGTTACACTGCCTTTAATAATAGTTACTAGATCTAACATATGCACTTTTCACTCGTATGTGAATTTCTAATACTTATTTCACTTCAAATAGCTATTATATCACCTTATGTGAATTAACAGTTAGCTCTCACTTTAATTAATGAGTTCATAGTACGAATCACTCTTCGCTTCTATCTTCATTAATATCTCTCTATGAGGCCCATCCAAAATACTAGTAAATAATAGTTCACTACTTACAGTTCGAAGACGCTAGTTGACTTCTTCCTTATGTTGCACTGTAACACACTTAACTTCGCTTCACTACGTTGAATTCACCAACACGACACTTAAGCACACTTGTATCCATTTTTTCATTATTCGAATATGGAATGTCTTCGTACTTGACTTCGAATCACGTTGTCGTCCTATCCTTCGGAACACAACTTGTGGTTTACTTATTCCAAATCTTTCCGGTTTATACTTCCACGGAAATTTACTAATAGTTCTTCCAATATTTCACTTGAATATCTAGTGGTATTTATTACCATTGCATAGTAGAAAAATATAGTTCATAATTCTCTTACTTTGAGAATAATCAATCTGGTATGGCAGTTCTCAGCTCGGATGGTTCCACTCCTATCTCGAGGGTTCAGGTTAGCTTCTTACTTGAATTAATAGTTCTCTCAATAATGCTGCAAATAAAATACTTTCAGTTCACTTGAATACTTATAATACAAGGCCATAATAGTTCCACTATATCTTCCAATAGATATTAGCTTCCTAATCTTCGGAATTTTCCATTTCACGGAACCGCTTTCCACAATTCTTCAACTTAATTGAATATGCGTCTTATACGCTTCACATTGTCCGGTTTCCTTCGATAGAATGTTTTCTTATATATTAATCTGTCCATTTGATTAACGCTGCTACATAACATTGGCCTTTCATAATTTTCCTTCGTCTTATTCCACACTAGACTTTCAACCTGCCGGTTTTCCCTTAGAACGGACTAGTTCATTTGGCTTCAGAAATTCTTCTCGCCGTTATCCTATTCACAATAATTTAATCTTACTTGGATTAAACTTTTACTTCTGTGGAAATCCATATCTTCCAATTAATATGCTTTAGACTCAGCATTTCCATTTCCAACCGGCTCAGTAATTACACACATCTGCTACCTGTAACCAACTGCTACCAACTCTAACGAACGTCTGACTCTTTCGACGTCACTGATCCATTCTACTAACCAACGTCTCTCACTTTGACGTCACTGATCTCAAACTCCTCTTCTTACGTCATTTAAATCTCAATATTTAAATTTTCTCCGGATCAGTCTCATTACAAAATAAATAAAAATAAAAATTATTTCAAGCAATTTATTTTATTAGCCACTACAACTCAAAGTCATTAAATTATTCTACTTTAATAATTTAATCACAGCAAGGATAATTTTACTAAATCCTCCAATCTGAAATTTTCTGTTTGTTACAATTATTTACATTACTTAAGGAGCATTTTGTGGGCCCTTATGTGACGTATCATTTAGAATATAATATCTTTAATAGATCCCTTATGGCCTAACTGGCCACAACCAAGCTGTGATAAAGGAAACTCTTGATTCCCTTAAGATTTTAATTTTAAAATATTTATCAAGATGATCACTATAGCTTAAGACTAAAATTTTTAATGTAAATCTGACAAGACAAAAAAATAAATAAATTACAACAGCATTGGTTGCTGAAAAAGAAAGAAAGAAAGCAAAATAATTAAAATTTCACAGAAAAGACCTGATTACTCAACGTAATTGATGTCAGATGACAACTTTATTTTTACCAATTTACTGGAACATATTAAGTTACATTATTCATGTTATTGGTAGGCATGCATATTTGCACAGATTGATTTGCTACAGTGGGGTCAATTTTACACATAGAAATGAAGATGCAACATAAACATCATATTGTAATAATCAATTAAATATCTGATTTCTAGGAAAAGTCAATTTCAGTTACTTCTATGGTACCATCCTATACATACCAAATTCATCTGATCAATCAGAATAAACTTCATATACATTTTGAATTTCGGTTTTTAAATGTAAAATTTTCTTGTTAATTTTAATTTAAACCTCGATTAAAACTTTGTTTTTCTTTTTTTTTTTTTGACAATTTTAGATGTTCAGTTATTTATAGTTATTTTGATGTTTTTTATGAAATTTTATTAATTTTCCACATTAATCAATTATTATTATCACTGATATCTGCCAAACTGTCCACAAATTCATGGACCAGAATTTGTTAACTCCTAAATCTTTACATTTAGAATATAATATTTTTAATAGAACCGTGCTCTTATGGCCTAACTAGCTCAATAAACACCTGGTCACAACCAGTTGTGGTCATATAAGAAATTCAATTCTCTGAAAACTTATAAAATAATACTAAAAGGTTTTGAGAAATTTTTTCCATTGTTTTTGCTCCTAACAGTTCAGTTTCCAAACTTATTCCATATCTTCCAAAGCTTTCAGATAAACTGTCACTACAAAGTCCTTATTAAAATAAAAGATTGTACTGCTTTAATTGCTTTTAAAATTTTCATTTAAATCTTTCTTTTTTATTCAAGATTTTTGTTATTAGAATTTCTATTTAATTAACTAGAATTACCTGTAAAGGCGGACATCCCCCTTTTCAGCATCCTCCAATGGAAGTAAAGAGGGAGGGGTCTTCTTCAAGAATGAAAAGGAAGATTCCTTTTTCCCTGAATTATCTTCTTTAAGATCTAAGTTTTGATTTTCATCGATATCATCAAGGCATAAAAACTGAAGAACAATAAGTAAAATATTTAAAACCACACTTAGAGATCCCGACTAGCAATACATTAAAAAAATGAACAATTTCCAATGCAATCTCATTTTCTATTATTTAATAAGCATTTTGAAAAAAGCTAAGTTCAAGAATGTGATGTAAGAGTTGTCATGTAACAAACAGAAACATCATTTTCGAGAAACTCAGTCCCACCAATTCCAAAAAAAAAAAAAATACTGTCTCTAAAACTTAACTTTTGGCTTGGCAAGTAATTAATTTTGACGGGGGTGCTCTATATCAATCACATATTGAAAATTTTTATATTAGATAATTAATTAAATTCTATTAAATATAGCTATTGCTATTTAACATATCAATGGTTTTTCTATAAGAGTATGATGATTATAGTTTTAGTCTTACAAATTCAATAACTTATTTAAAAGGAAAAAAAAATTACACTAACTTCTCATTTTTGTTAAAAGTGGATAATATTAAAAATTAACTCTTAATATAAAATAATCACATAAGAAATGGTGATGAACTATCAATATGCTAACAGGTTTAATCAGGCAAAATTTTGTAAAAAACAAGAAACAAAAAAAAAAGCCCCTTGGTTTTTATTAATAATTTTATAATAACGTTTTTCTATTACTTTCAAAATTACTTAATTTTTATTGTTATTATTTTATAGATTTTTTTTAATATATAACAATTATATAGTTTGATAAGGTTTATTCGTTGAAATCAAGCTTTTCTTAATGTTCTTATTGCCTAAGTTTAAGCCTTGAAATTCTTCAAGGCTCCTATGAAAGTACATAAAAAGAACTTCATAGTCTTCAAGTTTTTAACTTCTGTTCGATAAGGGGTTTTCTTAAGCTCCCCAAATAAAGCAACTTTCCAAAACTTTTTATAAATTTATAAAGATTTTTATATTGCCATGGCGAAGAAAGGCCAGTAACAACTCAATTTTTGTCTTTATAAATACACTGAAGCTCGGTTATAACGCGATCTTTCGGATCCAAGATTTCGAAGATCGCGATATAACCGAACTTTCATTACTTCCCGACGTCAAATGTCGTATATCGCACCCTATTATTATTTTAAATCGATTTAAAATGGTCGTTTCGCGATTACCTACATCATTCAGAGCTATGTGAGAGAATTTTATATTTATAAATACATAAATCATCACCTTTTCAACACTTTGATGGGTTATATTAGCCAAAATCGATCTTGGAATCTTGAACAAACGACGAGTCACATGGATCGAAACTGGGTATTCATACGCCTACTAGATTACATAGGCCTCTTTACTGGTTGTCATTGGCAGAAAAATAGATCTCGATATTCATTTGGATTAAACGAAAAAGTCCACGATTCTGGTATTTTTTAAAAAATATATTGTATTTGACGCATTTTCTTGACATTAGGGTGGGTGTAGAGTCTCAATTACTGTAAATAATAAGGAAACAAGCATATTAATTTACACCTTTGATTTGATTTTAGGCGAAAAAACGGGAAATTTTGCAATTTTACAATTATACACCTTTTCCAAAATAGAAGGGGTCCAAGACCAAATCACATTATAAATAACCGCGTTATAACCGAGCTTCAGTGTATTCAGAATACAAATGTATAAGATTTTGCAGAGAAAAAAAATTGTGTCATTGAGAATTTTAAATCAAAAGTTAAAAATACAACAAACCATTTGTCTACAAAAAAAAACAACTGCAAAAGTATATCAAAAAGCTGAAAGAAAAACACTAAAAATGCTATTAATATAAGCAAATTCTCAAATAATGTCTTACCTCATCTTCGTCTTGTTTCATGTGAGCAGCATCTTCATCCTTTCCTTGTTCATCAATCGATGAAGCCTGGGTCAGTTTCCTGTGTAAATTTATTATTTTGTCATTTTAAGTCTCTGCTGATCTCAAAACTTAAATATACAAATAATAATTTGTAAACAAGAATTCAAAAATCATCAAAGAAAAGAATATTTATAACAGCAAAAACAGATTCTTAACTATAAAAGTTACATAATTAAATATAAAAAGATAAATATTTTACCTCAACCTCTTCTGGGACTACTTTCCTAAGGCAGGGTTTTAAATATCAGGTTGTAAAGAAAGTTTCTGGAAAATTGGGAAGCATGTGTTTGAAGCTGAACAATCGTACACAACACTGTACCCAATCATCCAAGTGTCCCCATTAGAACTTAAGACCTTCTTCCATTGATCTACGTGTGTAAATATCCCATTGCAATAGAAGTCTAGCTAGCGAGAGATGAAGAAGGCATCTAGGCAATGTTTTACATCATTGTCAATAGCAAAGTTTTTCTGAGCAAGAAAATTGGACAAAGTCCATGGAATAAGGGGGATGTGATAATATTTCTCATTGTAGCTCATGCAATTTTTTCTGGATCCGTAATGCGATATATGGGCGAGTATTATCCTGATGGATCATGACTCCATGTTGATTAATCAACACTGGGCACTTTTCTTGCAGTGCAGCAGGGAGCTGGTCCAACTTTTGGATGTATGAGTCCACTGTGATGATAGTAATTTTCAGTAAGAGTTCAAAGTGAATCACACCGTGGCAATCTCATCAGAAACTCAGCATCACCTTCTGTCCATGCTCTGTGTTATGTAACAGTCACATTGTGACCCATTTTTCATCACCTGTGACTAACCTATGCAAAAAGCCCTTCTGTTTTTCTCTTTCACTGCAACAGACGTGGAGTAGCATTGAATCCGATTCTGGTCTGACAAAGCATTGGGTATCCATTGGCTTTACACAAATATCCCAAATTCCACAGTCTGGTATTGATGATCGTATGGGGAGGTCTGCAGTTCCTCTGCCATTTCTCATAGTATTGTATCAGGCTTAGTCGAAAGCGTGTGTCCAACTGCATCGTCTTCCACCTCACTGGGTCGTCCACTTCTGGGAGCTTCTGACAGATTCCGTACACCAGTGATGAATTTTCTGTACCAGTCATAGCAGGTACTCTGTCCAATAATATCGTCATCAAATGCTTTTCGCAAGCACTTTTCCAAGTGCTTCTGTCAATTTCACGCCTTTCAGATATCATAAAGCAGTACTGCAACAGTACTTCAAATATTGCCATCATATCATCACCATGTGAAACTAATATTCTCCACAACAGCGTACATTCTGTCCTTGGAGTCTCTTTTGCACACAGCATCTTCAATTCCACATACCGAATACAAAGTTTTCTAGAAACTTTCTTTTCAACCTGGTACAAACTCTCAATAAATATTGAATAATTAGAAGATACTATGTATTTATATAGGAATTAAAGTTTTTCTCTGCTCTGTATATATTATTCAATTTTTATGGGTAAAAATATTTAGCTACTATTAATATTCACTGATTTGATTTACTAAACAAGTTAATTCGGTATAATTATAAGGAACTTTTTGAATTAAAAAATCTTGCTTCCTATAATTAGCCAACAGAAGTTATCAAACTGTTCATTTCAATTAGTTTCTCATCAGGGATATTTCAGGTTTCAGTGATAAGTCAAATCTCAGTAATTCTCTCGAAAAAAAATCACCTTAATGGTTGACCACTAATGCATATCATATTTGATCAGTGGGCACAGAATCCCACGAATCAACACACAAAAATTATTGAAAACACATTAACCATACTAATTTATTTCCCTTATTAGAATCCTAAAAACTTAAAAATTCCAATCCAACATATTTTATGATGCCTGCAGTACTCCAGTAAATCCGTCAGAAAATAGAGGTTTGCTTTGCAAAAGGTCGGATAGTTTTGATTTTTGGATATGTTGTTAGTGTTGGGCTTATATCATAAAATCCAAGTTTTCGACCTCCGCGTTCCACGTGGTATCAACAAAACATCAAAATTTTGGACCTTTCCTATGTTTTTCCTCAATATCTCCTGAACGGTTTGCTGTACAGAAAATAATATCCTTTCAAAATGTAGAGTAGGATAAATGTGTCCCAGTTTGAGACCAAACCCAGCTCCGTAGCTGCAATAGTGACCATGACACAGGCTTCCCAAAAATCACGATTTTCACAAAAATGTATGAAACTTGTGTTGAATATCGCCAAAACCAATAAAATAGAGCCAATGTCATAAGGAACAAATTTAAAGGCTACAAAATGTGCTGTAAATAAAGACAATAGGATGTTTCTACGACATATATTGAAAGATATACAGTTGTTCAACGAAAGGGTTTAAAATGTTTGACATCATAAAATAGTCCAGTCAAATGATATATTTTGGTATGCAAAACGTCGGATAGTTTTGATTTTTGGACATGTTGTTAGTGTTGGACTTATATCATAAAATCCAAGTTTTCGACTTCCGCACGCCACGTGATATCAAAAAAACATCAAAATTTTGGTCCTTTTCTGTTTTTACACAATATCTCCTGAACGGTTTGTTTTACAAAAAATATTATCGGTCTCAAATTGAAAGTAGAGTAAATTTGTCACAGTTTGAGCCCAAAACCAGATCTGTAGAATAAATAGTGACACAGACAAAGGCATCCAAAAAATCACAATTTTCTCAAAAATGTATGAAAATTATGATTGTTCGTCAATTTCTGTTGAATATCGCCGAAACCAATAAAATAGAGCAAACATCATAAGGAACAAATTTAAAGAGTATGAATTTGCTGTAAATAAAGCACTATTGGATGTTTCTACGACTTATATTTCAAGATATACAGTCGTTCAACGAAAGGGTTTAAAAATTGTGATGCCATAAAACAATAGTCTCAAAAAATATGTAATAATTTTTAAAACAAAAGTTAAAACCTGGGCATTAGTTGTTAAGACATAATACATAGAATATATGTTATTTAATGTTTTTGCCTTTTTGACGGGTCATGATGGACATCTTCAAGCTCTGTCTGCTGCTCCTTGTCCTCTTCATCCAGCTGAAGATGTAAATCTTCTATATCGTTGTATATAAAGTTATTTATTGATAATGGCGTGTCGTCTTCATCTTCACTGCAGCCCTCAAGTAGAGTGATGTCTGACACGTTTTCGCAAGCTTCTCCCAGAGAACAAGTGCACAGGGAAGAACATATCAGACCTGCTTTCTGGCTACCATTTGGGGGAAGGGGGTAAACGTGCTAGGCTGGACCTTGCTTTCGTTGCTGATTGGGTCTTGAGCGTGTAGCGCAAGTGATTGAGATCATACGCAGAGGTCAAACAGGCAAAACCGTTAAATAACATATATTCTATGGTTTATGTCTAACAATTACTGCCCAGGTTTTCACTTTTGTTTTAAAAATTAGTACAAATTTTTTGAGACTATTGTTTTATGATGTCACAATTTTTAAACCCTTTGGTTGAACAATTGTGTATCTTGAAATATAAATCGTAGAAACATCCTATAGTGTTATTTAGAGCAAATTCATACTCTTTAAATTTGATTCTTATGACGTCTCCTCTATTATATTAGTTTAGGAGATATTCAACAAAAATTGACGAACAATCATAATTTCCATACATTTTTGAGAAAATCGTAATTTTTGGGAAGCCTGTGTCTCGGTCACTATTTATGCTACAGAGCTGTAACAAATTTACTCTACTTTAAATATGAGAAGGATAATATTTTCTGTAAAACAAACCGTTCAGGAGATATTGTGTAAAAACAGAAAAGGGCCAAAATTTTGATGTTTTTTTGATATCATGTGGCGTGCGGAAGTAGAAAACTTGAATTTTATTATATATGCCCAACACTAACAACATGTCCAAAAATCAAAACTACCCGATCTTTTGCATACCAAAATATATCATTTGGCTGGACTATTTTATAATGTCAAACTTTTTAAACCCTTTCGTTGAACAACTGTGTAACTTTCAATATACCGGTATGTCATAGAAACATCCTATTATGCTTTATTTACAGCAAATTTCCTAGCCTTTAAATTTGTTCCGTATGAATTTTTTTCTATTTTATTGGTTTTCGCGATATTCAACAAGTTTCATACATTTTTGTGAAAATCGTGATTTTTGGGAAGCCTATGTCATGATCATTATTGCAGCTACGGAGCTGGTTTTGGTCTCAAACTGTGACAAATTTACCCTACTGTATATTTTGAAAGGATATTATTTTCTATACAGCAAACCGTTCAGGAGATATTGTGGAAAAACAGAGAGAAAGTCCAAAATTTTTATGTTTTGTTGATACCACGTGGCACGCAGAGGTCGAAAACTTGGACTTTATAGTATAAGCCCAACACCAACAACAAATCCAAAATTCAGAATTACTCGACCTTTTGCATACCAAAATGTACCATTTTACTGGACTACAGTATCTTCTCAAGCACACATTAAAAGTTACAATAACTGTAATAGCAATGTTGTCAGTAGTTTGTAGGGTCGCATAGACCCGCATAATAGGGCGATATGGACCAAGGTCACCTTGAACAAAATTAGGTCACCTTGGAGTAAAGTCACCTTGGGTAAAAGTCACCTTGGTGAAGGAGACTTAGAGGTCATTTGAGGGAGAAATGCAAATTAGTATGGTTCATTAGCATATTATGGAAATATCGAATGTAAATTAGTAGGGGTCATTTGCATATTATGGTAATTGGACATGTTAAATTTAAAATGCAGATAGGTAGGTCATGTGACCATTCAAATTTCTTGTAATGAGATGCTTGATCGATTGGTGAAGGAGTTGTAACGGAATACCTAATAGATCGAAAGTTTAACCCGTTCGGGTATAAAGCTGGGGTGTCATATCGGCCGCCCAAGTAAAAATGCGTGTAAATAGGTCAAGTGACCATTCAAACATCTTGAAATGAACTCAACTATCGATTGGTGAAGGAGTTGCAACGGAATACCTAATAGATCGAAAGTTTAACCCGTTCGGGTATAAAGCTGGGGTGGTATGTCGACCTCAAAAGTAAAAATACAGGTATGTAGAGCATGTGACACATCGATCTTCTTGAAATGAACAGAACTTTCGATTGGTAAAGGTATTATAAGGTCATATCTGATAAATGAAAAGTTTAAACTATTTGATATAAATAATAAAGTAAAGGAATTCTTATGACCCAGTGAACTAACAATTTAAAATTAATCTTTTCTAAAGTTGTTGCGTGATTTTCGTTTGAATTAGATCCAAGTTTTATTATTTACTAGTGTATCAAAGATTTTTTTTTGAACAACTGATTTTAAGAAAAACTATTTTTTATGATTATGTGTTTGTGTTGGGGATATGGAGGGAAAAAATTCAGGTCGAGACATTTTATAAGGACAAATTACAATACAATTTATTAAAGTCTAGAAGGAGTACAGTTAACAATGATTAGTATATATTTTTTTTTTGCAATTGCTAACAAAATGATTTATTAAATTGTTAGATAGATTGAAATTTTTTTTTGTTACAAAGAATACATAAATTTTTCTCAGTCTTTAACATCTGATTTTTATTACATTGCAACAAAGAAATGGGTAAATGAATTATTTTTTTTCAGTCTCTAACAACTGATTTTATTGAACAGTTACAAAAAATACATGAATTTTTTCAGTCTTTATTTTATTACATTGCAACAAAGAAATGAGTAAATGAATTTTTTTTCAGTCTCTAACAACTGATTTTATTGAAATGTTACATGAATCGAGCAAAATAGAAATGGTTTACAAAGTTTTTGGTCTTCTTTGTACTGTTTTTCTTGCGGGTTTTTCGTCTTCTGGAGGCAGCAGGGAACAGCATAGTTGATTCGGCAGACAGGCACTCTCCCAAAGTTTGTTATCAGTATTTCTTTGAGCTATTTCTAAGAGTTCTTTTTTAAAAATAGTTCGAACATACTTACAAACAAGTCGGTCGTTAACGTTTTTGTCTCGACCAAACAGATCAAGAAAGTCTTTTAAAGAATAGCCACAACTTTTATAATAAATGAAAAGCACACAATAATGTCCACAAACACTCGAATAAGGTCCTTGCAGAGTTTTTCGGTTTTCAACGTGACGGTGTGTATGTTTCATCATAAATCTGCGTAGAGGTAATTTTTTCATCGGGCAGCCATAAGAATCGAAGAATATACCTTCTCCGTCCGCAAGCCATACACTTACCCAGTGAGAGCCAGGCTTATCATGGGTATCAAGATTGACGACGTATCCACGATAAGAAGCTCGAACTGGTAGCTGATCGATTGCGTAGACGCCACCAAAGTAGTCTTTGGTTTCGTCTTTCAGACTTAGTAAATCCACGATTTGAACACTGTTCATGTTGCTGCGGGTGCGTATTATGAGTCAATACACATTGACAAGTAACACACACACTGTTGTTGTCGAGACTGGAACGATGAGCTGGTATCACTTTGAAGCACATCCGGGGTGGAACTGAGGAACATCAAGAGGAAACATCGGGTGTCTACTGCTAGGGTTTTGTCACGTGATGGTTTAGTCCATTAACACATTTCGGGAGGAATCAATTTCTAATATTTTTTGAAATTCGGCATAAACAATTACGTTCACTGTATTAGGTAAAGGTTCTTTGAAACGCATGTCTAATCGAACTACACCCTGTCTAACTAATTGAAAATAATCTGAATTGGAACCGCTGTCTGGGGATAAATCAAAACAATAAACCGTCGAGCCTTGTCCGTACTGAGAATAATTGAGAGCTAAACCTGTATCAAAGCCTAAACGATCAGTTAGAGAGAAAAGAGAAAGAAAATTTCGAGCATATAAATTTTTGGAATAATCCGGTTGAAAGGGACGACTGGGAATGGTACGACCATCGATGGATAAACTAATTAAATTGCTATTGTAATGGTGAAAGAAGAAGGGATTTTCTTTAAAGGAACCGTTAAAGGCTGTATTATTAACTAATCCTATCACAACTCGTTTTGGAAGTTGACCTATAAAAATGTTATCGAGATTGGCTTGTAAATTACCTCTAGGAATTGAAAACAATTTACATTCGACTTTTGTTAGCGGATATTTTGCAACAGTGGTTGGTAAAATTTTGGAATGAGCTAATAAAATACTAGGACTAATTTTAACTTTACGAATAAACAGAGAAGCATGTTCGATATAAACTTTAAAGGTCGGGTTGTCTGCCGGAGAAAGGAGACAAAAACTATGTTTGTTACGGATCAATCTTAGTCGAACATCGACATTATTCAAAATCAAACGATCCTGTTTAAATAAATCGCAATGAATCGGCCCTGCTAATTCGAGAGTTTTACCTTCCGAAATCAGTTCATGACGTTTTTTCAATCCTCCATTACACTCCTGTACTGCAGGATCGAGGTCATTAAATTTACCTCCATCGTCCATATACCAACCGGACGCTGTCATTTGAGTAGCCTTAGAATCATGGCCGTGATTCAATAGTGTTTCTAAATAAGATCTATAAGCGTAACAATTATCCGTAGACGAAATTAATTTATCGCCCAAAAATACATCCACTTGACTAAATAAAGAATGAAGCAATAAATTCACGGGACTTACTTTATCGGCTGCAACAATAGGTGCTTCGTTTACACCTTTAACAACTTTTAACTTAACATTCAATATTGATTTGGAAAGATCCAGATATTCATCACCAACTCCCGAAATGACAAATTCAATGGGTGCTGTTTCGGAAATGGAAGCAATCGGATGATATTCAACATCCGTATTTTCGTCTATCGCTACTTGTGTTGGAGGTAATTCAAACAAATCCAATTCTGATTTAAAACATTCGCAAGATTTGGAATGAGGTAACTGAGCCCCGCTGACTGACATGATTTTAATCAAAAATATCCCGAATCGTGTTTTTTCTTTTGTGTTTCTTTGAAGATCGCTTACGTTTGACTTGCTTCAAAGACTGTCTCCCCATAAATGATCGTGTTGGAAACGGAAAACGCCTTTTTCCGAGCAGACTTTTACCACTTCCTGCCTGACCGGAAATAACGTTATGAAAAGCCTCTCCTAACCTAGATTTCGCGGATTCTTTAACGTTTTTACCCGATTCAATATCTTCTAAAAATCTTCCCCCACTCGACAAAGCCTGACGACCTGCCATAAAAGCTACTTTTTTCAAAAGGGGTTTAGCCCATCGAAATAGACTAGCAAACGCGTTGCCTAGCCCGTGACCTCTTTGAAACCTCGAACCTACAAAGACTGGAATTTCGGAATGGTAGTTTCCACCAGCTTGATTTTCATAATATCGAAGACACAGAGAAGGATCGAATCGATAGGATTTCATTTTTAACGGACTGTTCTAAAGTGCAGTGTCGTTGTAACTCTGCCGTTCTGAAATGATATTGGAGAGCCTGTTTCATTTCTTAAATAGATAGAAACTGTATCAAAAGAAGTCCGTAAAAGAGGTCTATAATATAAAGTGTTGAAGGATGTACTAATTAAATCCCCATTGTTACCATCTACTTGAACCATACGTAAAAGAGGAGCAAAACTATCACCTACTAAAGAACTTTCAACAATGTCGGAATACACAAAAATTGAATAAAAACCCGATCGAAAGTCAATGCTGGACTTTGCTTCGTGTTCACCTTCAGGAAATATCAATCGATCTTGAAATCCTAAAAGAGCAGCCAATGGAACTGTTAAATGTAAAACGTAACCTCGATTCACTTTGATGGTGATTCGATTTGTAAGTTGCGAGAATTCGAAAGCAGCCCCTTTAAGACCTGTAGGATAGCGAAAAGCTATTTTTTGATTCATATGATTCATTAAAAGTTTAGGATCAGAATAATGAGCAGAAGGTATTTTAAAAACTTCGGAAGAAACTTGCTCGTGTAATTTCACAAAAAAGAAAAAAGAAGTTCCTTCTAAATCAGTTTTGTGATTTGAAAAATGAGGAGCTTCTAAGGCAATCAATTGATCCGAGATCCGTACAAAGGAACCTTGTATTGATTTTGCATCCGCATCATCATTAGAGAAATATTTACTTTTATCAACATCTTCTAAATGTGTTTGAGTGAACCCTAACCATACTGCTAATTCTAACGGTAATATTAATTCGTAGAGGGCTGGATTAACTAAAATGGAAACTCTACTATTAGAGTCGTTAGATTAACTCGGTTTTGATGAACTTTCAGTATCTTGTACGGAAAATGTTTTTTCAAAGATTTGAACACGTCGCGTCGATTCATCTTTGATTAAAGCCGCTTGAAGTTCACGCGTTAAATTTCTTATATTCGTATATTTCTTTTTAACAATAAATTCTTTTTTCAAAAGCCGGTTTTCATTTACAATTTTAAAATTTCCACCTGTTTCGGGAGTTAAATTAAACCACGAATGGGGGTAATGTAATTCAGTCATACAAACTTCATAAGGTTCGGTTAATTCAATTCGTCTAGCTAATTTTGTTGTATAACTAGTAAGTGTATTATCGGGAAAATACTCCATGCTAGAATTACTAGGGAGAGTCAAATAAAAATTATCCCTCATATTCCTTAAGTGAATTCAGTTGTTAAATCACGAGCGGAAACCCAACTATCAAATTGTTTCGTATAACCTTTCCACCGAACCAAATATTGTTTATTCGAACCTTTACCTTTTTCTTTGAGAATTTTTTCAATGGGATAATAACTCGTTTCGTCTTTAAACACCACTTGTAATTCGAAAGCGTAAAAAGTTCCAATAATGGGTTCGTTTTGATAATCAACTAAACGATACACTGGAGGATTTCGATTCAATTTTTCAACAACCCGAAATATTTCCAACGTCCATCCACCTTGATATCCTTTTTTAAATGGTTTGCGAGCTTCACTGATGCGTACGTAATCGCCAATTTTCGGTTCCCGTGTGACCAAACACCGTTTCGACAGATGCTTATTATCGTACAATCGATGCCAAACTTGAGCTTGATTATGAGGCCCGACGTTATTCGGAGCCATACCAATACTCCGATGATAACTTTGATTATACGATTCCACAATATCGGGTAATACGTCGATATAACGATACGATTTACTGTAAAAGAACCATCTGTATAATCGTTCCTGTAATGTACGATTAAATCTTTCAACAATGGCACATTTAGTTTGATTGTGTGTGAAGAAAAAATGAATTTGTTTTTGTTTCAAAAAAGACTGAAATGTATCGTTCAGAAATTCCGTTCCTTGATCCGTTTGTAAAACATGTGGTGGTTGTACTGTTTCAAAAAGTTCTTGAAAGGCTCGTGTTACTTGAACGCCAGTTTTTCGTTGAATTGGAATCACGTAACTTTTTTTGGAAAATACATCGATGATGGTAATGAGATAACGAAATCCATCGTTATATTTTGCTAATTTCGACACATCTACTAAATCACTTTGCCATTGAGAATCGATTCCAGCCACGATAGTTCGATTTCGAGGGAAATGATGCCTTACAGGGTGATACAAAGAGTAGGTGTCTTTACTTTGAAGCCATCGTCGAACTTGAACTTTTGAAACAGTTGAATCAATTTGTTTAGCTCTTTGATAAAGTCTTTGAATGCCGCCAAAAGAAGCTGAATCTTTAGGATTAAAATAAAGGGATTGAAATAAATTTTCAGCAGTATTCATAGTATCTATTTTTCTTCTTTTTCTTCTTTTTTTGTTAAATCACGGTAAGTCAACCAAGGAAACTCGTCTCCCTTTCGTCCTGTACCTGTTTGTTTCGCTGGCTGTATAAGATCTAAATAATTTTTAAAGTAGTTCCAGCCTTTAGGTTCTTTGAATTTACGTCTTCTAGTGAGTGCCGTTTTATCATATTGTATTAAGTCCACAATATTACTTTCGGGTATTAATTTACCATGAAAACGAACTTCTCCCGTTTTATAATCCCAATCAATACCTGGAATTTTTCGAAGTTTTAATAATTCTTCCGAGAGAGATTTATGATGAATTGGATCAGCAAATTGTCCCAGTAAAAATTTTTGTTTCTCAGGAGTTGATGAGGGGGACTTGTGACGATCGGACGGCGGTTGACGGGATTGCGAAGCAACCCAGTCAACCTCCGCGGGAAACATCGACGGGGCGGCGGCATCGGTCATCGGCGCGGAGCGCCCGGCGGCAACGGTCATCAGCGCGGAGCGCTGAAGAAACATCGACGGGATGATGGGTTTGGCGTCAGCGGCGGCATTGGACACTGCTCCGTGCCTCGTTGCAGGGGGTGGCGGCGGTTGGTCGTATTCGTTTTTTGACAATCGATATTGGTGATGAAAAGTTTGAAATCTCGATTGAAAATGAGTTAACAATTTCAGTTTTAAATCATCAGGTAGGTTGGGATCTTTTAAAATATTGTGAAATTCAGATTCTAAGAGTGTAAGTTTCTCAATCAACGGATGTTGAGAATCGTATCGTGAAACACTTCCTGGTAGCGATGATGGTTGTGAAGCCGCCAATTCTTGTGGAATCACAACTAATTTTTTGGTATAGTTCATTTTTTTAAGCTGATTTACCAAACATGCTTCCAATAAGTGCCGCTAATCCAGGAATTAATAACGGTAGAAATCCACTACCGTGTTGGATTAAGAGACGTTTACGTTTATGAACAGGCACAGAAGATGTACCAATGGAACGTAATATTTTTTTATGCTTTTTCAATTTCTTTTTGTGATGGGCTGATAAGAATACATTTCCATGTAAGATATTTCCAACACATTCCGAAAGACATCTTATAAAATCATTGGAACCGTTTTGAACTAAACTTTGTATTTGACATTTGGACAGTTCCGGAATAGATAGTAAAATTTTACTGTATTTCAGTAAACGATTTTTACGAGAGGAACGTTTTTTACGTGCTTTCACTAGTCTCGTTGGTGACATGATGACGACTTTTATAAAAGTGTTTGACTTTTTGTTGTTGTTATTATGAAACACCACCTTGTGGTATTGTTAAAAGATAAAAAAAAACTATTATTATTATTTCTTTTTCTTGGGAATATAAATAATCATTGGTTGTTCGTCAGGAAAGATATTGGTTCGAATTCGATATTGGTCGGGTGTGGAAGGTTTTAAATCAATAAATAAATAACTGTAAGGTTTCGATTTAGTCGAATCATCATACGCCTCTAAAAAAAATCTATGATTACTCGGAAACATTTGACGTGCAAAACAATTCACCTGTGATTGATCTCTTATGTTACGAAAAAGAATAAAATAATTGGCATTTAAACTCGCTGTTCTATGCGCGTTACTACGATGAAATAAATTTTGAACTAAATAAAAAACAGAAATACTACAATGATGGCTATATTTAGTAAATATAGTTTCAACGGATTGATCTGCTTGACCCATCAAATCGTCAATTACCATTAGACGCGGAATACGAGAATCTAAATTTGATAAATCTGGTATACCTTCATGAAATTGAATGGAAGGAAAATCTTTAAACCATTTCTGATAAACACCATAACACCATATAATTTCTTGAGGAGGTGAATCGATCATTATGTGACAGTTTTGAAGCAATTTTTGTACAAAGGTCGTTTTACCCGAAGCGGAAGGACCAGACACCAGAGCTCCAAATGGGTGTTGTAATTGAAAAATTTTGGAATCCACGACATCGCCATAAGTAGATGTCATAATGTTGTTGTTTTCTCAACGAAATCCAATGGTTCAATAAATCCGAGACTTAAAAACCATAGGGTTTTGTTTTAAAATTTCCAATGACAAGTTGTCGTTTATCAAATACGGCCCTGTAATGTTTGATTTCTTGTCGAGCAATA
>JAFIDM010009631.1:135649546-135690308 GCA_023159025.1 Thereuonema tuberculata | reverse complement strand
TTGAAACAATGAAAATTTTACTTACTAGCTGCAAGGATGCTAAAAAATATCGGGCTACTTCATAAGGCTCTTTCCCTCTCACTACCTCCGCAAAGGGAAGAGTTTCTTGTCTTGAAGTAGATGCAAATGAATCCAAAACCTTGCTCCCATAGACATGAATATCATATTGACCATGCTGTATCTGAAATATTTATTATAAAAGTGATATACATATAGATAGATAGATAGAATATACATGGGGATATGTATATCTCCTATATTTTTGGGTATACTGAGTTTATAGAAAATGGCTCATATATATACTAGCTTTGCCCCGCAGTTTCACCTGCGTTCAATTGTGATTATACATATCTGTTTCATACACATTATGCGCACATAACTAAGTGCATCTTATTAACTATAAGTACCATTTGGAAATTATGTGGAAACATACAACCCGCCCCCGCGCCATCGCCGACCCGGACAGTTTGCTAGAGTGGTTGACATTTATGCTTACTGCTCCGTTCCTATTGGTCGTAGCGTGATGTTATATAGCCTGTAGCCTTCCTCAAAAAACGGGCTAACGCAAAAAAAAAAAAAATTCAAATCGGACAGGTAGTTTCTCAGATTAGCGCGTTCAACCATACAAACTCTTCAGCTTTATAATAGTAGTATAGGTCTACATCTATCCCGAAAACCTCGTAGAAGTATCTTTGAACCATGTTTGCCCATCCACTTACCGCCCTCCCAATGTATATCAACAGTTCCAGGTTATTTGTATTTTGTAACTCGAGATTCTTAGATATGAAATTAATACAGAGATCGGAAAATACAAGTTCTTACCAATTTCTCCCCTTCTCCTTCCCGTTTATACCCCTAGTTCCAGGTTACTTGAATTTTGTAACGTCATAACCCTATCACTTTAAACTTTTCCTAGTTAGTAAAAAATCATCTGATCGTTACAAATCTACATCTAACCCAAAAACCCCATCGCTATTATGCACAACAATATTTTAGTTCTAATTGTTGCCTAACAATATTTGTGTGGATTTCACTCCTTTTCATCCCCTCAGGTGGGTGGGAATATAACATCGATAGCCTATAACCTTCCTCAATAAACGGGCTATCTAACGCAAAAAGAAATTTTCAAATCGGACTGGTATTTCCTGAGATTAGCACGTTCAAACACACAAACTCTTCTGCTTTATAATAGTAGTATAGACAGAAAGATTAGGCCAATCAAATCGTACAAAAAAAATCGTTAAAAATACAAAATGCGATGTAAAGCTGAATTTTTAGTACGTTATTTAGACCCGTTAGGGAAGTGTGAAACTATATTTTGCAAGCAAAACAAAGTTGTGCTAGCTGCTTAATACGTGAAAAACTGCAAAATTTTCGAACTTTTTGAAGGTTTTGCAGTTTAACTCACAAACTATTCTCCTCCAAATGAGAGTTGGCCGCCCTGTTTTTGTGAGATCTGCGCATGTATGATCGATTAGTCTGATCAGGCACTTCCGTCTGATTTTATGACAGAACGCCGTCATTACGGTAATCGCTTATCACTTTGCAAAAGAGCATTGTATTTATAAATAATATAAATTTATTTATTTATATAAATACTTATTGTTAGCAACTGGTATTGAAATAACACTAAATAGTCGAGAGAAGTTTTAATTTGGCATTATCAACATGTCTTTCTCAGTGAAAACAGACGACATCGTCCATTGTGACAGGAAAACATAATTGATCAGCTACCGGAAGGGCTGCGCAGTTCAAACTTCCGCCGGCCAACTTTCATTTGGAGGACAATATGCGTATTTTGACATTACTTGTCATTATCATTATTAAAGTATGTCTAATAAGTGTTGAGATATATGCCATATATGGCACCTCAAAAATTGGCACTGTTTCCAAAAATTAAGTTTTCCCTTTCTTGGCAGCCAAATTTCGGCACAACTGCTGTTCCTAGAGAAAAATTATAAGAAACTAGTTTTTAGCACATTGAATTACCTTACATGTACGCGCAAAACCGGGTCAGTAGACCATAAAGTTCTCTTGCAATCGCTAAAAAAATCAAAAATTGCTAAAATAGATTTTTAAGATATGGGCCTAACCTAAACACTGCTAAACAAGAAATTGCGGGCATTAGGCGAAAGAAAAAGCCAGGTAAAAAGTTATTGTCTGTAACATAATAAATGTCAATAGACATAAGTAAAATGTTATGAAAAATTAAATTTTACATGTTTTGGAGGGTCCCGGTTGATCATCTTGATGAGACAACTGTTGTTGAGAGAACATCTCCTCCAAAGGTAAAGATTTGTCGATGTATTCTTCGAAAAATAATGTCTAACAGCAGTGGCATTATTGGGGACCCTGAAGTCAATTGCCACATGGCACAAGAATTGGGAATTGATGGGGCCAAAAAGATCACGGGAAACTCGTTTGGGAAAGTTGGCTTCAAACGAAAAGACAAGGTACGAACCTCGTCGTCAGTTATCGTCAAAGTGCAAAACAAGCAGGTTGAACTAGATCCTCTGACCATTTTCAAAGGCTCTGTATCACAAAACAGACAGATCAGGACCTGAAAGAGTAGTTCAAATACGAGTTGCCTCCCTACCCAATGGCTTTGTTTTGTGAAGAGGGGATGCGTAAAAGCCAAAAAAACAAGCTTTTACTCAGCTTTTACCTCACTCCCCGAAAACATCCCTATAGGAACCCCTACAATCGTTATTGTGGATGGAGGCTACTTGCTCCATAAGGTCATCTGGCACCAGAATAGGTCACTTACGGAAATTGTAGTTGCTTACGTCCACTACACATTAAGATACTTTGCGAGGAATGTTGCAGTTGTGTTTGATGGCTACCCAGAAGATGGGGTAACAAGAAGCACAAAAACTGCAGAAAGGTTACGTCGGTAGGCAGCTTATCATGCAGCGACATAATGTTTGAAGATGTAACATTGATCAAGGTGCCTCAGGAGAAATTGCTGTCAAACGACAACAACAAATGGCACATGATCGACTTCTGTTCAGGATTAGAAAGCGAGGGGATTCAAACAAAGCTACAGAGGACGCAGACTGCACTATAGTGAGAACAGCGCTAGACAAGAGCAGTTCCTATGAAAAAGTAATAATAGTTGGAGAGGATGTGGACCTTTTGGTACTCCTACATGGATTGGGATCTCGTGTGGACAATGTGTTCTTCCAGAAAAGTGGCAGGAGTGAATCAGGCTTTCTACAGTTTTCCTCTACATCTTTCAATCCCGGAGAGCTATCTTTTCTCCCTGGATTTGTATTATTTGTGCACGCCTTCTCCGGTTACGACATTACTTCTGCATGGAAAGATGAAGATGTTGGGCATCCTCCAAAAGCAACCACGGCTGGTTGATGTGGCTACCATTTTCCTGCAGCCTGATGCCATTCATGAAGAAATAGCCGCTGCTGGAAAAAAACTTCTTGTGGCTCTGTATGGAGGAGGAGTCACCACCACTCTTCACACTCTCCGTTACGAAATCTTCGTGCGATCAGCTGCCAATCCCAAGGTCCACCTGGCTCATCTGCCAGGCTGAAGAGGCTGCAGCTGAACATGCATATCGAACATACCACCAGGTTCGGGAGTGGTAGACAAAGAACCAACCAACTTTGGCTGGACCAGTAAAACGCAGGGGCTGTTACCCGTGACTTCCACAAAGGACCCAGCTCCTCAAACCCTCCTAAAATTCATATCATGAAAGTGCCGCAAAGAGTGCACTGGACGAGGTTGCACGTGCCAGACAGCAGAGCTGAAGTGCTCTGTTCTCTGTCATTTCTGTCGGGGCAAGTCATGCCAAAATGTCCCCACAATTGAAATAGAGGACTCCGACAACGAAGAATACATGAGAAATCTTTACCGTCGTCGGAGATATTATCTCATCAAGATGATCAACCGGGACCCTCCAAAAAATGTAAAATTTAATTTGTAATAACATTGTAATTATTTTCTATTACATAATAAATGCCAATTGCCATAACTGTTTACCTGGCTATTTATTTCGCCTAATGCCAAAATTTCATGTTAGCAGTGTTTAGGTTAGGCCCATATCTTACAAATTCTAATTTCGCAATGTTTGGATTTTTAACGATTGCAAGCGAACTATATTATCTACTGACCCTGTTCCCTGTCGTTTTTGTCGGGGCAAGTCATGTCAAAATGTCCCCACAATTGAAATTGAGGACTCCGACAAACGAAGAATACATCGACAAATCTTTACCGTTGGAGGAGATGTTGTCTCATCAAGATGATCAACCGGGACTCTCCAAAAAATGTAAAAGTTAATTTGTAATAACATTGTAATTATTTTCTATTACGTAATAAATACCAATTGCCATATAACTGTTTATTTCGCCTAATGCCACAATTTCATGTTAGCAGTGTTTAGGTTAGGACCATACATTACAAATTCTATTTTCGCAATGGTTGATTTTTTTTAACGAGTGCAAGCGAACTATATTGTCTACTGACCCGTCTTTGCGCTTACATGAAAGGTAATTCAATGTGCTAAAACTTAGTTTCTTATAATTTTTGTCGTAGGAACAGCAGTTATGCCGATATTTGGCTACCAAGAAAGCGAAAACTTAATTTTTGGAAACAATATCAATTTTTGAGGTGCCATATATCTCAACACTTATTAGACATACGGAGCTGTGGGTGGGCTTAAATTTTCACAAATTTCGTATACTTTAATAATGATACTGACAAGTAATATACGCATAATTTGTGAGTTAAACTCAAAACCTTCAAAAAATCCGAAAATTTTGCACTTTTTCAACGTATTACACAGCTAGCACAACCTTTTTTTGCTTGCAAAACATAGTTTCAAACTTTCCTAACGGGTCCAAATAACATACCAAAAATGCAGCTTTACATCGTGTTTTGCGTTTTTAATGTACAATTTGACTGGCCTAACAGAGCGAGAGAGAATATATATGGGGATGTGTATATCTCCTATATTTTTTGGTATACCGAGTTCATATTTATTCAATTATAGCCCTGATGTGTTTTTGAATCAATCAGTGATTCGTTTATCCGGACATAGCTCTGATCACACAGCGACCAGATAAAAGGGTCTACTGTATTTACAAACTTTCTGCAATCTTGGGCTTCTATCAACATATAACAGGTTAATTTTTTACTATTTTTTGTAACAATAAAAAATTAGTAAAAAATTGCAAAAGCAAATTAGTATAAAAACAACAATAAAAAATTAGTAAACATACAAAAACAAATTAGTATGTAAATAATAGTTACATTTAATTGTACAAAAATACCTGTAATACTGGTGAATGCTGAAAATACAGCAAAAATAAAATAAGGGTGAGGAAAACAATGGGACCTTAAAGCATAAATTAAAAAAAAAAAAGAAATACACATTAAAAATAAAATAATAGAAATTCATGTGCCAGTCTCCGCTCGCCTCAATGAATTTTCTATAGGCATCAAATAAGAAAAAAGCGCCTAAAACATAGTTAAACACATTAAAAGGTGGACCAAGTGTTTATCAGTGCAGTAGTGACATCTCCGAACAGCTGTTTCTCGTTAAATTGCCTATCATCAGCGGAGACCAGTCACTATAAAACATTTAGGTCCAATAACGGAGGTTAGTATTAGCAAAGGAAGGGAAAACAATGGGACCTCCAAGCATAAAATGAAAAAAACAAGAAATACACATTAAAAATAAAATAATAGAAATTCATGTGCCAGTCTCCGCTCGCCTTAATGAATTTTCTATAGGCATCAAATAAGAAAAAAGCACCTAAAAATGTGCAGTCACTATAAAACATCTAGGTCCAAAAATAAAATAATATCGTTTTAAACAATCACACAGTTATAAAGTCCCATTGTAGGAATATGGACAACTTCATAATGAATGGATAGCTTTCATGATGTTGAAAGGAAAAAGGTTTCAAAATTATTTTATCACAGGTTTTAAAATTATTATTTTTATTACACCTAAAAATCCACAGAACACGAATTTATTAAGATTACAATAAAACGAAAATAAAGTAAGAACACTGTAGACAATAACCTGATACTTAGCTTCCAGGTCAATCATCTACCCCGAAATGAGTTTTCCCCAAGTCGAGAAGATCCATCCAGCGCAGCGCTTCAAAAATTCTTAAGGGACAAACACACACGGACTGACGGACTTGATAAATCTCACTTTCCCAAAGATCTTCAGTACAGGCATACCCCGTTAAATGGATTTTCACTTTTTAGACACTTTCGAGTAATGGACATATTTACAGAAGCACCATTCCCCTGTTTAGGTACATTTGCTTCAGGAGAAAAGACACTTAATATATATGCCACTGCCCAATCAGTTTTCAACTGTTAACTTCTATACGGTACATTTTATGTTGCTGTCAATTCCTCTTCAAACAAGTTTCGCTTTGCATGTCTGTATTGCTGTCTTACGTATTTAGATTGAATAATTGATTAACTTATATTTTACTGTTTTCATTTGATTAAATAATTTAATAATTGTAGGTACTAAAAGTGGTAGGGATATCAGTACAGTGCATATAGTGCTTCTACTTATATTAGTGTGATTAGCTCTGTGATTAGCCTAGGCCTAAGTGAATTACAGTAGAACCCCTCTCGTCCACCCTTGGCTGGTCCGAAACTCCGGTTGATCCGACCGTGCTCGAGCCGGCCGAACTTGTCCCCGACTCGTCGGTGACTCACCACCCGTCGCGCTATTGTGTTGTTTACTTGCCTATACAATGACGGTAGATGGTGAAAACGCTCTTAAGAATCGCAAAACTTTGAAAAAAGCCTAAACTCGACAACACAGTAAATCCGTATTTTTCCGTATTTTCTGATAATCCGTCCTTTTTTGCGTTCCGACCATATCCCCAGTCCCAAAGGTGACGAATTAGAGAGGTTCTACTGTATATACTAAATGAACTGTATTACTTTATATGATGGCCAATAAGAAAATTTTGTACGTTAATAATGGCAGGACTATTCCATGTCAAATCCATTAATTTAATTGTTCTATGGCCATTTTGAAAAGAATTTTAAAAAAATTCGAAAAGATAAAAATATTTTATAGAGCTAAAAAAAATCTACATGTCTGAATTTACACCTCAAAATTAGGATTAAAGTAGGAAGACAATTTTTATGTCACCACAAAATTTGAGAAAGGATATTTCTAAAATCAAGCTTTTTATACAAGCTATTTTTATACTATTTCCATACATCCAGAAGGATATTCTCAAAATTTTATTCCTCAGAACCAAACCTTTGGCTTTTTAAAAGACACCAAACAAGTTCACTGATCCAACTAATTCAATATTCAGGATCTTGATACCTGCAATGGTGAAATAACAAAATCTGAAATTTGTAAGAGCACTTACTACCTTTTTGTAGACTTTCAAGCAGCGTACGATTCTTGAATAGGAACACTTTATACAAAGCAATTAGCTTATTCAAAGAAATTATTAAATTATAAATATAACAATGAAGGACAGCAAAAACTCGACAAAACCGAAGTATGGCCTTCTGATCACTCATTTATATGTATGACTACTGTAAAACCATATACTAGAGTAAAATATCACTGGGCAGGAATTCATATTCCTTATGTGGCAGTATTTTGTGAGAGAAATTGAAAATTGTTAAACGGGACACACAGGGGAATGGCATTTCGATTCTTCTTTATTATTACACTGTTGATATTTCATAATAAATATTTTGTATGCTAAGATGTTTTCACTTGTGCTGCGACTGTAATTAACTGTCCCTTTTCAAATTTAAATTAATTTCACCTGCAGGCCAAAAATAAGCATAGGACATGAAAAAATCCCCTTTACAGAAAATGACTCATGTATATCTCCTATATTTTTTTGGTATACTGAGTTCATTAAGAGCATAACTGAGAATGAAAGAAATTACATTTTTATGATAATTTGACATTTCCTTAAATACATACACAACAATTAAGAAAAAACTTGTACCATAGAATTTAAACATTTTGTAATAAATAATTTTGATTAAACAGATACAAATACAAGTTTTGTATTTGACCATCATGTGTGCTGATGTCAGATTGTCAGTACACATGAATGTCCATCATGATAACAAACAATCTGCCCTAATAGCAAAAAGACCAATCTCCTTTCCATCTACCGATTGTCATCCAATGGCGTAGAGACTGCTTACTTCAATGACAAGTCTAAAATGACTTTTGACTGTATTTGTGATTTATTTCTGATTCTTGCACCTGGTCTTACAAAAAGTCATTGCCCACATAGATTATGGCAAGTGCTGAGATGGCATCCAACTATGTCACATACATGCTTCCACTGAAGACAAAATCAGGAGCTTGTTGAGCATTCCAGGAGATAAACAGTACATAGATATTCCCTGGCAATGTTTACAATATGAAGCTGTACATTATTACGTTTGCTGACACATGCTTCCAGATACCTGTGAAAAAGAACAGAAGTGTTCACCTATTGTAGCTGATTGCTCACATGATACTTGTGCTATTTGTAGGATGTTGAACCTACGGGGAGCTGTTATAATATAAACCCTAGCTCCAGCAGAAGATGACTTGTAACTACACGCTATAAAACCTTCGTGTGAAAACTAAGTTGTGAGAAAAACGACTAAGACAGATTTTTTAAACAACTGAGTATATATTCTCTTAAAAAGTCTGTTACAAATATTTTGTTATCCTAGTTCACTCATATGAAATTACTGCTTGTAAATCATATTCTTCTTAACTATTCAGTAATACGCTTGGATAACCTGGCTTCAATATTAGATTACAAAAGTCTCATTGTGAAATCTTTAAGTATAGTTACTTTGAACTCTTGACTCTTTAACTTTATACTCGTTACTTGTCTTAGCTAAACTGTTGTACTTGAATGAAAGTCGATGGTCAATGTATTCGTGTCTTTGGACCGTCCGTGTTAAGGAGAATCAAAGACGTACTTACAAAACTTGTTGTTAAATCATCTTCGATCTAACCTCTTGAATATCCGATTACTTGAGTGGATAATTCGGTTCCTCTTCGTTGGATTCTTCGGCTTTCGAACCCTTTAGAACGTTGTATAGTGATCGGGATTTTTTCCTAAATCCTTCTCACCAAAGTAAACTTTAATTCTGCAGCTTAATACATGTCAATCTTAGTTATGCATTTCCTATTGCAGGGACTAGGAACATTGGCTCAAGATAATTCCTTGTATGTTCGATGAAACGTTGAAATACATATTTGTTTACACCTCGGAAAACAACTCCATCTTTTTCTTCCAACCTCAGAATTCATTCATCGCAACAATACGTCTCGAGTTCACTGTTCAAAACAGTCGTTACTACTTGGCATCATGTGTATCTCTTCTTTATTTGAACGTGATTGTTGCGTTGTTCTTTTGTTTTTTATTTCCCTCAGATTATTCACGATTATTTTTGACTTCTCTTGGAATTGTCTCAGGTTTGAAATACGTTAGAAAACTGTTCAGGTAAGCTTTTCTCAATTCAAACCTACACTATTCACATCGAATACCAACTTTATAATTATTCTTGGATTACTCTGTAAAGTACATCTTCTACAATAAGAAGGCTTGACGTGCATATACTGAAATAGAGAAAAATGAAAGTGAAACGCACTTACTTGTAAAATACATGAATTAACAGGATTAAAATGATCGTAAACGCACAGTATTCCTAACTGTTGGTTTACCATCATTTTAATCCTATTAATTCATGTTTTTTACAAGTGCATTTTACTTTCATTTTTCTCTTCACATCTTCTACAAACATGAATTGCAGATAATTGAACTCAGATTCATCGTTGATGACCAGAACATCAGTACCTGTTTCAGATCACTGAAGCAAGGCACCACTCCAGATTCCAGCAACTGTGATAATTGGTATGGTTGGGTGATACAAAGGATGACTTGCATGAAATTCTATCTCCTCCAATCTATGAGGTAGGTTTAGTTCTACGATAAGTGACTTCCTAGGATGGTAGATATTTGCTACTGGAGCAGCATAAGCTGTTTCCAGTTCAAATGGTCATCTCAGAATGTGGATTTTCTGCAGTTTTGAGTGAAGGAGAGGCCGTACCTTCTCCAAAAACTGCTCGGCATCAAAGTTCAAAATGGCAGGTTGACTTTCCTATGAAAAAGGTTAGTAACTGGCCCTGTTGTAAATGCACTTGGCTGTTAAAATAGGGGAGAGGAAGAAGCAGAAAGTACTTCTGGAGGTTGGAGTCATGACACAGAAGGAAATGGGAATCCAAAATTGCTTAAAAATGTGACATTCTTTTACCATATTTGAACAACAGTAAGACTATCTAGCTAGATAATTTTTGATACCTTTGCTGAACTTAATGTACCTAAAATTACTGCACTCTCATATTCATAGCAAAGAATATTTTTCCTTTTTTTTTGTCCTTCATGGAAAAAAAAATGGTGTAATTTCTCAAAAATAACCATTAGCCAAACTATGTAATCATTTTTGCTTTTTATCATAATCACTATGGATAGAAGAATGCATTTACTAATTAAACTTCCTCAGCTGTTCTACTATTAAATAAACTTATTGCTCGCCTATCGTAAAATTAATTTCCAAAGATATACACATGTAAATAATCTTTTATCTGAATATTCCATAAGTATAATGCGAATTGTGAAGTGTTTAGTAACAAAAAAGCTTGAGAAACATTGGGTTACAATATTGTGATTTAAATGCAAGAGAGCCACCAGTTCCATCAGTGTGTAGCTAATAAAGTGAAGAATGGCCCATTTGCATGATTCAATTTGAGATATCTACTTCATTCATATTTGAAAAGACAAATATGTTCATTCTTGGGAAGATTTAACATGTGTTAATATTTGCAATGGTTAAAATCAAAGAAAAACATTTAGCTAAAACTATAAGTTACAAGTTAAAATGCAAGAACATTTAAAAAGGAATTACTAGTTTCAGCTCCCCATAAGGGAGCTTTCATTTTTCTTTCTTTTAAACCATAAAGCTATAGGGATGGTGAAAGGATTGTTTCAAGAGAGTCAATGAGGAAAGGAGATGGAGAAATGGAACTGTCAAAAGAAATGAAAACCATAAGACATTAAGGGAGTTTACACTGCATGGTGATGTTGTAGTTAATGTTATTCTTCTTTATGAATTACAAGTGCTCTTTAATAAATGTGGCCAGGGTCCTTTTTGCTTCTCCAATATAGACAATGATGGTCGTAGCACCTGATGCCATAAACCACATTGCATCTAATGAATATTGAAGTTCTGGACTTAGGAGGGCAGTTAACATAGTTCAACTGCTTACTTCTGCATTTAACAGTGGTACTGCATTTGTGCAGTTTTGTATTGTTTTCTTTGAAGTTTTAACTTGGTTCGCACGTTAATAATTACTAACATTATATTACAACAAAGTTTTACTAAGCTAAGCGAGTTGCTAGCGTGAATTTGTTTTTACCCTCTATTATTGTTAATTTGATTTTTTGATGTATTTGAACTGAGGGGTCATTGTTTTAATTGTTTGTCCGTTTGGTATATTGTCCCTTTTCACTGAGCTGGGTTATGCTGAACGGATCGGGCTGAAGAGGGTGTGGAAACCCGAAACAGCGCCGTCTCCGATTCCCAGCAAAATATCCAAAATAAGCTCAGTGATTTTTGTTTTTTTGTTGTTGTTAGTTATTGTGCGGTTTTGTATTGTTTTCTTTGAAGTTTTAACTTGGTCCACACGTTAATTTTGATTTAAGTACCTACATTATAATTTCTTAGAATGTGCTTAATGGCGTAAAACAAATTAGAAGCAAAAGGGATGATACTTATATTGAATTCTTAGGCTTAATATAGTCGTTGCTGGGATTATATATAAATTTAGAGTATTGGCAATATTCCTTTGAATAAAACCTGGTGGGTAACCATTTCCCTTAAAATATCTGAATTTGCTGACTTTGGCCCAGAATAGGGATTGCGTTGAATTAAGATGAAAAGCCCATCTGGTAGCCATGACAATGATGTTTCTTTTAAATGGAGTTAGAACAATAGATGAATGATTTAATGATTGCCTAAATAAGTACTCCTTCGATAAACCATGGTGGTTATCAGAGATCCTAGAAACGAGGATGTCGAGGAAAGCTAGCAGCTCAGAAGATTCAGTCATATATGTAAAAGAAATGTAGGTGTGAATATTATTAAATGCATCAGAGACATGACCAAGCGAGATTCGTTAATGAACATGAAAAGATCATCAATGTACAAGTGCAGGAAAAATACATTTTATATCAGGGCTATGCCGAGGACATATCAATCGAAGAAGAACAGGGTCTACAGAGTTAAATCTGAAGCTGAGAGAGTACGTCAGAACTTCAAGGGAGACACTAAAAAAAAGTGCTATCACTTCAAGAGAGAAACTGTTAAGTAACTGAATATTTCTCATTTAGAAAGCACAGCAATAGCAGTATTATAACAGTTTATAATAGGTCTTGCTTGGTTTTAACCACAGATGAGCAATCAAGTCCCTTGAAACAAATTTTGTTTTATAAGGCTCTCATTTTACGGCAACTATCCTAACTTTCAAGGAAAGGTCAAATGAAGTTAAAAAAAGTTTCCAAAAGGCACCACTCTTGATTTCTACTGCAAAAAGAAGAAGGCACAGGGAAAAATAGAGATCACTGCTAAATAATCTGACTTATCTGCTAACTTGGAAGTTCCTAAGGAAAAAGCATGTCTTGCGGGTTTCTCTTTCAGAGAATATGAAGAGCAATTGAAAATTGTCTACTTCAAAATCCGTAGCTCATCTGAATTGACAGCTATTCCTGAAGTAGTGCTTATAGAAAAGGGACACAATTTCAGGATGTGGGCTGTAAGGTGTTCGAAACATCTGGAAAAAACAGGGACAGGAAAGTTTATGGCAAAGAATTTAAGTGGTTCAGGCCTGCTGGGCATTATCACAAAATAAATCTGAGCATTTTCTATGGAAGTTTCTACTGATGTGGCTATATCTGATCAAATTTTTATACACTTTTCCGTGTCCAATTTAGATGCATCATGCTTAGTTAATATTGTCCCCAAACTGTTTTGACTGGTTACTGCCAGTATGTGCATAGGAAAGTAACAGGAATGATGGAAAAAAATTTAAATTATACATCAGATAGTAAAAAGACAGTAAAAAGAAAATGATGATACAAATTGAGTTATTGTAAAATTAAATAAATAAATAAAACTGGAACTAAGAGGTAAGAAAATATCTTAAAGTTTAAAGAAATGCGGGCAAAAGTGAGAAGTTTGATTGAATGAGAACACCACTTTAGATGGTAGGCTGCTGTTTCATTCTGATTTTTAAAAGAAATGTTTAAAGATTGTTTTGTGCTATAATTTTTTAATTGTTAGAAAATAATACTTGAATTTAAGTTCATGAATAGAATAGCATGTGGAATGAGATCACCTAAGTAATGAAAGGTACTATCATCTATGGACTTCTCAATTGAAAGTGGACACCTGTGGTATGAAACAGATGCGTGTGTAATAGTGCGTATTGTGGCCTTTAGTTCTAAGCACAGCATCCACACACCGTGGCATGCTCTCCACCAGTTTCTGATAACAAGCAACCAGTATTTTTACCCACTCCTCCTTCAAAGCCTGCACAAGTTGGATGAGAGTTTGAGGTCGCATCGGGAATGCACGAATCCGGTGCTCCAATTCATACCACAGATGAGGTCCAGACTCTGGGTGGGCCACTGAAGTTCCTAAACATTATTCTCTGGAAATCAGGCGCTGACAACACGGGCCTTATGGCACGGCGCATTGTCGTGCTAGAATACAAATGGCCCTTCACCGAACTGCGACCACAACGTAGGAAGCATGGAATTCTCTAGAACGTTCACACGCTGGCCACTAATGTGGCGGCTTACACTACTCAACGTTGAAAATCACTCAGTTGCTTTGATGGTGGCATGTGGTTCGACACCAAATGACTCTAACTTCACATGATCGTGTTGTTTTATAACGAATATATTCAAATTATTGCCGGAATTTGCTTGGGTTGTTCACTTCCACTTTCCACATTCACTTTGCTTGGATGTCCACTTTTAATTGAAGCAGACAGTATACAATATAGAAGAATTCAATCTTTAAAGGCAAACAATGCAATAGGGTGGGATTGTTTACTCCATCAATGTAAAGTAAAAATGTAAGCTTTTGAATAGTATGATATTAAACACATTTATTAATGATAAAACTATCTTTTTATTTTTCTTGCAATTATAATTATTTACAAAATTATTTTAAAAAAGAAAAATATTCTAGTTCTGATAATGATTTTTTTTTCTGTAGAAATAAATGTATTATAACAACTTTGCATTTGAAGTAGATAGGCAATAATGTAAGATCAAAGTCATTGTATAAGATTTAATGCAATGAAAGTAAGGAAAAATAAAAAACTTAATACTTACATCCTCTTCTAACTTTGGTAAGATCTTTTCCTCCCACTCATTGACCATCTGAGCTAGTTCAGTCACTTGAGCATACTGCTGAGCAGAAGCTAAGAAATCTTCCTATAAACAGTACAAATAGTGTTTTGAATTATAAGTGTATAAAAATCTTTACTCAGAAAAAAAAATCTGCAATCTTCTAATGATAAAAAGAACTTAAGTTATTTATAAAAAAACACCAATATATTTCAAAAGCCTTGCACACACAAAAATATTAACGGATTAAAAAAGTAAGGTCGAAACAATCTTATTATTGTCACTGACACAATTCTGAAAATGGGGTATGTGTTAGTTAAAATATTAGGATGCAAATTATATAAAACAGTATCTGAACAAATTACAAAATGGAGAATGAAGAATTTTAATAATTTTCTTTATTCATTATACTTCTTCACAAATTCTCCTTTACAATATTTCAAAAACCTTACGATGAAGTGTGATGAATAAAGAAGATTATTAATATCAGGATACTATATTTATTTTCATTCAAGATGAGTTTAGTTTATAATGAATTTTGTTTATAGCAGACTCCCTCTTATCTGGTCTCAAGCTAACTGGCAGCTGCTTTATCCCGTCTTGGTTTTGGAAAAGAGGGGATGCTTGCTGGCGTATTTTAGTTAGTTATGGACCGTTTAAGAGGTTGCCTCTCTTTATTTGTTTGGAGTCTCAGCTGTCTCCTATACATTGAGTGGCCACTTTATTAGAGACACCTCTCACTAACTTGAACGGACCCGGTTGTGATGTATGGTAAAGTAACAGCAATGAGCAGCATATAAAAGACATGCTCGTTATCAAGAGAACTATGTATCTGTACAGTTCGCTGGAACATGGGTAAGACAAATGATTTAAATGACTTCAAACGAGACATGATTGTGGGGCAAAAAAAGTGGGTTCAAGTATTTTGGAAACTGTGAAGATCCTTGGCTTTTCTTGTGCAACAGTATCGCAGGTGTTCAGATAATAGCAGTGGGACAAAAAAATCAAACAATAAGCACAACTGTGGATGGAAAAGGCTTGGTCCTCTAATACCCCTGGAAACATCTCTTAATGCTACAGGATGTCTCAACATTGTTGCCGACCAGTGCACCTGTTAATGGCTACAGTGTTCCCCGACACAACTGGCTACTTTCAACAAGATAAAGCACTATCACTGTGCTCAACTGGTCTCTGATTGGGTTTAGTGAATACGACTGATTTCCACTTGCTTCATTGGCCGGCTCAGTCACCTGATCTCAACCCCATCAAGCATTAGTGGGACGAGGTGGAATGATCCATTCGAAGCCTAGAAACACAACCATACAAAGTGAACCAAGTAAGGGCTGCTCTTCAGTCAGCATGGGTAATATTCCTTCAGAACGGTTCCAATACCTTTAAGAACCTACGCCTAGAAGAATAACGGCTGTGATCAAAGCTAAGGGAAGACCAACTCGTTATTAGTATGGTGTCTCTAATAAAGTGCCATTCAGTGTGTATACATAATCAATTTTCTTTTTACACTGCATTAATGTTCCATTATTTTATAATAAAAAGATTGCCAAACACATAAATATTTTTTTATTCAATTATAGCCCTGATGTGCTTTCGAATAGATCCGTGATTCGTTTATCCGGCCACCAGGTCTGCTCACACAGCGACCAGATAAGAGGTTCTACTGTATTTAAAAAATTTTTGCAATCTTGGGCTTCCATCAACATATAACAGGTTAATACTTTAGTAACAATAAAAAATTAGTCTTAATCATAATAACAAATTAGTATATAAATATTAATTACATTTTATTTAAAAAAAAGTACCTGAAAGGTTACTGTATTCTATAAAATAAAACAAAAATGAAGTAACATTGTTTTAAACAATCACATGGTTATAAAGCCCCATTTTAGGGATATGGACAACTTCATAATGATTGGATAGCTTTCACGATGTTAAAAGGAAAAAGTTTTAAAAATTATTTTATCACAGGTTTTAAAATTATTATTTTTAATACACCTAAAAATCCACAGAACACGAATTTATTAAGATTACAATAAAACGAAAATAAAGTAAGAACACTGTAGACAATAACCTGATACTTAGCTTCCAGATCAATCATCTACCCCGAAATGAGTTTTCCCCAAGTCGAGACCTAGCTAAACCGCTTTCTCGCATCTGAAAACAGTAGATTCACTCCATTTCATCAAAATCCTAGGGCCAATTTTCAAGATAAAATTTACAAGAATTGCTCGCGTTGTAGTATTTGACTTGATATATTAGTTGTTAACTCATTGAGATATTAACAGTTATAAACACTGAGGTTTCATTGTTTTTCTGTGGAAATTTTTGTCATCTTCTGGACAATTCCTTGACAAGGGCCCATTTGGAACAGATTTCAAATATAAAAGATCTTCCCTATTCCTCAAATATGCATATCAAGAAGATCTATCCAGTGCTTCAAAAATTCTTAAGGGACAAACACACACAGACTGACTGAATTGATAAATCTCACTTTCCCATTGGACAGTAGATTAAAGATTAAAGATATAGGTTATGCTACAGTTACAGCTCAGATTATGTGAATAACAAGTGCTAATTAATCAACACTAGAATGACAGTAGAATTAACAACAAAATTTGGAAGCTGAACAAAGCAGAATCCCAAAGATCTTCAGTACAGGCATACCCCGTTAAATGGACTTTCACTTTATAGACACTTTCGAGTAATGGACGTATTTACTGAAGCACCATTCCCCTGTTTAGGTACATTTGCTTCAGGAGAAAAGGCACTTAATGTATATGCCACTGCCCAATCAGTTTTCAACTGTTAACTTCTATACGGTACATTTTATGTTACTGTCAATTTCTCTGCAAACAAGTTTCGCTTTGCATGTCTGTATTGTTGTCTTACGTATTTAGATTGAATAATTGATTAACTTATATTTTACTGTTTTCATTTGATTAAATAATTTAATAATTGTAGATACTAAAAGTCGTAAGGATATCAGTATAGTGCATATAGTCCTTCTATTTATATTAGTGTGATTAGCTCTGTGATTAGCCTAGGCCTAAGTGAATTATATACTAAGTGAACTATATTACTTTCTATGATGGCCAATAAGAAAATATTCTACATTAACAATGGCAGGACTATTCCATGTCAAATCACCTAATTGTTCTATGGCCATTTTGAAAAGGTTTTAAAAAAATTAGAAAAGATAAAAAGATTTTATAGAGCTAAAAAAAATCTACATGTCTGAATTTACACCTCAAAATTAGGATTAAAGTAGGAAGGCAATTTTTATGTCACCACAAAATTTGAGAAAGGATATTTCTGAAATCAAGCTTTTTATAGAAGCTATTTTTATACTATTTCCATACATCCAGAAAGATATTCTCAAAATTTTATTCCTCAGAACCAAACCTTTGGCTTTTTAAAAGACACCAAACAAGTTCACTGATCCAACTAATTCAATATTCAGGATCTTGATACCTGCAGTGGTGAAAAAACAAAATCTGAAATTTGTAGGAGCACTTACTACCTTTTTGTAGACTTTCAAGCAGCGTACGATTCTTGAATAGGAACACTTTATACAAAGCGATTAGCTAATTCAAAGAAATTATTAAATGATAAATATAACAATGAAGGACAGCAAAAACTCGACAAAACCGAAGTATGGCCATCTGATCACTCATTTATATGTATGACTATTGTAAAACCATAAACTACAGATAAAAATATCACTGGGCAGGAATTCATATTTCTTATGTGGCAGTATTTTGTGAGAGAAATTGTTAAACGGGACACACAGGGGAATGGCATTTCGATTCTTCTGCCCTAATAGCAAAAAGACCAATCTCCTTGCCATCTACCGATTGTCATCCAATGGCGTAGAGACTGCTTACTTCAATGACAAGTCTAAAATTAGTCCAGGCAACGAAGACCAAAAAAGGCTGAATTAAGTTAAAGTTAAAGTTGCGATCAGACCCAGAGGACCGCGCATTGGAGGGTAGGCTCCAGAGATCAGAACCTACGGCACAAAGTTGAGGACGGGGGGGGGGGTCGGCCCGTCGCTCGCCCGCCTTTAACTCCCGGGAAAGAAACCCGGTACCCATTCTATAGAGGGCTGGGTAGACCTTAGGGCCCGTTTGGAGGAGAAAGAAGCGTAGAAAAATTCCCGTCCTCCGCCGAGGCCGGGAATCGAACCCGTCACCTCCAACCCGCAGCCAAGCGCCCTTACCCACTCGGCTACCGGGCCCTGTAAAAAAGGTCGAATAGGGGAAATAATTCGTGTAAAGGTCAATTTTGGCACAGTTGTAGGGGAAGGTGTCCTGAACAACATACTAAAAGTACCGATGGGTGGGGTTGGAGCTAAGGGGTGGGTGGGGGTTTAAAGGTCTCCTTTTTCAGTTTTTCGTGAATAACTCGAAAACTGGCATATAGAAAAAAATGTTTAGAAACTAAATTAATCTATATAAAATTCTCTACAGAAAAGGTCCTGTACGCTTTTGTGTTGGGATGTATAGTTAAGGAGATACTGAGGAAGGAAAGTTAGTTGTTTTCAAGTAAACACATTATTATTAGTTTTAATTATCTCTGGAACCCATAGTATGGAATCAGACAACCTTGTGTGAGATGTCCCGGATATTTATTGTATTTATTTGTTTTATTTCTGTTAGGTTTTAGATTAAAACTGTTACATTTTGAGATTAAAAACTGTTTAATTACAAGCAAAACTTACAGAGCTAATTTTGGCGAATACCCAGATTGGCAATAACAACTTAACAAGGAAATGTTAGACTTACTTTTTTAACACACGTGTTGATGCACACGCCTCGTGAAGGCATGAGTTCTAACAATTTCCAGTTGCTGATCTACAAGAGAAGTGAACTTCGAACTACTCAAGCGAGAAGAATTTGAATTACAGCACCGGCGCTACAAAACCATACAGAACACGGCAGTGTGGACTACAATGTGACTATGACTGAGAAGTGTTTAATTTGTGAGAGTGGAGTTGAAAGCAACCTGTGTAAAGTCGGAAAAAAGGGATAATTGGGTTAGTGAAGGCAAGTGTGTTAAGGACAGATGGGAAAGATGAAGGTTTCAGGAGTAAGACGAGTGGTGTTGTTCACAATGCTTGCAGAAGAGAATACGTCCGAAGTAACTCAATAAAAAGGTTTTTGAGACAAGAAGCTGTTGCAGAGCAACCATCGACATCACGTTATGCCTCGGCGTTGCGTTCAGAACAAGTGACATTCGATTTTAAAACAAACTGTTTTTTCTGCACGGAAACATATGACGAACAGAGGGAGAGAAAAAAACCAACCCTATTCCAAGCGTCGAACCGTTGTGAAAGTTCGTACGACCACATTTCACAATTCCGTGATCGTTCGAGGGAGGGAAAGAAAGGATGCGTGGGGAAACGACGTAGTAAGATGTATCTGCACTGTTGGAGATCTACACGCAGTAGATGCAATATATCACATGGATTGTTACAAAAAATTCACGTTTGCCACTGTACCTTCCAAAAGAAAAGCTGGACGCCCTATTGATGAAGGGATTTCAGAAGCAATGAAGGAAATCTATGATTACATTGAAGGAAATGATAATTGCCAATTCCCAATGGACGAGTTGTTGGAACAGATTACGGGAGAACCACCAAATGTGAAAACCATCAAAGCCAGAATGAAGGATAAATATAGGGACCAAATTGTTTTCAGTACACTTCGCACTAGACAAACTGCTTTCGTTCAACTGGCGATAAAATCTTGAACGACGCTTGGTACATGGCAAGGTGTACAGATGAACAGGAAGAACGTGAGAGAATTGTACGAAAACCTGCTGAGATTATCTTGGAAGACATTGAATCAATGGCTTACGACAACAGTGCCTATCCTCCCTTAGATAGTTTCTGCAGGGAGGTTGAAGAAGCAATACCTAAATCCCTCGCAGTCTTCACAGACTGCCTTGCAACGAAAAAACGGTCAGAAGGGGCGGTGAAGAAACAAATGACAACTATAGCTCATGCCCTTATTGCTGCTGTTCGCATACCGAAAATATGGATCAAAGAATTTGGTGGGCCTTCTTTCGAAATTGGGATTGAGTGACTCTTACTACGACGCTCAGCAACTGGAGCTCTCCACCATCCACCACACGGAAGAGCCTATCCCAATTGGAACTTTTATTCAGTACATCTTTGATAATGGTGACTTCAATGTATCCACTCTCGATGGATGGAATACCTTGATTTATTAATAAATTATATCGAGTTTGATTGTTTTTATCATTGGCAATTTTTTTTTAAATTGTCAGCTTACAAACCTTAGTATCATTATTATAACCTGTTTATCAATTGTCTCATAGGATAACATGCATAATTATGCACATTTGGTTTGTTGTTTATTATTAATTGTTAGTATTGAAAACGAAACAGATTCGTTCCGAAAATTTGTATTTTATATTATTTATTAAAGTTTAAATAAATAATTTGCTTAAGAAGAGGAATTATGTTACATCTCATTAGTTCCATCTATCTTTAACTGTTTAAGCTTGCCTCCTCTGTATAAGCTATTCCATGTTGCTATATAGAAATCCATAACCCTTATATCCTTTTCCATGTAAATCAGTCCAGCTTCTGTCATTAGGTTTCTGAACAAGAGATTTTTTACGAGGTGAGGCTATTAACCTCAACCTCCCAACTGGGCATCTCTTTTTGTCAGACCTATCACCTTAGATCCGTCCGGTGTGGGTGACCCCACCAGTAGTTATGCCACTACCGTAATGGCTCTTAGGCTCCTTTAGGTACACAAGCTTCTCCACTGTGACAAAGTAGAGATACCTTCGGAGAGGATATATATCTTTTAGCATGTTCAAATGATAATATAAATAAGATTATCAGATTTTTATTTATTTTTTACAATGCAAAATGTTGTAAGTTTTCTCCGAATAAATTTGTCAAACTTAATGACAGAATATTAATAGGTAACTAACCGAAAAAATAAAATATTGTGCTTGGTTACTGATCCATTTCCAATCAGACAATATTTGAAATGAAGTTCTTGATAAATAACTCCACATTTTCAATCAGAATCTAAACTTAAGGCATAAAACACAAAAATTAAGAAAAAATATATATATACCAAAACATCAGCGTAATCAAAAAACAGTGATGGGACAGAATATCTTGCAATGGAAAGTTCTAAAGAATGTAACGAATATGATAAAAAATTTATCATGCGGGACTTGAATATAACAGAACATTTAAACATGCACATATCAATTAAAAACTATTTAATACATTAAATACATGACTGATTTAAGCAGCCTGGATCGACTGCTATTTTCAAGTGAAGAAACATAAAGAAACAATACCCATTATTTAATGAAAATTCAAAAGGAGACAACAACACATCGGAACAGTGATGGACAATCATGCAAAAAGGAGTGGTTTTGACATCATCAATTAGCAATACTTAGTTCTCATGGGAACCCAGCAACAAACGCCCTTTGTTATGGAAATAGCTGAAAACAGTCTGAAAAAAAAATAAAAAATAAAACACATACACCCGCCTCACCATACAGAAGGGTTATGCATCGGTATGACTGACAGAGAAAGACAGAGTCGTCTTCAAGAAGCTTATTTCTTGTTTTAGTTCCTTTTTCCAAAGAGTATTTTGCTGTACACTTAATGATAGAGACTCATTATAGCAACCTCCAACTTCCAAAATTCGGACAGATTCCTTACACTTTCTAAGAACTGCATCATCTCGTGACCGAAAATAACAAAACATGATCATGATCACATGTACGACTGTAGAGTGCTCTTTTAAGCCAGATACTCAGAGCCCGGTTCGTTTCTCCAACGTAAATACAAGATTTTTCTTTGAATTTAAGACCAAATCATTCCTGGAACTGTTGAGAATACATTATAATGTGTTGTTTGTATGCTAACGTATTCTCAGGGCTGTCCTATGGGAGTTGATGACGACATAGCAACTCCCCTCTGCATAACTGCTCCTTCACCATTCCGATGTGCCATTGTCGCCTTTTGAATTTTCATTATATAATGGGTGTTGTTTATTTGTTTCTTCACTTGAAATTAGCAGTAGATGCAGGCTGCTGAAATCGACCTCGTATTTTAATGTATTAAATAGTTTTTAATTGCTATGTGCATGTTTAAATGTTCTGTTATAATGTAACAAATAGTTTATCTGGAAACTACCAGCCTGGCGGACTGATTATCTGCTGATGCTCCGGACAGCTCACGAACGTCGAAATATTGGTGCAACAGTTCCACTGCGGGTAGGACAACTCGTCCTCCTGGATAATGGACGAACATACGTCCTCTGTGGAAGACGTGTGTCATAAAAGAAGTGCTTCAAGGACGAGACGGATGTATCCGTTCATGCCGTCTTGCTACCTGACGGTAAGGTTGTAAAACGTCCTATTCAATTGTTATATCCTTTAGAACTTGAAAGACAGGACACGAGATGTGTCTTGTTGCGATTGTTGTAGAATTTCTCCTGTAAGAAAAAGCAAGAGATAAAAGTATGTGTGTTGTTGTTTTTTTTTAACAGCTTAACTTTTTTTGCGTAGATTCAGTTATTTTTCCTTGGTCAGTCATAACCCAGTTATAAGTCTTTGAAGTCACTAGTAAAGTCAAAGTCACGAATTCTGTCTTTCAAGTTCTAAAGGATATAACAAATGAATAGAACGTTTTACAACCTTACCGTCAGGTAGGAAGACACGGCACGAACGGATGCATCCGTCTCGTCCTTGAAGCACTTCTTTTATCACACATGTCTTCCACAGATGACGTACTGTTCGTCCATCATCGAGGAGGACGAGTTGTCCTACCCGCAGTGGAAGTGTTGCACCAATGTTTCGACGTTCGTGAGCTGTCCGGAGCATCAGAAGTTAGTCAGTCCGCCAGATCTTCCAAAATCTGTCTATGAGTGCCATGCAAGACTTCCAAAGTTGTCGTATATTAGGAGAATCGCATGAATTGGGTGACATCAATTTGGAAGCAAGTGGTGGAACGATGAGACTTCTCCCAATGAGTAAATGACCCGGAGTGATCACTTCTTTGATGTCTTCTGATACGTAACCAAGAGGGCGGGTTTTGAGCACACACTCAACTTCCTCTAATTGACGTAAATAGAGCATTTCTCAATCTTGCTACTAGGCGGACACATATTAAGGCTGCCATGAATTCAAGTCTTGGAATACTAAGTGATTTAATGGGGGCTACACGGTTCTTACTTGCCACTACTATGCTTGTTTTTATGTTGCCTCGTTGTTCCACAATATACAGGGTGCGGATAAAGTTCCCGCAATTTTATTTTTGCGAGGGTTTGGCATTGACATCCCAATTTAATGTCGACTTCAATAATTTTACTAAATTCCTCGGTTAATTTTGATCCAGAATATGTTTTATTTATTTGTTTATTTTCAGTTGTACTGACGTTATGGATCGTGAAAATCTACATGTCACAGTCGTTGAGTGGCACAAAACTGGAATGAAGACATCTCACATTATTCGCACAACCGGTTTCAAGCAGAGGATCGTCTATGATGCCGTGAAAAGTTACAAGGAGACTGGGGGGACCGCGGACCGTCATCGGAATGGCCATCCGACAACCGCGACGACTCCGGAGAACATCGACAAGGTCCATTGTCGAATTCCCCGCAATCCGGAGGTATCGATGCGCAAGATGGCTAAAGAACTTGACATCGATGAGAAAAGCGTTCGCCACATCGTCAGAAACAAGCTGAAACTCCGCAGCTACAAAATCGCACGAGTTTACTACTTGAATGAAGCGATGAAGGCAAAACGACTTGAGAAAGCTCGCCGAATGCTTCGTCAGGTCGCCAGTGGTCTCTTGCAAAAGGTCCTGTTTACCGACGAGAAGATTTTCTCCGTCGAGCCGATTCACAACCACCAAAATCATCGCCAACTACTTAAGAAGGGTCAGCAGAAGATCGCTGCCGTGAAAACCATCGGCCGCAGCCATTTTCCGGCCTCAATCATGGTATGGGCCGGCATCTGCGCCATGGGAAAGACGCCGCTGGTCTTCATCGAGCGGAACGTCAAAATTAACGCCTCCAGCTATCAGCAGCGTGTCCTCCGTGATGTACTGGAACCGTGGGCGGCACAGCACTTCAGCCCAGAAAGATTTACGCTTCAACAGGTCTGGGCTTCAGCGCATTCCGCCAATTCGACAATCGCTGTGTGGGTTGAGCTGTTTCCCAGCTTTTGGGGCAAGGATGTTTGGCCATCAAACTCACCGGATCTTAACCCAATGGACTACTCAGTATGGTTCATCATGGAGCAAAAAATCTCGGGAACTCGATATGCCACCGTTGATGTGCTCAAAACGGCTCTAACACGGGCTGGGACGAGATTACGGTGGAAGAATGCGCGACCAACGTCGGCACTTTTCGAAAGCGACTTCGTAAATGTATTGAGGCCAAAGGAGGCAATTTTGAGCATTTGATGTAAATGTTTTGGATTTTATTTATTGTTACTAAATTAATAAACGTTATCATTCATTTTGCTGATGGACTTAATTTGTTGCGCGGTATTTTTTTACTGTTGAAATACTTTTAAAAATTGCGGGAACTTTTTCCGCACCCTGTATATCACAGCTCCGTACACTTGTTCACTGGCGTCACAAAATGTATGAAACTTAGGGCTAACGTCATCCTCACTTCTTAGGGAGAAACATCTCGGAACACTTAACATTTGCAAGACCGGTAACTCCAGCATCCTCTGATTACAATCAGTTTTTAATGGAGGTTTCAATTCTTCATCCCACGCATAGTTAATTTTCCACAGTTTTTGGAACAACCCTTTAATCTTACAGTAAACGGTACAACAATGCCCAGAGGATCAAAAATTCTTGCCATCGCACTAAGAACAATTCGTTTCGTGGCTTGTTTCTCGCTTCAAAAGTCTTTCAGTCCTATAACATCGAAGCGAAGAGTATCTTCATACTGATGCCACTTCATCCCTAAAACTTTGATAAATTCCTCCTGGGATCTCTCACTGTATTCCTTCTTACCGCATTCTTCTTCGATGATAGCTTTACTCAATCTCTCATCATTTGTGGCCCATTTTCGCAGATTAAATCCTGCTTCTCTTAACAGGAGTTTACCCTCAAAGAAAATACGCCAACCTTCAAAACTGGAAGGAACAGATCGCACTAAATCATCTACATACATGTTTTGAATAACTGACTTGACGAATTCAGCTTCCACAATTCCACTCGACGCAAATGAAGACGCACTACCACTGCCAGCAGAAACGGTCCACAATTTAATAAAAACAAAACCCTTTTCATTCTGTATGTTGTAGGAACCATGGGATCCCCAAACTTCCAGTCCTTTGACAACCACAGAAATCGAACTGCATCTCGATCATTCCGATCTATCTCTACTTGGAGAAAGGCCTTTTCCATGTCTGCCGTTAATGCCCCAGGATGTTGTAGAAATCGCAAAAGCAAGTCCATCACATCTGGATTTAAGTGGGGCCCGGAGTGGAGGCAGTCGTTCAATGATGGTCTTCCGTCAATAATACGCTCTGTACGTCCAAACCGTTCTTTCAATGATCTACTGCTGTCGCATAGTTCTCCTCCGTTATCGGAAGCCCTTCGATGCACTTCAGTGCACTATCAGTTACTACATTACGAAGGTAGTTAAATTTTTCAGTGGCACACAAGTTAGTCTTTTCATGAATTGCTGACGAAAACCCATTCCAGAAACTGGTCCACTTTGAAATATCTCCACTAAACTTTTGCAGATCGAATTTAGGAAGTCGTATTGATAGTTCTCCATTCCTTGGCGTACTGCTAGAAACAAACCCAGACCCAAGCTGGCTCGGAGATGGACTTCCAGTACCACAATTTGACATAATACGGTGTAACCTTACTGTCCACATAGTAATGTAATCGTTATACTTCATAATTCCTGCCATTTCTTCGGCAATTTTTTCTTTATTCAGTTCCATGTCTAATTCTACTTGTTTATTCAAATCATCTAACATACTCCTCCTATCTTTTAACTTTCCTATCAATTCTTCGGCCAGTTCGGCGTTTTTCGTCTCACACACAGTCTTCAATTCGCCTTCCATTCTCCTTAGCATTGCTCTCACAGAACCATAAGGCTTCATAATAGCTTTCGACGGCATTCCTCCTCAGCACTGCCGGTAATTACACAGAAATTTACAACTGATGAACAACTAACGTTTGTTGCAGTTAACTATAAGACCGAACACACATGAACGCAAAAAAGGCTTAACAACAAACCTTCGAACGCAATACGTCGGCAGCCTTTTTTTCTCCCTTCTCACTCCCTCTCTGTCCCGGGTTTCGGCACCATAAAGAATCTTATTAACTAGATCTCTCGGAGAGTGCTCATGGGAATATTGGCGTCAAGGAAACATAACTGAATCGACGCAAAAAAGTTAAGTTGTTAAAAAAAACACACACACATACTTTTATCTCTTGCTTTTTCTTACAGGAGAAATTCTACAACAATCGCAACAAGAGACATTTCGTGTCCTCGTTGCCTCGCACATTAACAATTCAAAGTAAAACAATAACAATAGCAACGTTCGCAACAGGTGTTATTTGTTTCTTCACATGAAAATCGCAGTAGATGCAGGCTGCTGAAATCGACCTCATATTTTAATGTATTAAATAGTTTTTAATTGATATGTGCATGTTTAAATGTTCTGTTATAATGTAACAAATAGTTTATCTGGAAACTACCAGCCTTATTTAGCTATACATAAAAGGCTCTGCTGGCAAAAATGATAACTGCTCCATATCAAACTAAAATGGCATGTAACATGCTAACTTAACAAATTTGATAAAATTTCTTAATGTTACAACTAACAAATGATTACTAATTGTCCTCTTCATTTTAGTTAGATATTACAAAATCATCCAAAGATCTCTTATCTCTTCCAAACAAAATTACATGGTAGTAAATAAAATTTCCAAACTAATAGAATTATTTTTATACATGAAAAATATGTCATAATACTTACAACATGATTTTTCACTAATTCTTCATAACTAGATAAAATATTATCATCGTCTCCTTTAACAGTTGCTAGATCAAGCAAAAAAAAAGATAGAAAAACAAGAAAAAATAAGTTTTTTTTTTTAAATAGACATAATTATTATTAAATTTAGTAATAGTATCAGTAAATGAAATATCAGGCTTGAAACCATTTAGTTAATCAAAGAGAAGATTACTTCCAAACTGCTATAGTAAAAAGAATATAAAAGAAACAAATTACCAGCTGTGCATGCATCTGTCATTTCCTGTGATGCAGGACAAATATTAGGAATATCATCTCCTGATATACTTCCAGGATCATCATAAGCATCAGGAGCATCTAATGCATATTGAAGAAAAAAAATTATAAATGATTTAAATAAAATGAAAACTTCTAATTAAATCCTCAAAAGACTGTCTGAACTATTAAAAATTTATCTCTCACAAAAAAAGACCAGTATTTTTTTAAAGTTTAGAAAAGAATAAGCACATAATATAAATTAACCTCCATTTATAGCAAGTTCAGGTTCACCACTGTCATCAACTTCCATTGCATTTTGATTTTCAATTGCTTTTTCTTTTTCTCTCTGAAATTGATAATAAAAAATTACCAATAAAATACAATAAATAGCAATATTTAAGATATTAATACTTTATTAATATTCTAGTCGGGTACCGTCACTTCGCTCCGGAACCCTTACATATATAGCATTCAAAAAACAAACTTTCTTTATTTAGCAAATTAATGTTGAGATCGTCAGAAAATATACGACTTCCCAACCCGTTGTGGCTTCTCCGGATAACTCAGATGTATTGCGGGTTGGAGCCACACACCAAATTTAAAGCGAAAAATCACATTTTTGCATGTATCTTGCAAATGCAGAAATGTTTGTGAATGAGTGATATATCGTTCGATAGAACTTTTCAATACCAACATTTTCTCAATATAATGTTCTCTTCCAACTTTTATACTTTTCGTTTGAATTGAGAAAAAGCCAAAATTTGACTCTTTAAAAGGCGACATCTTGGAAACCAAAACCTTTTTTTGAAAGATTTTTGTAGCATTTTGTTTGTCTTAAAAAGCTCTACATTTTATCCATTTAAATGACCAATCTATCTCTTATAGTTTGGTCACAAAATTGGAAAAACTGAAAGTCTTATGACAGAATGACAGACAGAATAACATTTTTATAATATATAATAATAATATTGATTCAGTATGTTGAGTAAATAAAATGATTTAGGCAAAAGATATGAAATTTAAAAAAAAAATTAGTAATACAAATCTTCTACATAAATTATCGTTATGTAATAATAATAAAGCATGAATAGTTTTCCATCAGTGTACTTGAATCACCAATCTAATAAGAAAAATATAGCAATTTTTGACCTACATTTCTAACCAAATTTAGAACTCTTTTAATTATCATTCACATAAATACAAAATAATAAACATAGGGAAACTAAACTAAGTTTATCATTCATACTAACTCCTGAAAGAGGCAGCTAAAACAAATTGTGTGAAATGCAATGGAAGAAACGACATGTTTCTAATCTTTGTAATGTTATCCTTTTAAAGCATTGATAATTGAGCTTTTGAAATGATAAGGATTTCTTTTTACTAATAAGATGTTTTGGAGATAAATCAACTTTGTTTCTATCATACAATGGAGAATCTTCTGAAATAGTTTTGTCTATGAAGAAAATCTTAAATTAGCACAGCAAACATATAGGCTAAAGATTGTAACTTTCAAAATGTCTTTTACAAGTTTCCAAGCCTACTGAAAAGGCTGTTAAGCTTCAACAATAAATGAATCAAATTGCATTTTTCTTAAATCTTTCAAAGCTATGATTGCTGACACTTATTATCAGATTCTCCAATTAAACAAAGTATATCTGTAGATTATATTTGAGAATGCTCCCTTTATTATACTCAGAGCTCTAGTAGTAGTTCACTATCCAAATTGCCATTATGCATTATTCACTGTAACTGTTGTACACTTTTTAATATTTGGTTTTTGTGAAATACCAAGTTCGGAAGATTATGGCTCAAAGATGGTGTTTTCTTCAGTTTGAAAAATGGAATTAACTTGTATGGCAACTTAAGCAGTAAATATGGTGCTGCTCAACTGCAGATTGCTATAGGAGGACAACAAAGAGATGTCCCCAATTGCCATTTTTTTTAACATAGTGTACCAAATAATACAGTTCATTTCTCAATTTTTCATCTTATATTCATCATCAGGTATTTCTTCTTATTATTATAAAGCTTCCTCAGATAGATATACAATCATGATTACAAAATGAAAACATAAAATTTTTGGATTATAACAACATTTTCCCTAATAGTTATATTACGACATATTCTACTCTGTAACAATCATATGCAAAATATTAATATATATTTCACACAACTGAGTGAAAGAAATAAGTTCTAATTACATCTTGTCATAACCAAAGAATGATTTGGAAGTTGTTAAGAGTAAAATTTTATATTATAGTATTAGTTGTGTATGTATGTAAATCATTATAAATAAATAAATCTGTAAAAAAAGTATTTTTTTTTTCTTTTGTCAAAAAATTTTGCTCCCTCCCCTTGGAAAACATCCAGTGGATTCCCATAAGTCCAGTTGTTAAATATTTTGAATATCACCTCTCAATATAAACTGCTCACAAAATTTAGGGGACATTGCGAAATGAATATAATACACCCAAAAAACAGAGGCAATTCAGTTTATTTATTAAAGAACATCATCAGAGAATCAAATGACACGAAAGGGACGTTGTCTGAATATGCAAATGAGGTGCAGAATCCATTTATCGGGATTGAGCAGGATGTGACACATGGACAGGGGTTAACATTCGCATGTCAAACGTAAAAAATGTGTCGCACATTGACTGTTCTGTAGGGTGTATGGTCACCTGATACTGCTACAACACACTGACGGAGATGAGGCATGGAGAGGAACAAATTGTTCGGCAGTTGCAGTGGGATTCGTGGCCACTCGCGCACCAGTGCAACTTCCAGCTGAGGAGTGTTATGGGAGGTGATTAGTGACTGGCAACACAGTCTTCCTAGTGCATCCTAAGCATGTTACACGACCACCAATGCGATGGCTGCCCACATTATGATTCCACCTCCACCAAAGAAATTTCTTTATTGCACGAAACGTGGATTCTCCTGTGTTCTATGTTCACGCCAGATCAGGGCAAGACGATTGCCAGGCTGCAAGCTGAATCTTGTCTCGTCACTAAAGAGAATCGTGGACCACTCTTCACAGTCCTAGGAAGATACATTTCAACCCACCTTCTGCGGGAACACATGCCATTGGTCGCCGGGCATACAGTCCACCGTGACGGAGTCGATTTCGCACGCTCTGAAAACACACCCGTTGTCCCCGCAGCTCAGTCGCATTGCTTCGCCGGTTCCTTCGTACAATTAGTGTCAGGTAGCGATCATCTCTTGTAGCGGTGGCACTTATGCGTCCCTACCCTGGTCTTCTTCTTACTGTGGCAGTCTCTCTGAAGCGATTCAAAAGTATGCTAATCACGCTTTGGGAGTTCCAACCACTGCTGCTACTGTCATCTGTGTTTGGCCAGCTTCAAGACGCCCTAAGACTCTCCATGCTTCAGATTCAGGTAAACCACGTTGCAGGGGGCATTTTCAGGTGACACTCAACGATTCTGCCACTTTTTGTTGATCGAGGAAAGTGGAGATAACCCAGCAGCTCCAGCCTCTTCCTATAGGATTGTGGGCAAACATGCAAATTAACGTTTTGCATCACATTTGCATATTCAGATAACTTCCATTTTTCATGTCATTTGCTTCTCTGATGATGTTCTTTAATAAATAAATTCAAATGCCTCTGTTATTAGGATGTTATATTCATTTTGCAATATCCCTTAAATTTTGTGAGCAGTGTATTTTATCAAATCATTCTTTGGTTATGGCAAGGAGTAATGGGAAGTTTTTTCTTTCACTCAATTGTCGCTTCTCAGATAATATCCCTGTCTCAACCAGGATTTAACGAATGGAACTGCGTGAAAGTCTTTCACAGATTTTCCTATTAAATTTATAGTAATTAAGTGACTTGTTGTCGTTATTAGTAGAGAATTTCGTTTAATATTGTAGGAATTTGAAACCTACTGTGGGAATTACCCACTGTAACATTTTTTTTTCACATACACAACACACTTGAAGTAAAATTTCAATAGAATTTATTTTAAATTCTAATTTATTAAACTTTGCGTTAAATTATTAAACTTTGCGTAATCACAAGTTTGATTAGAATGATAATGATATTCAATTCTATATTCAACAATATAAAAACTTCTCGTACAATTCGAGTTCAGTTAAGCGTTCAGTTTTCTTCTGGTGCCTATTTACTTCAATAGTTGAAGAACCTCGGTTCTAAATATCTGCTTGACATTTATTTTATTCTTAAATAATAATTCTAATAATATCTTTAGTCTACTTGATTGTCATTGTTTCAAACTTAAATACATAATTATTCTTCCGTTTATAATTCTCTATCACTGAATAGCTTATATTCGCACTCAATAGTTCTGTTAGTAATAATTTCTTTAATTACTAATATTTTAATTCTCGCTGTCCCGTGATGAATCTTCACTAAGATAATAATTTAATATCACTGTTATTCTTTAATAAGAGTTTATCTGGACTACGCCGATAAATGGCTTTAAGTTCACTACGCCGATAATTGGCTTTAAATTTACTACGCGATAAATGGCTTTAATAATGTAATATTTTCATAATGACTTTTATCGTATCTCTATTTTAATCTCCGGCTCACTTGGGTATTTTCCATTCACAATATCCTTGAATGTTCATTTGCATAAAGTTCTAATATTTTCTTCGATATTTAGTTTCTCCTTATTTCCATGCTTTGGAACCTTCCGATAATAAATAAAATTTACTCACAGTTCAGAAGTTCTTGTAGAGCACTTTTCGTTTCCATTTACATATCTCAACTTTGCGTTGACACAAACGCTGTATCTTTCCATTTGAAATTCGTGCCATTCGTCCCTTGTCAATTTCGTTCTTCCCGTCAAGCTTTGCAGTTCTCTTCTCGTAGACATCGCGTCCACAAACTCGAGATCATAATTTTAAATACGAGAATTCTAATTCAACTGCTTTAATTTGAAATCATAGCGCGCTGCCCAGAACGAGGCTGCGTTTCTCCTTAAATTTATTTTTCCTCCTGACGTCAGGATATGCAAATTTATAAATTATAATAAATTCAAATCTTTTTAATTTAATATAAATCTGGATTCAAGCCGTATAAATTTTACTTTTAAATTCTTTTCAAAATATTATTCGTAATATTCTACAAATATCAATAATGTTATTCATTGTGCTAAAACTCTTTCAGCTTTGACAGAATTAACAGTGGGAATAGTACACAAAGCAATGAATTATGAAAGCAAATTAGGATCGCGTCCACTTAAAGTCAAGGTTGCAAAAATACAGGAAATATTTATAACATTTTGCTACGATATGTTAAATTTTATGTTAAGAAGATTAGTAGAATGTTTGTAAATAAATAAATCTATGGATATCCTTCTGTTTTCTTTAATTTTATTTATAATTAATGATAATTATAATTAAATTTGGTAATGTATAATAAATATGATCAAAAGAGCATCCAACAATACCACACATGACCAATGTTCTAATTTTAAATTCCAAAGTTGACCCTGATTATCCCCACTTCAGAGTTCTACCGGATATCAACAATGCCACCATTCTATTGGGTACTATTTGCTAATGAAAATTTTCACCCGAACAATCTGTACCCTGTGATTTTCGAGAAAAACGTGATAAAAGTGTTATGATTCGTCCTGTATATATATCCAGTTTTGTACCAGACATATCTATTTCTATTTGAATCTTAAATTCAATTTTTGCTGTAAAAAGCCATTATATAATACTTAAAAATATATGCAAATTGAGATTTTTATTAGGTTTTCCATCAGAGATAAATGACTCATAAAGTTGAAATAATAAAAGTGCCCATGTTCAGACCTTTTTAGAAAATTAACTGAACATGTCTCATAATGATTTTGTGACTGTAATTAAAAAAAAAAAAAGTCAGGCTTGAAACTTTTCTTCGTCCTCTAACATTTACATCTTGAAACATCATTTTTAAACGAAAATCAACGTAAATGCCAATCATTGGGCATTAACTCAAAGCCAAAATTATATGAATAGCAAAAAAGAGCTTATTTTGTGGTAAAGGAGATAGGTTTTTGTTTCAGATTCCTACAATAAAAGGAATAGGTTAATTCATGTACAGCTTAAAAATATAAGTACAAAGCAATCGACACAAACATGCTTAAGAAAAACAAGAGAAATAAAATAATGGTTCTTTTGAACCAATAATACATAAGAGTTAACAACATAAAAATAAAAAAATAAAAAAATATTTCAAACAAATTTATTATTTTTGGCCTATTTCACATGAACTTACCCTTTAGACTCTACAAAACTACATTTGGCTAATGCCTAGTTATTCTTTTTTTTTTTTTTTTTAATTTTGTTTTCTTTTATCTATGGGCTCTTAAAATCTCTCCTTGGATTTCCAGCTTAGGAACCACTTTTCTACAGAGCTTTGAACGCTTTATTACATTTAATCTTCAAAAGCATGGATACCACAACTAAATTCTAGGATTTTTATGCTCACCTCATTTAAGGCTGCTAATTGAATTAAAAGAATTTTTGAAAAATAAATAATCCATTCCAAATAACGTCTAATATGAAACAGTTTAAAAATTATTAAAACTCGATACTATGAACTTACGATAATCCCAAACAGATCTGAACTATTTAAATCAACTACTATCAATAATAAAATAATAAAATAACAAACGAAACCAAAGATTGTAATTAATGACTGATATAGAAATAATTTGTAAATATCTGTATTAACTGTTTCTACTGCAATTTGTTCTAATATCTTTAAGTGTTTTAATTTGGATCACCTTTAGCTGTTGGGAAATTAACTTCCATCAAATCACACTTGATATAAAACTTTTGCATCTTAAATGTTTACACACAGAAGATCATGTTAAAACAAAAATAATGCAAAAAATAAAATTACAAAACATTAATAATCATATGATTTCACATACTTTAAGTACAGAGATCCAAACTTTTCTGGAGGAGAATTCAGCGTGAAAAAATTCCTGACCTCTGCTGGGGATTGAACCTAGCTCTCCCAGCCCACAGCTAAGTATGTTACTACTTGGCTACTACGCCCACATCATACAAATATGCAGTCAAATATAATTTAGTGTATGCTCAATTATGGATTAAAATCAAACGAAAACAGCAGAGACATATACATTATTTCTATAATTACTTTTTAACCTTTTTTTAAATATCTCCATTAAAAGTTTTCATTTGATTTTGAATTCAATATCAAATAAAACAAATGCTGAAACATATAATACATAATTTTCAATAGTATTAAACTCTTAATTAATATTTTAAATTAAATATTTGAATTTTACCAGCATCTCGTTATACATCTGCAATTTTGTAATCTTATGTTTATGATTTCGCCAGAATAAATCTGCAAAGTCTTCAAAGGACGTAACTTTCAATTTGTTTCTTGGAAATTTTGATGAATGGCTAAAAACTAAAAATAAAACAACATGTTACATTCAGCTTTCTATTAACATTAAAAGAAATTATAAACATAAGAAAAAAGAATTTCTAATTTAAAATGAAAGTCAATGTACAATTTGTATTTCTAAAAGAGGAATTTGAAACCTTGTAATAGTTCCTAGATTCCTGATATTGGTACAGAGCAGGGTTTGTGAGAGGAAAAAAAAACCAACCAAGTAAACTTAAAAGAAGGGAATTTCACTTAGAAGAATTCTAACCCAGTAGCAAGAACCTGCAATAAGTAATCTTAAGTGGCTCGAAACAATTATGAATAAAATATCTGAGAAACAATTTAGCAGTTTTAAATTACAATATGCTTCTTTTGACACTATTTTATCTTAATTAACAAATTGATGAAGTAAGTCTAACATGCTTGGACTTCATTGAACGAGATTTCAATACAACTCTAGTAATTTCTATTACTGATAATGTATCATTTTGGGGATAACAGCAGTTAGATTCATATATTCACAAAGGATACAATAACTTTAACTGATAATAATATTTATCTATTTTGTTTTTTATTTCCTAATGATAAATTGATACTGTCATACTGAAATAAACCTAATCTCTGTGATGCAGATCCACTGTCAATGTTTGAGTAAGTCTGAGCCAGTCACTATAAAATCTATAAAGGTTAAGTCAAATGAAAGCACAAACAATATTGGAAAGTTGTATTTGTATATACAGGGTGATTCCAAAAGGTGGGTCAAAAATTGAGCTGTAGGTTCTACTCAAGAAAACAAACAAAAAAGCTCCTATAAACATGGGTTTAGAAATGAATAGTTTTCCAGAAAAACGTATTGTATCATTATTCAATGTAAGAGTGTTTGTTTCTTGTTTTGTTGGCACAGTATGATGCGAGAAAACGTATTGCAAATATTCATGAAATGAAACACAAATAGGCAAAATATATTAAAATGATTTAATAAACAGAGTTGAATAAAACACATCAATAAATTAGTGAATGTGAATGAAGTTAAACACTACTGCAGCAACAATTAATTTTTTTGACTCTTACAATGTTTACTGCAAACTACGTTTTGCGCTAAAATTATTTATTTCTGAATCCATTAATTGTTGTTTTTGGTTTACAACATCGTTTATTAAATCATTCATTCCCTATTTTGCTTATTTGTGTTTCATTTTATGAATATTTGCAATACACTTTCTCGCATCATACTGTGCCAACAAAACAAAACAAACAAATACACCTACAATGAATAATCATACAATATGTTTTTCTCGAAAAATATTCATTTCTGGACCCATGTTTACATGAACTTTTTTGTTTGGTTTCATGTGTAGAACCTAAGTCTAAATTTTTGATCCACCTTTTGGAATCACCCTGTATACTTCAATTAAAAATATGCTGAAGTGATTCTTAATACATCCAATAAAATAACGGCAAAGTTCAGTTTTTGTTACCAAGTTTTATTAAACAATTATAAGTTGAACTAAAACAATTGAGTTGATTATGGCTGTAGGGCTGTCAAAATAGAGGAGATGAAAAGATCAGGGATTAATATTTTTTTCTTGACCTTTTCTGTAATACCTGTTCTACAGATTCCAAAGGATAAACTGAAAAAGAAATCATGTTGTTTACAACAAGAACAAGAATAAAACTGTAACCCCAGTACAAAATAGTGAGACTTTGGAAAAGGATAATGAAGACTCAAAGATTATGCTGTGTTGTAAAATATGATCTGCTATTCGGGTAATGCTGGTAAAACAATGTGACAGAAACTTAATCTCATGGAAGTTCAGACTTCAAGTGAATTAGATGACTGACTACAGTTCAGCTACTGTAACAACGTAGATGACAATGCCTTCTGAGATTTAATGAACATAAAGTAGTAACAAATAGGACTTCTGAAGAAGTAATTCTGTCAGATACTTATGAAAAAGAAGAGGCAGATAAATTTAATGATGAAGTTCCACATAGCTGATAAGGCCACTTAGAAATGGCAGATCAAACCGTAATGGTTTACTTAAGAATACAAGTGACCCAAGATGCAAAAAAAAAAGAAAAGAAAAGAAAAGGGTAGAGCATCACCAATTAACAGATTGTAGTTGGCATGTTGAATGCTGGTTGGCATGTAGTGTCCTCAACAAGAAATAGCTGATTGATTGCAGATTCCAATCAACGTACACAGAGAAATGTGTCCGAGCACTACAGATTGGAGAAAGTTCTAGGGATATTACTGCATCTCTTAAGTCCCATTACACAATTCAACATCTCCAAATCTTCATTTCATAATACTGCAGTTGACAGATGTGCATCTGTATGGACACTGAATACAGATCGAAAAATAGGTATGATGAAGTTGGAATACATATTAAGTGAACCATTTTACCAACTACAATTGTCAGACACATGTTCTTATGTCTACTGCTGATAGAGCTACAAATGCTGGATTACCAATAAGGCTATGAAAATCTGGTGCTGGCTATCTGCCATAGCGTCAGTTGGATTCTTAGCTGTTGTCCTGAACAGTATGTATGAAATGGTGTCACCACAACAGGTGGTCTCTACCTTTATGGCACAATAGATGAACATGTCTCTCTCTTTCTACCATTCCAATTCTCTGTTCATCTACACTTGGAAGCTCTATAATAGCCACTAATGCCAGTGGTTGCTGAGATGCTGGTCTTCAGTTTTAAAATAACAATAACACTGGTCTACATCAATTTTGCTGCACACATGATTCTCTGCTCAATCAAATAAGCCTAATTAACGAGAAATTTAATTATTTTATTAAAAAAATATAAGTGAATAACTTATATTACAGATACTGTAAAAAAAAGAAGATAATATGAACTTTAAGAATATCACTATACGAACAAAATCAACCAAAGAAGCTAAGAAAGGAAACAATCAAGATACGCATTACCAAACAAATGAAATGGAATCAGCTCTAGAAATACGTCAATTATTACAGGAGGTAAGGGAAATCAAATCAAAAATACAGGAGATAAGAAGTAGTATCAACTACATTCATGAACATTATGAAGAAATTCTAGATAAATTATCAGCCATAGAAGGAAAACAGGAGAAAACTGAAGAAAGACTTTTAAAATTAGAAGAAGAAAATGATAAAACACAAGAGAAAATCAAAAACTTTGAACTAGAAATAGACAATCATGAGGAAAAATTAAGACAAAATAACCTAGAAATAAATGGAGTTATCCAACTACCAAATGACAAATTGCAAAAAAGATAGGTGTGAAAGATCAACTTCAAAATGTAAAGGTTATGCATAGAGTTCAAACTTTTAATAAGAACAAAATAAAGCCTATAATAATCAAGTTTTCAACTTTAAAAAGTAGATTAATCTGGATGGAAAAAATGAAAGAAAAGAAACTCTTAAGAAATAATGAAATTTATGATAACAATGACACCAGTAGAATCCATTCTAATGAGAATTTAACGAAAAGGAAAAAAACCCTATTTTGGAAAACAAGAGTAATTGCAAAAGAGAAGAATTATAAATTCACTTGGACAAAGTTCCATAAGATCTTAGTAAGAAAAGATGAAAATTCATCTATAATAAAAATAATGAATGAAGATGATCTTTAAAAAAATGATCTAAAAAAAAAATATTTAACTAATGTTTGAAACATCAGATCAAAAAAAATTAAATATTTAATGTGATTTTGAAGAATGGTATATAAATAGAATAATAAATCAGTCTTCTGAAAAAATATTATATTTAAATATACGAAGTATAAAAAAGAACTTTGATTATCTCATTTAATCTTATAAAAAAATTTATAAATGAAATAAATATAATAATTTTAGTAGAAATAAACATAAATGAAAATGAAATTAAATATTTTACCCTGGAAGACTATAGTATGATATATAATCTTAGGAAAAATAGAAGAGGTGGTGGGATAATAATGTATTATAAAAATGAATATACATTGATGAATTTTCAAATTGACACAATAACGTTTGAAAATATTACATGTGTACTTAAATATAAAGATATTAATATAAGTAAAATTGATAATAGTACAAATTTAAAAAAATTATTAATAATTTATAAGCCTCCTCTAACTAATAAAAACTATTTTCTTAAAGAATTAGAAAAAACTATAGAATATACTCATAAAAAATTGGAAAAAACTAATAATTTTATAATTATTGGTGATATGAATATTAATATTCTAGAAAAAAAACCAATTCTTTGGTACTGAAATATTTAGAAATTTTTAATATTTATGGCTTGGAGAATTTAATTGATACTGCAACTAGGGAAGTACAGACAATAAAATCTTATACTTCAACATGCTTAGATCACTGTTTTACTAATTTAAAAAATAAAGATACTAAAAGTAATATTATACAAACAGAAATATCAGATCATTATATAATAATGTTAGAAATAGAATCTCCTCCCATAAAACAACTCAATACAGGATTTATCATTTATATTTTTTGTATAATCAAAAATTAAGTAAAAGTAATCAAAATCTTAAAAAATTCAAAAGACACAAAAATATAATAAATGAGGAATTATTTATTAAAAAATCAGAAAACTTACTTAATAATATAAGAAATAAGCAAATAATTGACCCAAATAAAATATTAAATAAATTTGTAAAAATTATAAATAAATCTAAAAAACACATAAGCAATAAAGAAAAATATAGAGAAAACCATGAATATCATTATCAAACTAAAAATAAAATAAAAAACAAAATTATAAACATGAATGGATAACAGATGAAATATATAGTCATATCAAGGAAAAAGATAAATTATATAAAAAACATAAAAAACAATAAAACAAATAAAGAATATAGAGAAATTTATAGAAAAAAGAGTAATTGGTTAAAAAACCTAATATAAAAAACAAAGCAAAGATTCTATCAAAATAAATTCCTAAACACTTACAATAATAATAATAAGACTTGGAATATAATAAATAATATTATAAAAAATAATGAACATAAAATTATTGATAAAATCAAAATTGTAAATTAATAGAAAAATATAACTATAAGCAAACTGATGAACTATTTGGTAAAACATTTAGTAAAGTTGTTAGTACATGTAATTGTAACACTAGAAGTAATAATACAGATATTGAAACTTCAATAAATTCAATAGTGTTTCATATACCTAGCATTGAACATATAATAAATATAATTACATTAATGAAAAATAAAAATACTGTTGTTATTGATAATATTGCTGTAAAACATATAAAAAATTATATGGATATATTTGCAACAATATTTCATAAACTTATAAAAGCCATGTTTGAATATGGAACTTACCCAAGTATTTGGAAAACTGCGAAAATAACAGTATATAAAAAAGGAAAAATTGATGAAATAAAAAATTATAGGCCAATTTCTGTTCTTTCCGTTATGTCAAAAATTATAGAAACATGCTTAATTAATTCAATATATAACTTTCTGTATAAATATAAACTACTAAAAAAAGAACAATTTGCATATCAAAAAAATTTAAGTACTGATAAACTCTTTCAAGATTTCCAAAATATTCTAAATATTCTAAATAATAAATTTAACGTGCTGTGAA
>JAFIDM010009631.1:135627106-135640971 GCA_023159025.1 Thereuonema tuberculata | reverse complement strand
TCGCATCTGAACAGTAGATTCACTCCATTTCATCAAAATCCTAAGGCCCGTTTTCAAGATATAATTTACAAGAATTGCTCGCGTTATAGTATTTCACTTGATATATTCATTGTTAACTCATTGAGATATTAACAGTAATAAAGACTTAGGTTCCATTGTTTTTCTGTGGAAATTTTTGTCATCTTCTGGACAATTTCTTGACAAGGGTCCATTTGGAAAAGATTTCAAATATAAAAGATCTTCCCTATTCCTCAAATATGCATATCAAGAAGATCCATCCAGTGCTTCAAAAATTCTTAGGGGACAAACACACACAGACTGACTGACTTGATAAATCTCACTTTCCCATTGGACAGTAGATTAAAGATGTAGGTTAAAGATGTACAGTTATAGCTCAGATTATGTGAATACCAAGTTCTAATTAAATCAACACTAGGATGACAGTAGAATTAACAGCAAAATTTGGAAGCTGAACAAAGCAGAATCCCAAAGATAAGAAAATATTGTACATTAACAATGGCAGGACTATTCCATGTCAAATCCACTAATTTAACTGTTCTATGGCCATTTTGAAAAGATTTTTAAAAAAATTAGAAAAGATAAAAATATTTTATAGAGTTAAAAAAAAATCTACGTCTGAATTTACACCTCAAAATTATGATTAAAGTAGGAAGGCAATTTTTATGTCACTACAAATTTGAGAATGGAATATTTCGAAAATCAAGCTTTTTATACAAGCTATTTTATATACTATTTCCATACATCCAGAAGGATATTCTCAAAATTTCATTCCTCAGAACCAAACCTTTGGCTTTTTGAAAGACTCCAAACAAGTCCATTGATCCAACTAATTCAATACTCAGATCTTGATACCTGCAGTGGTGAAATAACAAAATCTGAAAATTGTAAGAGCACTTACAACCTTTTTGTAGACTTTCAAGCAGCGTACGATTCTTGAATAGGAACACTTTATACAAAGCAATTAGCTTATTCAAAGAAATTATTAAATGATAAATATAACAATGAAGGACAGCAAAAACTCGACAAAACCGAAGTATGGCCATCTGATCACTCATTTATATGTATGACTATTGTAAAACCATAAACTACACAGAAAAATATCACTGGGCAGGAATTCATATTCCTTATGTGACAGTATTTTGTGAGAGACATTGAAAATTGTTAAAACGGACACACAGGGGAATGACATTTCGATTCTTCTTTACTATTATACTGTTGATATTTTTCATAATAAATATTTTGTATGCTAAGATGTTTGCACTTGTGCTGCAACTGTAATTAACTGTCCCTTTTCAAATTTAAATTAATTTCACCAGCAGTGTACAAAATAAGCATAGGACATGAAAAAGTCCCATTTATAGCAAATGACTCTCAACAATTAAGAAAAAACTGTTAACATAAAATTAGTGTAATAAATAATTTTGATTAAACAGATACAAATACAAGTATTTCACCATCATGTGTGCTGATGTCAGATGGTCAGTACACATGGATGTCCATCATGATAACAAACAATCTGCCCTAATAGCAAAAAGACCAATCTCCTTGCCATCTACCGATTGTCATCCATAGAGGCATAGGCATAGAGACTGCTTACTTCAATGACAAGTCTAAAAAGGCTTTTGACTGTATTTGTGATTTATTTCTGATTCTTGTACCTGGTCTTACAAAAAGCCATTGCCCACATAGATTATGGCAAGTGCTGAGACGGCATACAACTATGTCACATACATGAGAGACAGCAAAATTGAGGTACAAATTCAGTCAGTCACTTCTGAAATCCTGATGGTCCTCAACAGGCTAAAGGCTGCTTTACATGTACCGTTTCACAGGCAATCTGTGTGCCAACATCGCACCTTGGCAGGATGGAAAGCACATTGCCCCTTTTAGAATGTGTTCTAATTTCAAAGAGATGGTATGCCATCTCGAAGGAGCCATCTGACACAAGCGCTCTTGGTGGCGAATTGTAGAACTTTCGATTTGTATTTATTTATTCAAAATTACCGATTACAAAAATTATATGCACGAATGGAGGTCATCTTTTCCTTATGTTTTCATGGATGCTTACAGAAAACGGTACATTATGAACCAAAATCATTACAGAATTTCAGCCTTAAAATTTAAATCGACGAGCGATTGGAATCTCGAAAACACATATCGTGGTTGGTTGAGATTTAACGAGAAATATCAAACTGAAAACAAAGAAATACAATAAGATGAAAACAAAAAACAAAACAAAAAATGAATACTTCTTATTTTAATGAATTAAAAACATTCTTTCACCTATTCGATACATTGAAAAATGATTTTTATATAAAGCAATGGTATTTTTTTTTTGTAAATAAAACATAGGAATGATGACAACTGAGAAAAGTAAATTTTCCGTGTGATGGAAGATGATATGGAACATGTCAGACAAGAGTTTTAAAGCTTTTCATTCACTGGCAATCTATCCTGACATTGCCATCAATATAGCCTACTCAAATGGCACTCTAAAGCAGCCTTAAGGCAAGGAGATCCACTAGCATGCATGCTGTTTAATATTGTCATAGATAAGATGATTCGTGAGGCAAACATTCAAATTTGTGGACACGTTTTTAATAAATCTGTCCAAATACTGGCCTAAGCAGACGATATTAACGTCACTGTTAGTACTGAAATAGCGGTCACTAAAATCAAATGTAGAACTGAGAATAAAGCAAGGAAAAACGAAATATATGTCAACTGAGCCAAGAAAAAAAATAAAAGATTTAACACCATAAAAATTACGAAAATGTAATTTTGAACAAGTGGAAGAACTCACTTATCTTGGCTTCAAGGTAAATACTTGGAACAGAATAAACGAAGAAAAATTGAGATAAAGATTATGGCTGCAAATAGGAGTTTATTTTAGATTACAAAGCCTTTTGAAATCCCACTGCACCTCAAGGAGAATTAAAATAAAACTGTACAGAACTCTTATTAAACCAGTCCTAACCTATGCATCAAAATGCTGGATGCTCTATTAAACCAAATGAACAAAAATGGGACGTGTTTGAGAGCAAGGTATCGAGCACAATTTATGGAGCAGTTTTTGATATGGGTACATGGGGAAGGAGATATAAAGCAGAAATATACATGTTATACCAAGATTCTAAAATTACAATGGACATTAGAATTGGTACTCAGATGGGCTGGTTACATTCAATGAATGGATAAGGAAAGGAAACCAAAATAACTCTTGTACTGCAAAGTAAACTGGAAGAAGAAAAACTGGAAAAAACAAGGTCAAGGTGGTTGGACAAAATAAATTAGGATGCAAGAAAGATGTGAATCAGAATGTGGTGGAGATCGAAAGGAATGGAGGACTCTACTAAAGGAAGCTCAGGCTCACTTAGTTGTAAAGCTAATGATGAAGATGAAATTTGTAAGAAACAAAGTAATAATTTGCTTACAGTGTATAGTAAGACATATCAGAAATACAAACTATGTTAATTTTAATGGTGTAAAACAGCATTTGTACTGTAATAAAATGATAAATTCCAAGTATAAATTCAGTCAGTTGGATTTAAAATAACTTAAAATGTAGGTACTTCTTGCAGCTGCTTGAATTCACCACATCCATGAGATAAGACATTACCTGCTTCTAACTGCAAGACACAATTCAGAGAACACATGCAGCACAGCAGTTGGTTGCAGATCTCTCTGCATCCACAAAATGAGCAGTCTCAAGGAAACTTCTCCTGAAGTTTCATCAAGGCCATCCTTATGCAAGACCAGCTGTTTGTCCCTTTAATGTCCTCACAAACATAGGTTTGACTGGGTTGGTCTGAATATCACTGAACTGGACTCCAAGGGTTCAATGATTTTAAATCAGCACTGTTACTTAGAATTGATATCAACTCACTAACATCTCGGAAAGAGACAGGTGCGTATGTGACAAGTGTGATGATCTGGATTGGGATAACATTCAATGGTCATACTGATTTTCATATTTTTTCCAGGCAATATTAACAGCAATTGTGTATTGTAATGACATCTTGGACCAATATCTTTGTCCATTTCTTGCAGCAAGGGTCCTACAACAAAGCCTGTCTCCATAGAGCTTGCCAGTTAGATCAGTGTCTACAGAAAGAAACAATCATCATTTCATTTATCATGAAAGAAACAATTGCCATCCAGATCTGAACCCTGAAAGAGAATGGATTGAAGGTCTCAATCCCTGTAATCTACAGGAGCTCAGACTTGCTCTTCTACAAGTACTGCAATTAATCCTCATAGCAAATCCTATTGGAAGCATGAATTTCAGCCAGAGGATATCAAACATGCTATCAACAAAATGTCATTGAACCTTTGCTTACCAAATGAGAGTATCAATAGTCTATGTTGAGATTTTCATGAGACTGTCAACAGAATTCTCTCTTCTATCAGAAACATGTGCTTCAATTTCAGTCACATTTATTAAAGGATTTTTTTTTAAGTCGTGATTATTTTATTTGTTGTTTAACTTTTGAGCAACAGTGTAGAATAAATCCTATTCTAATCCAATGATTTATTTGAAATATATATCTTATTACTTACTCCTAGGCTCTACAGCCCTCGGAGAGTCTTGGCCTCCTTTATGACAGCTGCCCACTCATTTCGGTATCCAGCTTTTTGCCTCCACCTTTTCACTTCATACCAAGATCTTTTTCAACTTCCTGTAACCATCTCATGTTGGTTGTCCAACTTTCCTCTTACCTCCTGGTTTACTATCCAGAGTTTTTTTTTAACTAATCTTCCTTCATCCATCCTAATTACATGACCCATCCATTGCAATCTTTACTTTTTAATGCCTGCTACTAAATCTAAATCCTTGTATAATATCAATAATTCCTGGTTGGTCCTTATTCTCCATTCGCCCTTCTCAACTATGGGTCCATATATATTTCTCAGTATTTTTTATTTCCTAAGAGTTGAGTTTCATCATATCTCTCTCTGTCATGGGCCATGTTTCACTCCCATACATCACAATTGGTTTAATCATAGTTTCATTTATTTTAATTTTAACATTTTTGCAAATAGCTCTGGACTTAAAAACTTGCCTTAAACTATAAAAGTATCTGTTGCCTGCAGTAATCCTTGCTTTAATTTCTTCCCCAACTTCATTCCTTGAATTTATCAAGGTGTTTAAAATTGCTGACTTACTCAAAACATAAATTTCCTAAAACCAGAGGTTATCTTAAATTGGAAGTGCCTCTCCTTATCTTCATGTACTTAGTCTTGTTCTCATTTATAAGTAAACCTGCTTTATATGCAGCTTCACATAACTGTGCAGCAGCTTCTTCGATCGCAGTCATTAACTGAAGTATTACCACATCATCATTATAAACAAGATACTGTCTTGTCCTATTGAAAATTGTTCCCTTCAGGTTTATCTTGATGGTTCTTACTGTTTTTTCCTTAACTATATTAAAGAGAACGCTTGACAATGCATCACTCTGCTTTAAGCTGCATTTCACATGGAATGTATCAGATAACTGCCCTTGGATTTTAACTTTGCACTTAAGTGTTCTCTAATGTGATTTTAATTAAATTTACGAGTTTTCTTGGGATACCAAATTCATTCAAAATTTCATATAAATAGCTTCTATTCATGGAGTCAAATGCCTGTTTGAAATCTATAAACAATAAATGCAGATCGATATTATATTCATAAAATTTCTCAAGAATGGCTCTCAATATAAATAGATTATCAATAGTTGAACATCCTTTTCTAAAGCCACTTTGGTAATTCCCCAGAATTACTTCTGTGAATGATATCAGGCTATTATAAAGTAAATTGCTAAAGACTTTATAGCATACATTTAGTAGGGATATTCCTCTGTGATTAGCAAACTGCAATTTATCTCCTTTCTTGTGAACAGGACAAATTATTGAAGCATTCCAATCATCTCTGTCATCCATATAATTTTGATTAAGACATGTATTTCTTCCCATAATTTTATATCACCGTATTTAATCAATTCAGCACATATATTCTCCTTACCTGCTGATTTATTGTTCTTTAATATTTTAATAGTTACAAACACTTCATCTCTGGTAGGGGATTCACATTGTAAATCAGGTCCTAGATAAATTTACTGTTCATCCATTTGTATGCTACAATTACTACAAGGAGTCGTCAAATATTTTTTTTATTTGTCTATAACATCTTGATCATTTCTGTTTAAATAGCTGTCCTTATCTTTGTACATAAGAGGTTCTTGGTTGGAATCCTGTTCATAATTCCCTAGCTATATAATAAAACTTCCTCATCTCATTTCCTCTGCTAGCTTCTTCAATGGATTCCAGTATTTTCCGTTCGTGTTCCTTTTTCTTTCTTTTACACACATAAAGTAGAACCCCAGTAATCCGAGGTGAGGCTGAGTCCAAGGTCACGCAGGGTGGCCAGTCAGTATCAGTCTGCTTGCTAATGTGATCAGTTCATTCGACAGTTTTTTAAAGTTGTAAATGCTTATAAAGAGTCTTTTCATGTAACCAGGTAACATTGTTAATGTATCTGTAACTTTAATATCTAATATAAATTAAATTTGATTCGTTTTAGTTGAAAAATCCTAGTCTTTTTTTCTTTTTTCTGTGTAATCCGAGGTACAATCAGCTCCAATTACCTTGGATTACCGGGGTTCTACTGTATACTTTTATTTTTATAATCATCTACACTTAATCTTATTTTCCTATTCAACATTTGAAGTCTAACTCTATTTCTCTCTTCAATTTTAACTTGGCATTCTTCATCAAACCAATCATTTCTCTTTACTTTTCTTCTCATACGATCACTTGTTTAGCTACATTAATAATAATTTCCTTCAGATTATATCCACTTCTCTTCACTACTGTTCTTTTATAGTTTATTTTCTTTTGTACATAACTTATTAATCTCTTTTTTTTATGTATTTACTGATTTCTGTATCATTCAGTTTCCTTACATTATATTTCTTTTCTCTCACACCTCGTACATTTCTGAATCTTGATATTCTGTATCAATATTTTATTCGAATAATGATCAGAATTGCAATCTGCACCTCTAAAGCTTCTAATATCCATAATATTTGAGACATGTTTTCTGTCTGCCGTAACGTGGTCAATTTGATTGTGTGTTGATCCATCAGAGGATTTCTAGGTTTCTTTATGAATGTTCCTATGCGAGAAGTAGGTACTTTTAATAATTATTAATTGCACAGTCAATAACTCTTAACCCATTATCATTTGAAATTTCATGTAGACTGTTTTCCAATTGTTGAGCTAAAAGCATCTTCTTTTCCAATCTTTGCATGAAAATCTCTAAAATGACATCATATGCTGATATTTTATGATACATATGATTGAGTTTATCTTAAAGCGGTATTATAATCAAAGAAATAAAAGAAGAAGGTGAAAGAATCATCATTCTTTACTTTAATAACTATACAGAGTGATTAAAAATGTTTTGAACAATTTCAAAACTTTCCTGTACAATCACTATTGCAGTTATGATGCGACGAATGGTACAGTTGGATAGAGCACATATTTAAGTTTGTTTCATATGCACTGCTTATAAATATTCAATATGGCCCCCATTGTTAAAACAACACTTGTCCAAACGATATTGAATGTCTTCCCAAACGCGATGTAGCATTGATCCGTCTATTGTTGTAATAGCAGTGGAAATGCACATTTCATGTCTTTGAGATCCTGTGGTAAGGGCGATACAAACACCTTGTCTTTAATGTATCCCCATACGAAATAATCACAGGGAGTAAGATCTGGAGAACAGGGAGGCCATGTCAACAGCTGTTGATCATTTGCACCTGCACAACCGATATAGCTTTGTAGCAACCGTTCGTTCAGATGGTCGTATACGGCTGAATGGAAATGGGGTGGTGACCCATCTTGCTGCAGAATGAAGTCATTCGTGTCGTTTTCCAACTATGGTAACAGCCATTCCGTTAACATGTCAAGGTAGTTGGCACCTGTGTTCTCTGTGAAGAAGAATGGGCCGTACACTGTGTTCACTGACATGGCACAGAAAACATTCACTTTCGGGGAATGCCCCAAGTGGTCCATGTAAGCATGGGGGTTTTCCGTTCCCCAAATTCGGACATTGTGATGTTTCACTCTTCCGCAGACATGAAAAGTGGCCTTGCACTGAAAATGATAGTGGCCGCAAAGTTTTCAACTTCACATCGCTGTAACATCGCCTGACAGAATGCCTCGCGAAGACGGGGGTTGTTCGGTGTCAAATGCTGCAGTATTGCATGTATAGGTGTTTCCACAGCAAGTTCCACACAGTTGGCTGTGGGATGCCCAGTTCTGCACTTCCTTTGCGTGTTGATTTGTTAGGGCTACGACGGTACGTGTCCTGAATGTGGCACACGTTCTTCTCAGAGACTGTCGGTCGGCCACTCGACTTGCCCTTACAAATGCACCCGCTTCGCTTAAATTGCTCGTACTAGTTACGAATGGAATTCTTGGCAGGTGGATCATTCTGAAATTTGGTGCGAAAACCACGCTGCACCACCATTACCGACCTGGTTGCATGATATTCGAGAATACAGTACGCCTTTTCCGCACCTGTGGACACCATTTTGTCAACAACACCATCTGGTGAGCAGCAGAGGCAATTGTTTGTTAAACGGCACAACAGGCAATGACCCACTGCTGTCACATTAGCCAGGACTGCATAATTCGGGTTTCCAGTTGCCATGTGCCTAATGTAGGTCATATTTTACAGTTCTGAGATATACAAAACAAACTTGAACATGTGCTCTATCCAACTGTACCATTTGTTGCATCACTCCTGCAATAGCGATTTCACAGGAAATGTTTGAAATCGTTCAAGCCATTTTTAATCACCCTGTATAGTAAAGAATTAGGTAAAATTTGTAATAAATATGATTATAAGGTCACGTATATTTATCATAATAGATTTAAAAAATATTCTGTGTTCTAAGATTAACAAAAGTGAATTAATGAAATGGGATTAGTATAGAAAATTGATTGCACTGATTGCAATATGTCTAGTAGAGACCAACAGAACTTTGAAGGAATGTGTGAAAGAACACGCTTACCACATAAAATACAAACATATTGAAAAATTAGAATTGGCAGATCATTGCATAGGTAAAAGATATCTTTTGAGTAACACAGTAAAAATATTGGCTTATGAAAAAGACAGCAAAAAAAGAAAAAAACATGGAAAGTTTATTGATTAGAAACACTAAACAGAAAATTTAAATAAATACGAAGGAGTTGAAATGAATGAAAAAACAACAGCGTTGGTTAGTAATATAACTAAAGATTGTTTTTATTTTTCCCATCAACAAAGTCAATGATTTGATTTATTAATAAATTATAACGAGTTTGATTGTTTTTATCATTGGCAACTTGTTTTTTTTTTTTTAAATTGTCAGCTTACAAATTTTACTATCATTATTATAACCTGTTTATCAATTGTCTCATAGGATAACATGCATAATTATGTACATTTGGTTTGTTGTTTATTATTAATTGTTAGTATTGAAAAAGAAACAAAGATTTGTTCCGAAAATTTGCATTTTATATTATTTATTAAAGTTTAAACAAATAATTTGCTTGAGAAGAGGAATTATGTTACATCTCATTAGTTCCATCTTTAACTGTTTAAGCTTGCCTCCTCTGTATAGCTACAAACATTCCATGTTGCTATATAAAAATCCATTACCCTTATATCCTTTTCTATGTAAATCAGTCCAGTTTCTGTCATTAGGTTTCTGAACAAGAGATTTTTTACGAGGTGAGGCTATTAACCTCAACCTCCCAACTGGGTATCTCTTTTTGTCTGACCTATCACCTTAGATCCGTCCGGTGTGGGTGACCCCACCAGTAGTTATGCTACTGTCGTAATGCTCTTAGGCTCCTTTAGGTACACAAGCTTCTCCACTGTGACAAAGTAGAGATACCTTCGGAGAGGATATATATCTTATAGCATGTTCAAATGATAATATAAATAAGAAAATCAGATTTTTATTTATTTATTTTTTACAATGCAAAATGTTGTAAATTTTTTCCGAATAAATTTGTCAAACTTAATGACAGAATATTAATAGATAACTAACTGAAAAAATAAAATATTGTGCTTGGTTACTGATCCATTTCCAATCAGGCAATATTTGAAATGAAGTTCTTGATAAACAACTCCACATTTTCAATCAGAATCTTAACTTAAGGCATAAAAACACAAAAATTAAGAAGAAAAAAAAATTATATATACCAAAACATCAGCGTAATCAAAAAACAGTGATGGGACAGAATATCTTGCAATGGAAAGGTTCTAAAGAATGTAACGAATATGATAAAAAATTTATCTTGCGGGACTTGAATATAACAGAACATTTAAACATGCACATATCAATTAAAAACTATTTAATACATTAAATACATGATTGATTTAAGCAGCCTGGATCGACTGCTATTTTCAAGTGAAGAAACATAAAGAAACTGAAGTGAATAAAATAAGGAGAATGACCACGTCTAATCAAGTTCCTTAAGCAGAGTATTTAGGCATTATCCCAAACTTAAAACTTAAGAGGCTTTAAAATAAACAAGATAAACAAGTTTCAATCATTGCATAAACATTTAATTAAAGTGAGATGTTTGAAATACAAAAACACCCTTTCTGGCTATAGCTTTGATTATCTACAAAGTTCAGCTTAAGTGAAAAGTCTCTTTAATGCTTCGGCTGGTTACTAATACTAGATAACCCTATTCGATAATGGCCCTACTGTTTCGTAAAGTTCATAAACTTATTCTTCATTTACTTTCACTAGTTTCTTTGTACGGTTAGCCGTAGCTAATAAAATCACCGAGTCATTAGTTAAATCGCTCTAGATTAACATTAAATAGTATGCGTTTCTAGTCTCTGTTTACTAACTCAATTTGGCATCTAGCTGTGTGTTGTGTTGGTGAGAAAATCTTAAGGTTTCATACTCACTGACCTTGCTTCTAATGACGATAAATCCTTACAACGTATCCAGATCCAATCGCAGGATTAGACACACTAAACTCGCAATCATTTGTGTGAATCGAACATAATCAAATATGGCGGCTTGCCATGTAGAACGCACTAACAATAACATTGATTCTAGGCTACGGAAACTGTGTATTTCCCAAATACTAAACATCGTGACTTCGCTGATTCAGCACTTCAGTAACTCCTCAATCAATAGCACTATTCACAAGATTTGCCAGAATTCTCGGATAAACACATTTTACCGAGAAGAACTTTCCTGGCTGGACAAACTACGTTGACTTTTCACTTAGAAACGTTACACCAATCACTAAGGAAACCACAATCACAATTGTTCAATTCGATGCACGAACAGAGACAATACACTATTGTTCACAACGATGAACACGCGGAATGCACACTACTTTTGTTGGTTATTCTTGGTTAGTCGTCATCATATCACAGTTAAGTTCTGTTGTATGAAATGCCTAATTATTTGGATCAGAGGGTGAGAGCCTTTTCCTCGAATTTCACATAAATTCGCCGACAGGGAATTGATCCAAAACTACAGAAACAATACCCGTTATATAATGAAAATTCAAAAGGAGACAACAACACATCGGAACAGTGAAGGACAATCATACAGAAAGGAGTGGTTTTGACATCATAAATGTAGCAATACTTAGTTGTCATGGGAACCTAGCAACAAACGCCCTTTGTTATGGAAATAGCTGAAAACAGTCTGAAAAAAAAAAAAAAAAATACACACACACCCGTCTCACCATACAGAAGGGTTATGCATCGGTATGACTGACAGAGAAAGACAGAGTCATCTTCAAGAAGCCTATTTCTTCTTTTAGTTCCCTTTTCCAAAGAGTATTTTGCTGTACACTTAATGATAGAGACTCACTACAGCAACCTTCAACTTCCAAAATTCGGACAGATTCCTTACACTTCCTAAGAACTGCATCATCTCGTGACCAAAAATAACAAAACATGATCATGATCACATGTCCGACTGTAGTGTGCTCTTTAAGCCAGATACTCAGAGCCCGGTTCGTTTCTCCAACTTAATTACAAGATTTTTCTTTGAATTTAAGACCAAATCATTCCTGGAACTGTTGAGAATACATTCTAATGTGTTGTTTGTATGCTAACATATTCTCAGGGCTGTCCTATGGGAGTTGATGACATCATAGCCACTCCCCTCTGCATAACTTCTCCTTCACCGTTCCGATGTGCCATTGTCGCCTTTTGCATTTTCATTATATAATGGGTGTTGTTTATTTGTTTCTTCACTTGAAAATAGCAGTAGATGCAGGCTGCTGAAATCGACCTCGTATTTTAATGTATTAAATAGTTTTTAATTGATATATGCATGTTTAAATGTTCTGTTATAATGTAACAAATAGTTTATCTAGAAACTACCAGCCTTATTTAGCTATACATAAAAGGCTCTGCTGGCAAAAATGATAACTGCTACATATCAAACTAAAATGGCATGTAACATGCTAACTTAACAAATTTGATAAAATTTCTTATAGTGTAGTCATTTTAAGTCAAATTTTGGTGATTAGTTTAAAAAATTGTTACAAGCATGGGCCTTGGTATGTGGAAAGTACTTGATCAGCCCAATAACATACTAAAAGTCCCCAAAAATCAAACTTGTGCTATGGCCGCCATCTTGGAAAATGGCGGCTGAAATGAACTTTCTCATGCGCTTGGCAGCAACCCCTATAGGCAAGCCCCGAATTGAGATAGAAAGATAATTTTGGTGTCTACGTCTTCGTAAGGGATTACTCTATCCACTTATGTGCATTTTATGAATGTCAGGGGTCCTACGGGAGAGAGGGAGGGTAAAGTTCGAGCAATTTAATCAATTTTGTCCAACTTTTTTGTTTTTCTTCTTCATCTTCTACAAATTGAGTACTATCGTCAGAAGTGTAACCTCCTTGGAATCCCTGTTCCATTAGCTTTCCAACGATGTATAGTTCATGGCGCTGGGATAATTAGGAGCCGTGCTACGGCCACCAGTGTGAAGTTCTACGACTTCCTTGATTTCACTGGCAGACGTGTATGAAGGGTTAAGATATTTCTATTCTCTCAGAAAGTATGCACTGTAACCAAATGTTTTAAATTTGTATCTTAAACTTGAATTACCAGGTGAAGATCTGCTGCATAAAATATGTGTTGTGGCTTAATAGGTGGGATTAGAATGGGACATGGGTGCGAGGCTAAATTGTTGTCAGAGTGATGTTGGACTTTGGACATTGGGGGAAGAGACAGAAGAGACATCATCAAAAGAATACATGTGTTTGAAAGTGAACCATATGGAAACAGTGAATTGTGTTTTGTGCAATGAGAACCTCAGTAAAGGAAAAACTGTGATTGTAAGAAAAGGATTTTGTGGACTTATTGCAGCAAGTAAAGAAAGAGAAGATGAATTGTGGCAGAAGTTTGTTAATCGTGAAGAAATTAAAGTTCACGATACTTGCAGAAAAATCTACACAAAACCAAGCAGCATTAAAGCATCAAAACGAAAACGTGAAGAGCAAGAACACGAAGAAAGAAGTGCAGAACCTTCACGAAGATCACGATCATCATTTTGTTACAAGACTTGTTGCCTATTTTGTGAGAAAAATGTAATAACTCCGAATCGTAAGTTGTCGAAAGGTAGAAGAAGGCGAATTTCATTGATTGAAACGAAGGAAATTCAGAAATCTGTTTTGACTAAATGTAGTGAACGTGAAGATCAATTGGGTGAAGATGTGAAGTATCGGGTAATGAATGTGGATTTGATAGCAGAGGAGGCACGATATCATGTTGATTGTTATGTTAGTTTCAGGCGTATAAAGGAACA
>JAFIDM010009631.1:135594254-135627006 GCA_023159025.1 Thereuonema tuberculata | reverse complement strand
TATATATATATATATATATATATATATATATATATATATATATATATGGGTTGAGGGGCAAATCCTCGAGGGTTTTCAAAATATTCGATATATATATTTCAAGATATTCGGAGTTTTCAATCCAGTATTGCCTTATTAGCTCACTGCTCTCATAAAGAAGCAGGTGTTACCCTAGACTAACGGTATGTTGCTGGCCTGAAAATTCAATGTTTCTGGGTTCGAGTCCACTGAGGGATGGGATTTTTTTTTTGCCTTCTTTCTTTATGATAATGTAATTTCTTTCTGTTTATGTTATGAATAGTAGACAGAAAACCAATTTAAGATTAGAAGTAAATAGATAATATTCTCGTTAACTTTGATTTTTAATTCATTAGTTACTTATTAACTAAACTTTTTTTTTCTTATCATGTTGTGATGATACTCGTTTACTGTTTGTATTTAAAATTATTTCAGTTGTGCTTTTATTTAAGAAAAAATTAAGTTTTTATGTAAGAGTTTGAAATGTAATTCTTCACTAACTGAATTTTATTTTTTCTTATTATAAATAAAACAAAGTTAGTTTTCTCGTTAATTTTGGCATTTTAGAAGTACTTTTAGAAGAAAAATAAAGTAAAACATATACTGTAGATAATTACTTAACTTTTTTTATTTTTTAATATGCGAATACTCATTTTATATACAGGGTGATTATAATTAAAGTTCAAGTTTCAACATGCTGTAAAAAAGGAACCACTGCTAGGAATGATCTGTAATTTGAACTGAATATACTCGAAGAAAGGGGAAATGGTAGGGCATAAGAAAAAAATAGTTCCAAATGTTAGCAATAAAATGCGCTTTAAGCATCATAATATGCAAAATACGAGATGTGTCATGCGCACGACACATTGCATGTGCTATAAAAACGCGGCGTACATGGCATTTTCCTCATATTGCTTCTCAGAAGCTCGCCATGACTCTCTCAATGAAGGATCGCGCTCTGCATGTGAAGCTCTTTTACAAGAATGGTGACTAAGTTCCGGACAGTAAAGGGTATGAAAAAAGGCTGTGGTCTGGTGTCTGCCAAGGGTCTGGAGAAAATGATGAAGAAATTCGAAGAGACAGGTTCTTTTGAAGAGAAATCTGGCAGAGGGAGGAAACCAATTGCTTCAACGTCAGTAGAAGATGTGACCACAGAAGTTCAGTAAGAGACGAGGGGTGGTGTGCATACTTTGGACAAGCCTGCGAGCACGGTGCATAAAATTGTACGAAACATCCTCCATTGCTATCCATACAAAATTACCCATGTTCAGGAGTTGCTTCCTGCTGACCTGCCAGTAAGAGAAAGGTTTGTTTTAGAATTTCTTGCTCGCTTGAAAGTCGATAATGAACGGTCAAGGAACATTTTGTGGACAGACGAAGTCCATTTCCATCTCCAAGGACAAAGTCAATTCTCAGAATTGAAGAATATAGACAACGGAAAATCCATTCGCACATGAACCAGTACCTCTTCATTCTGCAAAGGTAACTCTGTGGTGCGGGTTGATGCAGCGTTTATCGTAGGGCCATTTTTTTTTCGAGGAGATGGGTTGTGCGGGTCCTATTACCTGTAACGTCAATGGTAAACGCTATGAGAGTCTTTTGTGCAACCACATCATTCCAACACTTCAACAGCGTGCATGTGTGGGTAGCATCATTTTTATGCAAAATGGCACTCCTCCGCACATTGCCAAGCCAGTGAAGCAGTTCATTAAGAGGCATTTCGGAAATGATAGAATTATCAGCTGTCATTTTCCAACAGCCTGGCTGTCAAGATACCTGATCTTAATCCTTGTGACTTCTGGCTGTGGAGTTATCTGAAAAATGTTGTGTTTAGTGGTCCGATTGCAAACTAAGCTGAATTGAAGGCACGCATTCCCCAACACATTCACAACGTGACCCTTGAGACATTCCGATCTGTTGTGGAACATGCTGTTTCTCGGTTTCAACTTGTGGCAGAAAACGGTGGAAGGCATAATATTGAACATGTCTTGCGCAAGTCTCACGATAATTAACAACCGATTTCATTGTTGCTTTAAATGTGGTTTTTGGCCTCAGGACAATTAAAAACCGATTTTTTTCCATCCGATGGGGTACGACCTTGATATGGGTGGATAGGCTTTAAACTAATAGTGTAACAACTGTTGTATGACTTGGAAATCATTTCTTCAGTAAAAACCCGATATAGTCATGCACATTGAACAGTACAGTTAGTTCAATGTGCAGCTCATACCATAGCCATCGTATTGCGATTCAAATGCCACTTGTAGCCGAACCCATTTATCTTATGACGCTAAAAGCACCATCTATTGCTAACATTTGGAACCATTTTTTTTTATTATGCCATGCCATTTCCACTTTCTTTGAGTATATTCAGTTCAAATTTCAGGTCATTTTGAGCAGTGGTTCTTTTTTTACAGCCTGTTGAAAGGTGAAACTTTAATGATAATCACCCTGTATATAAAAAAAATGTTATTTTTTTTTTAAGAAATGTTTTGCTTGGCAGTGCTCTGACAGTGTTGATTATTATATGGATCTTAACAGTTAATATATAATAACTCTTCTTGCTTTTTCTTTCTCAAAGCTGGAAAGACATCTTTTAAAAATTACAACTTTTTATACTTGTAGCAAAGGATCTTTATCTCAATGTGCTGTTTAGTTTGCTCTCAGTTTAACCAATACACATGCAACTTTTTTAATCCAAATATGAAACACACATGGAATTTTTATGCATTTAATCCATTAACAACTACATGAGTTTATCATTATTGCAAACATGTATTCCGTTCAAACTTCTCAATTTAATTCTTACTACACTTATTTCACTATTTAATTTTGGCAGTTACATATAATGCCTAACTTCATATAATCAATCGAGAACCTTTACTCCAGAAATCCTATAAAACAACTTTCTTTAATGTCCACAATATTTCTTTTTTATTTTTGAAATACATCATCAGGTGTATGAGAGGACAAACTATTCTTTTTGCCTCTACATAATATAAGGGCTACAAAACAACTAAAAGAACTAAAAACATTTTTTATATTAAACAATGAACATAAATAATGATAATAATTAAACATTAACAATAACTATGTTTCATAAACAACAATAACATTCTCTAATATATTGAAACTTGAATAATTTATTTTTTCATAAAATCTTTTCTATAATTATAAGAAGCACTACTAATTTTAAGGAACTTATCTTCATTGAAACAATTTCTACTATTAATAAAACATGATTCTATCATTTCCTTCTCTTCAGAAATTACGACTTCAATATTGACAATAGGATCTGGGTTATGTTTATATACAAAAAATGTTTTTAGTTATGTGTTGTATTATCATTATTGTTAATGTTTAATTATTATCATTATTTATGTGTTGTATTATCTTTTTTAATAACTATGCTACAGAATGATATACTATCAATTGTTTATATATAAAAAATGTTTTTAGTTCTTTTAGTTGTTTTTGTAACCCTTATATTATGTAGAGGCAAAAAGAATAGTTTTGTCCTCTTATACACCTGATTAAGTTTTTCGAAAAGAAAAACGAAATATTGTGGACATTAAAGAAAGTTGTTTTATAGGATTTCTGGAGTAAATTGCTTACAATTTTATGAAAGATGACTTTAATAGAGAACCTTTCTTTTAAGAAACTAAAATTATAACTAAAGTTTCAGATTCCAAAACACACTAATAGTTTTTATGTAATCTTGATTACAGAAAGAGGGACAGATAGGAGGATGGAGAGGCATGATTATTGGTATGTATTCTCTAGTAAATTACCAAACCTACAAAGTCTTGGGGTAGCTGTGCCAGTAAGCCATTATTAAAAAAAGATGTGTAAGACCAATAATGAATGTCATTAGCAATAATTCTGACAACAATAAACTGAATATGCCATTTTAAGAAAACAACAAAAAATTAAAGCCCCCAAAATAGTTATTCTAAATGATGAACAGTACCTGCACATGACCTTGCAGTTAATGGATAAATTGGGGGATAGCATCCAAAAAACAAAACAAAAACCAGGCTATCAGCATGGTAGAAACTAAATTCAATAACAGTATAAAAGCATTATAAAGAACTAAACTTACTGACCATGGAACGTAACTAAAGCTTCTAACTAAACATAGTAATTTTCCTACAATTACAGTAAAACCTCGTTAAGTCGTCACCCGGATAAGTCGTCACTCCGTTTAAGTCGTCGTTTTCCTTTGGTCCCGACAAGGTCTCATACACAATAATGTAAAATAACCCTCTTTTACCCGTCACCAAATTTAATTCTACTCCTGATAACTCGTCACCCTCAAAAGTGGCCAAAAGCATCTTTCTTCTCCATTTTGGATGCCATCGTGTTATCTTTTCAGCCCCGCCCATTCACTTTAAGAAAGCTAAGCCTTTACGGGAAATTTTCGACCACGCCTATCACTTCATTCCTTTCCTACCCGTTCTAGTCCAGGGAAATTAGACATTGACCCGGACATTTGAAATAAGCTGAAAATTGGTAGAAATGTTGAGAATAGTGTTCTGATTGATATCCCAAAATTCCCAGAAAATCTATCTTCGGGAAAATCCGCCATTTTGAAAAAACCGCAGCCATCTTGGATATTTCGAGTTTTAAGCATAGCAACGGAACCGAGAGTCTGAATGTATTCGTTTTTGCGTCAAATTACGTAATTAAGGCTGCATTACCTTCCGAAACACTAAAAATTAATAATTATAGACCAATTGTGGTTCTTGAGAAACAATAATAATTAAGTAAATGCGGACAACCGAAAATTGCTCTAAAATTGTAATAAATGTTATTGTAACACACAAAAAAATTAATCAAAGAAGACTTCATAACACAAGGCGTGAAATACAGGCTGAAGCAGCAATACAAATACATTATTAAGGGTAAAAGTTAGGTAGCTTGTTTCGTGTTACCACTGGAGCTCGACTGCCTGTTCACTAACTGGCCAAAATCTTTGACGGTAATGCATGATCTGAAGAAATATAACCTATATTGGCGTCAATTTAAGGCAAGTAAAAAGTGTTCTTTAAATTTTGTAGATATTTAACGTTTCTATGACAACACGTCTGCCAAAGGTTCAACGTCGTCATCGATATCCGAGTCAGAGTAGTCCATATGATTTGTGCTGCGAAGAACACGGTGACCCAGATGGTAAACGTCCATGCCTACGCTAGAGCTGCCCGCGTATATCTGCTGATGCAGCTGTCGTTGGCGATCTTGATCATTCAGGATGTACAAGACGCAGACTCTCTTCTCAGCGATCGCTTGAAAGAAACACACTCAGACCTCCTCTCTGGAACGACTCCGGTGGATGACGTTTTGTCGTCAGAGTATATCGCCCAGGCAGCAGAGTTGTTCGACGCAAAGCTGAAAGGCATCTTTTCATCTGGACAGCTCACTGCGAAGCTGTGGGTGCGATACTTTGAGATGGTTGGCATCATGTATCTGTTTGTCAGAGCTGAACGTTCTGGAGATTGGTCTCTTCCCTTGCTCTGTCCAAAGAATGATTCCGTATTTCCACTCTGCGGGACATGTCAGCTCGAGGATGGAGTTCCGGCAATTTGTTAAGGAAGGCTGCTTCACTGTCAGGAGATCTGCAAAGTTCTGGTCAGGCATATGGACCGGTATGACTATAGAGCAAGTGTTGATGAGAAACATGAAGACGGCGGATGGGCTCACACGTGGACGTGGATTGACGGATAACGTCATCAGGTTTGTGCAATGCCTTCATCTGCAAATGTAAGAGACGCCACTGAAATGTTTTGTGGAGTCTTCGCCGAAACCTCCGACCAACATGTGGAGCTAAGAGAGTCTCGGCAAGTGAGAGATAAGGCAGACGTTCGCAAGATGGTAGACTGGCTCCAGTCCCACCATCCTTTTAACGACTCAACGAACCTTCTAGTGCCTTGTCTACCGGTATAGTAGCCGACGATACAGTTAACTGTTATAAGGCTCTCTCCCGTGGTTTGCAAGCTGTCACGAGTAGTTTCCCTCTATCCTAACTCGGTGAACTATAAAATAATAAATTAAAACAAAAATAATAAAAATATAAATTCTGAAGCACCTTTAGCTTAGACAACCCGAAATCAGAATGGAGGAGTAATTGGATTCCGGTCTGAGGTTCCTGGGCCCATATCCAAACCACAGCTAAGGAAATCCCCCAACTGAAATCGTTCCTGTGAATGCCTAAGACTATTTAATCCTCCGCTAAATAATGCGCTTAATGATTAAAGGCAATTAACCCTAAAGATAGTCTCCACTGGATTAACTGATCCAGAATAAAATGACTTAGAATTCAAGTACTTTGTCAGGATGTACAAGGTAAATATATTAAAGAAAATCATTAAATGTTTATTCTAAGTAAAATAATGTAGATAAACAGACAAAATCAGATGTAATATAATAAAGTAAATGATTTATTTATTAAACACCTTATAACTAATTTTACACTTAAGATTCTTTCTCAAACCCTTCCCTTACAAAATCCTTATTATGGCCAAACGCCATTGACCTAGTTTCTGTAACGATCAGCTGTTGATCTACACCTTCCCCCCCTCTCTCTCTAATGTGAGATCATTGACCCTTCCCAGAGAGCTCTCTTACCTAAGCAAAACCCCAAACATACAAAATACAATGTATAACATTAAGATTAGCATATTAAACACCTTAATAAGAATAAAATACAAATTAATTAAATCTCTCAAATACTTAAAATATCAATCAAAATAGAATACTTCTATTTTAACCCGCACCAAATAAAACACACAAAGTTCCGTGTTTATTTTTACAAAACCAAGATTGGTCACACTTTGTAAATTAAAGTTCTCTTTCACAACTGGCGAATTTTCCCTCCAACAGTTTGTTTGACAGTTTGTAAGTTCTTGTCACCGTAACTGGTTAATTAATGTCAGTTTTCCTTTTCCCTTCAGGGTTTAGAACACAGAAGCACCTTTTAAGTTTACACTGACGTTCGGCAATGGCTTCTCGCCTGGTGGTCAGGATCGGGCGATTCTCAATTTCTTTTCCTTTTTCTTTTTCTCTGCCTAAACAGACATGAGAATTTAAGTTCAAAGCAACTTCTATTTTTCCCGCCCGTCTTCGCGGTCGGTCGGCTATGGCTTGCGGCACAGGAAATACGATCTTCCCTAGCTTGCCGGAGTTTATATGAAAATTTTACTTACAAGGTGACGACTGTCCCGTCGGGTGGTCCTCCGTCGGCCGTTCCAGTGGATAAGAGCGCCGCTGCTTCCTGTCGTCTTCCGGGGCTGGTCTTCCCGCAGAAACGACTTGTGGAAACGAAGTTCATCACACGAACCTCAGGCACATCCTTCGGACATCACCTCTTCCGTCGTCTAGTTAGAACTCCATAACTTACGTACGACGAAACAAGACGCTTTACACCTGGGGTTTCAAGTCCAACGTATCCCGTCGTTGCCCCGAGCGCCGTGGCTCTGCTCGGGCATCCCGAAGCGGTCGCCTCAGCGAGACGATGTGGCCGTCTCGACGAGACGAATTGGAGTGTCCAAATCCAAGATACGATTCTGCTCTCTCACATCATAATTTTCTCCCTGAATTGACCTTTTTCACTTTCATCCAATGGGGCACTCTTAAAGAGTTCACGTGACCCCATGACCCCAAGCTTTTGCACTCGGCACTTCGTGACGTATTTCCCTTTTTAAAACCGAAACTTTATTACTAAGGTTTTATGGGAATGTGGAAAAAATGATTATCCCACGCCAGTCTGCCATTGCAGTGGTTTTCACAAAAAACACTGATTCTAAATAAAATACATTATATTCACACAATAATATTTCAGTATTCAAGTAAATAAAATAAGAACATTAAAATTAGTAACATTTCTTTAGATAATTTCAACACCATAAATACTCCTTTACGAAATATAAAATTCACCCTGAAATATAGTAATTAATTAAAGTAAACATCTCAAATCCATAATTACACTGTAAGATCAAAAATTTCGCCTGTTTATCTTATTACGGGGGTGACAACCTACATCGTTACAAAGCAAGGAAATCAATCACAGGTCGACGATTCAGTAAAGTCCACTTGAAACGAAACAACAAAATCACGACTTTTGCCACTGAGTCTAAAACGGTCATGATCAAAGACACTGTCGTCGAAATCAACCCTAATTAACTTTTTCACCGATTGCTGTGTGTTGTACGTGACGATGTGACCTCGAGAAGTACCTGACATATGAACTTGCAGCAAGGCCTCCAGCGCTATTGACGGGATGTTGATGCGGAAAGGCACTAAGTCTGGATTGATCGACGTTTTAGAAGATATAGCGCCGTCCAAGACAAATTTCCAATGAACGCAGAGTTTACAGTCGATGGCGGGTTCCTCCTGCATCGGGTTGTGTGGGCGCGTCCAGCGAATTTCAGCCACATCTGTCTCCAGTATGTGAAGTACGTGGAAAATCAGTGGATGTGATACCACTTCTGCTCCGTTCAGAAAAGGCACAAACGGATCTTTGAAGAAGTACAAGCTTGTTTAAGGGAGACAGTGTCGGTCGTCAACTAATAATTCTACGTTCCATTTTTATGGAGAATCGCCTGCCGGAAGCAGAGTGGGGATGGATGAATCATGCAGGTCAGCTGACACCCATTCCAACTAAAGAAGAACCAGCACCGGAGCGGGTACTGAACATCATATCCTGCAACTGTAGCTGTGGTTGTGAGAAGAGACGTGGGTGAAGAAGAAACGGTTTTCCTTGCACAAGTAAGTGCGGCTACTGCGCAGGACATGGCTGCAAAAATCATATGGAGTAACCTGACTCGGATAGCGATGACGACGTTGAACATTTGGCCGACGTGTTGTCATAGAAACGGTAAATAACTACAAAATTTAACGACCACTTTTTACTGTTATTAAATCGACGCTAATGTAGGTTATATTTTTTCAGATCATGCATTACCAGTGAGTGAAAGATTTTCGCCAGTCGCGCTCCAGTGACAACATGAAACAAGCTACCTAACTTTTACCCTTCATAATATATTTGTATTGCTGCTTATGCCTGTACTTCACGCCTTGTGTTATGAAGTCTTCTTTGATTCATTTTTTTGTATGTTTTATTATTACATTTCTTATAATTTTAGATCAATTTTCGTTTGTCTCATTTAAATAAATAATATTCTTTCTCAAGCACCAAAATTGATATATAATTATTAATTTTAGTGTTTTGGAAGAGAACGCAGCCTGAATTAAGTAATTTGGTGCAAAAACGAATACAATCAGACGCTCGGTTCAGTCGCTATGCTTAAAACTCGATAAATCCACGATGGGGGCAGTTTTTTCAAAATGGCGGATTTTCCCCAAGATAGATTTTCTGGGAATTTTGGGATATCAATCAGAACACTATTCTCAATATTTTTGCCAATTTTCAGCTTGTTATTTCAAATGTCCGGGTTCGGCCACTTTTTTGTCTAATTTCCCTACACTATTCGGGGGATTTGGGTTCTTGGAATCTCGCTGCTAATTATTCAAAGCACACTTCTCGCTGCGACTTGAGTGGAGACGTTTTTCTTGACCGCTCCTGAGTAGGACTTCATTTTACAGCGAGTAAGCCCCGCTATAAGGGCTATTTTTTTCTCTTACAATTTCGTGGTTTGATTACGTTTTTAACATGCCAGGGAACGAAAACTTACCTCGTTATCTTTTAAAGAAAAAAAAAAGACTTAATTTCACTTTTTGAAAAATCAAATGGTTCTAAAAAAAGATTACTGATTCAACTAAGCCTAAATGGAAAGCAGTGAGAACGACAATTGAATTGAAAAAAAAGAAATCGTTGCGGAGTTTGAAAGTGGAACTCGTGTCTCTGACCTGGCAACTCAGTATGGCATGGCGAAATCAACCATATCGTCTATACTGATATAGAAAGAAATAATAATAGAGGTCTATATATTTATTGTTTTCTTAGTTTTTATTGGATTTCACTTATTTCACAAGTAAACATGCAAAACATTCAAAAATTTTTAATTTCCGTTGATAAAGGATAGATCTAGTGATCACCCTCGTAAGCAATGAGATGTTGTGGTCAAATGACCATCCAAACCCTGATACAGCAGATGAAACTTAAGAGAAAAATTAGGTTTAACAAGCTGCATAAGTGAAATCGTTTTTTAAAGACCCAAGAAAAATTCAAGTGCTATTGTCAGTGGCCAAAAAAAAATTATGATAATGAAATTGTTGGAATAGCATACACGGAACATAGGAATTAAGCATGAATTTGAATCCTGAGATTGTTATAGGGGAGATGGGATATGCAATAGACAGCCAAAATGTAGATGCTAAATTATCTCTGTGAGATAAATGTTTATTAAGCCAACCACTGATAATGTCGATCCTGGACATGCAGAAAGAGTGAGACAATCATCAGTTAACATTAAACTGTCAAAGACAGGAAAAAGATGTTGGAAACAGTAATTGAAGATCATCTCAAGTAATAAAGCAAGTCAGGATTGAAAAGCTTTGAAGTAAAAGTCAAAATGACAACAAACATTCAAGAATTCTTTATAACTATAGCTTTAAGACATTCTGATATTCAATACCATGTATTTGGAAGAACATGTAGGCCGACATTCAGTATTACAGTGTGTGTCGTAAATTTGGAGCATGATTAAAAATATCCTGAAATTGAGACGACAGTAGATGGAATGCTAAATGGACCCAATGCAATGTCAGAATAACTGGCATTTATGAGAAGCAACAGGTAAATAACAGGGTGAAATGCCGTATTAACATATTACTATGTTGATGGGAATAGGCAAAGTCCCAGACTTGAAATCTCGGAAATTACAGATTGTTACAGCACAGAAACAAAATTTAACTGAAATGAAATCCATCATTTCCATCACCATCATTGCCATATCATCCTATTAATAGGCAAAAGTTGTACGATCTTTGTAAATTTGTAGATTTGTAAATTTGTAATTTGAAATAACCAATCACAGTGCAGCGTTGGAACACGTCAGGCATGACGTCACGCCCATGTTTAAAGATGGCGTCTCTAATATTCCTCTCACTTCACGGCGACGGATCGCGATTACATAATTACTATCAGCGTATTGAAATTTTCTTTCCCACATAAATGCAGTTTACACTGAAATGCATGAAGTTCATGCGTCAAAATTTATCAGAGAGTTTGTAAAACCTCGGTTTTTCCATAATTTTGGCTGTGGAGTCACTCGCTCACTAATCAACAAGTAGGAGACAATGACGATGCACGTGCCGTCATTGTTGTCCAGACAGGATTATTGGTATTGGCTGTTGGACATTCGTTATTGTTATTGTTGAAACTGGTAAATCATTTTTTTATTTTCTTTTATTTTAATAAAATTTGGCTTAGTCATTCAAATTATATGTGGGCTGTTGCGGAAGTCATGGCTTTTAAAAAATCTTTTTCAATCTTGTGTTTTTCAAAAATTTCAGGGTATTTCAAAAATGTGGCATTTGTTTTACTTCCGTTAATATTGCCTCAATTTCGACGAGCCTATTCTTTTAGGGCAGCAGGTTGCCATTATTTTTCATAATGAGAAACCGCAGCGCTGGCTACTACGAAAGTGGTGTATCAATTTTTTTTTTTAACATTATTATAATATTATTTTAACAAATAAGCCGATATTCAAATTACATATGGACTGTAGTGGAAATCATGGCTTCTAAAAAAATTAGCTTAGAACATATTTTTCAATCTTGTGTTTTTCAAAAATGTGGAATTTGTTTTACTTCCGTGAATATTTCACAGGTCACAACTAGTGGCATAGTATATTTACAAGTATAGATTCATTAACTAAGTTGATGTTCTTTGCTGGAGAAAACTTATTAAGTTGAATTGGTGCATATTTTTATAAGGTAGATTTACTAAGATTACTGAATTCTTCAAAATAGTAAAAATATGATTAAACATAACAAAACAGAAAAACATAATGGTATAATTTACATTTCACAATACAGAAACTTAAGATGATGAAAACCTAAGAATTATCATAAATTGAAGAGTGGCAACAAACAAATTTCTTAAGAAAAAAAATTAATCAAAATAAGTACACAAAATTTTAATGATATATGCACTATATGAATATGAAATAGAACCTAAGTAACAAGAGTTTAGTATTTTAAAAAAAGATCAGAGATGAAAAGGAGGAAAGACAAGATTTTTTCTTAAATCTTAGGACTTCAAGCATCATTATGCAATAAAGAAAAACTTACCTTTTCGCTTGAAGTAAATCCAGCATTTGAATAACCAAGTTATAAAGAAACTCAACCTTAAGAGGAAAAAAAAAAAGTAAGTGTTTGTCTTTAAGTATTCAATGACATACAAAATAAACAAAGAAGATATTAAATAAAAAGCATTACAATACAAACAACTGCATTAGTTATGCATATTATTACAATTTATTATCTTTTCCATTAACTCTAAAAATTAATTGAACTTTCTACAAATACTTTCACGAAGTGTTTTACACTCAACCTACAATATAAAATAAACATAAATATATAGTATAATACTGAACATCCTTAAGTATTAAATGACAACAACTCCGAAAATAAATAGATCGTGAAAACTTTGGAAAATGCATTACAAGAAACAAAAATTAAACTTTAATTAAGGTAAACAGTGGACAAATAAGAAAATTCTTATAAAGTAGCAAACGATTCGGCTTTTGTACTATTTAAATAATGTATGAAGTGTAAATAAGTGTCTTAATGTAAAGCAAATTTATATTGCCAAAATATAAATTTGCTTTACATTAAGTTGCCATGCTTTTTCAGAGTGTAAATCGAGACATGTGTTTGGCATGTAGGGCGATTCCTGTGTTTTACTTAAAAAAAAGTAGCTCAAATGAGAATATATTCAGACAAAACATCTTTTTGCAAATGGCTTTCCATTACTAGATAATCTAAGTTGGCCGCAAGAAGTAAAGTTGATTGTTATCGTCACAAATTCAAAATTTATTAGTAAAAAGAAAAGATAAAATGTGACTGTTACAAACAAATATTTTAAATCTTTTAAAATAAATGCCGTAATATGCAAACAATGAAGCAAAGGTAATAGTACTAAATACCAATCTTAGTGGTAAATACCAATCTGGTGATTGCAGGAGCATGCAGGCATGATTTTTTTTTTACCATTAACCAATCTTGAAGTTCAAACAGAATTGGAAAATGTTGATATTTACTTTATATAATTTAATTATAGTATTTTATATTCAAATTAGTCTATTTAATATTTTAGGAAAAAGCATTTTTTTGCTTCAAAGGTTGACTTCTCCATCATTGGTGTGAGACCCATTTCATATGCATGAATTAATCAATTTTTTAAGAAGTGTATTACCCAGCTTCAAAATAATTGCTAGCAAGGACCAAATTTGGCATAATAGATCTCATGCACCTAAAAACAACATAGGGAGAGAAAGTCTGGTAAGTGAGATCCTTACTAGTATCTCTAAATTAACATTAACATCCTTAATTTATTTCATGCACAGGGCCTGAGCCTGCAGCATAGAAAATTTCATGTATGATGGATTCCACTAGAAGATAAACTTGAATAAAAATTATGATGAAATGAAACAACTAGGTAAATAAATGAGAGAGTTTACACGATATAATAACATTTACAAAAATAAGACTTAAAAAATTTGGAGAACACTGACAAGTAAATGGCACGATAGCGTCACCGGAGTTGCCGGTTCAGACCATGACCATTCGAAAGATCTTTCATTTCACTAAGTCAACCAGCAAAATTGTAGCGGCAGACAGCCAAGGGTACAGGAGCTACGAGGAGTCAAAGTTAACATGGTGGCCTAAGGGAAATCACTTATAAGTCACTGCAAGAGGCTTATAAGTAGCCTACAACCTCAGATAAGGATGAGACAGACACAATAAGCAGATATTGATTGAAAAATAAGCAGGAAACTGTTATTGATCAGCTTCAAATCAGATACAATCGATGTGAAGTTCAGAGATTAGGGCGTGCGAAAGGCAGATACTCTGTTCACAGCGAGCACATTTAACGAATGCAATGCTGTCACACTTGAAGCACCTGACATTGTCGATCGAGTCGAAGCAGTAGTCATTAGGACTTATCCATGGATCAGGTTCAATGTCCAGGTACCCGAATTTGTAGAACACATACTTTATCATGTTTCTGAAACTAGATGAGTCTCTGTGTATGAGGCCTTCGGCAGATAGAGAAGGAGGAAAAACATTAAACAACACAAAAACATATAATAAGAAAAAGTACCTTTCAGTGTGAGGAGAGTGTAAGAAGGTGAGTGAGAGAGGAGAGAGATGTACAGAGGCAAAGGGAAAAAATAGAAGTGAGAGGCAGCAGAAAGAGGTGCTCTGCATGTGTCCGGCAGGCTGACCTGTTCCCGAACATGACCGTCTCCTCCTCCTCTCCTGCTGGCTGTCTGCCCGGCAAAGTCGACCAGTGAACTCCCCCTGGGACAAGCTTTCAGGAAAGATGCCACTTGCCGGAAATTCCGGTGACGCAGGCGTACCCTTCACCTTGTCAGTGAACAGAGTATCCGCCTTTCGCACACACAGTTCCCTGAACTTCACATCGATTGTATCCACAGTTCCCTGAACTTCACATCGATTGTATCTGATTTGAAGCTGATCAATAACAATTTCCTGCTTATTTTCCAATCAATATCTGCTTATTGTGTCTGTCTCATCCTTATCTAAGATTGCAGACTACTTATAAGCCTCTTGCAGTGACTTTTAAGGTTTTCCCTTAAGCCACCATAATAACTTTAAGCCCCTTCTAGCTCCCTTGGATGTCTGCTGCTACAATTTTGCTGGTTGACTTAGTTATGGAAGATCTTTCGAATGCACATGGTCTGAACCGGTAACTCCGGTGATGCTGTAGTGACCTTTACTCGTGAGAAGAGCATAAGATAGGTTACACATCTGCTTATGCAAATGAAGAAGTCATAGATTTTAACAGATAACATTCCTGAACACGATGACAAACGGTAATTATAGAGGAAAGAGGAGACAGCAACATAGGATTCCTGAAAAAGACCAGAGCTACCTTAAAGTAGGACTTCTCAAGCAGGAACTACTGTGTAGATGCTGGTCTGTTTCATTGTGTTTGAAGCAAATGGTCTGCATGCAAGGGATATGTTGATTTCTTGAAGGCTGGAGGAATGAGACAGATCATGGCCCTCCATATTAAATAATATGAAATTTGTCCACAATCAGTGTTTACTTTAACATAACCATTACTGCTTATAAGGAAGGTATGATATTTACCTTAAAGCAAGCTGGCTACTTTTTTTGGTATCTTTTCACAATCTTAGAATTGGGTTCAAAAGTATTTTATGGTATAAAATCAAAATAGGCAAAAAAAAACGCTGATTATATCAAGAAAAGAAAGCATTTAAGTAAAAGCACTAAATGTAGTAAACAGAATAAGAAAACTATGGCAATAAGTAACACAGAATTAAAAGATGAGTGTATTGATTGACAACATTTTTCACCATATTTTTAAAACAGACCAACTTTTTTTTTTGGCATTCATCCATAAGTTTCAATTTTTTCCTCAAGTCAAATGCAAACTTCTTCCAATTAACTTTAGCAAGTTTTTAATTTTTAATTGTATCAAATTACATTATTTATTCATCAATACATTATTCTGCAAACTTTAAAAGAAAAAACTGATAGTTTACGTAAAAATTTGATAGTTTATTAGATAGTGTATGGCATTAAAAGTTACAGTACAAGGGTATTTTGAAATTCATGACTACGAAGGAATAGAGAAGAGTTACATGAGAACAATATGATTACAAAGGCAATCATTTTCAGATTCCAAATATGAAATGGAGGAAATTTCAGTAAAGTTTATGCTTGATGAAATAAAATAACTGATTCCCAACATTATTCAAACAAAGGTTACTGAAATTGTTACAGATCTTAAATTTACGAAAGGAAGTCCCAATGTAATTGGAACTGGCTACAACTGTTTATGAAATGAAGGGGATTTGCTCATTTTTCACACAATAATGGCTCAAAAGCCGTAGCCAATTACGATAAGAGACTAATCGCATTTCAACACAATGTTATGAAACAGATGTGACAAGAACTACCTGCTCAATCAAACTACAAATGCTAACAAAATTCCTTTGTATTTCTACAAGTTGAACAGAAAAAAAAGGTGATATTATTTTCAGCTGGCTAAGAAAAACAATAACTGATGTTAATGTTCAATTCTTTTTGTTAGGATATTAAATTATTATTATAAAAATAATTTAATTAGTTGGAGTAAAAGTGTGAGAAATAAAATTAAAATGCTTGAAAAGAATTTTTTTTATTTTTTTTTCTCTCCTTATGATCTGAGTGAGAGTGACTTAAAATTTGAATATGCAAATGAAGGTTTGACGTAACGAGGTAAGACGTCATAAAGAAGGGAAAGTCGACTTCTGTAACAGGAGTGTGATAGTAGACTGGTAGTTCAGTTGTAGTGTGAACGTAGTCTCGTAATGAGAGTGGCTTGGAATCTGCAGTCTGAAGTCTTGAGTCATGTGTCTCGTTACTAGATAGAGCGCAATATGTAAGACAACGCAATTAATAGAAAGCGCAGTCAGAAGAAGGCTCAAGGTATTCTCAAATAGATTTGAACTTTGTTAAAATAAGAAGTCAACGCAACGAATCAGGCGAAGCCAGCTGATTCATTTAGTACGAAGTTGAGAAGACGGTTTATATTGATTGAGCGAAATCAATAGAAGATATTTCGTGTTCATTCCGGGAACAGTTTATTCCAGCACGAACTAAGTGCAACTTAGGAAGATTTTGGATATTTAGTTGTGACTAGTCAAACGAAGACGAAGATAGTCGAAGTTGGATATGCCAAATGCGCATTGGACTGAGTCATTAAAAGATAAGGAATGAACGAAGTATTCTCAACTGGAAAGCATTGAAATAATTATTCAAAATCCTAAAGATTTGCCAGTAGACTTTTCAATTAAAGGAAGCAAGTATTTTCCCTTTAGAAGATTATTCGGGTAAGACGAAAACCTGAAATAACGGAAGAAGCTAAAAGTGATTCCAGTGAAGTAACTAAATTACATCAAGTAATTATACCTTTAAGAACCTTTAAAAGGATTACCCAGTTATGTGAAAGAACTATATTCATTCTACGGAGAAGAATACTAATTATTATCTCCACATGGGATCAAGAAGAGTTTATTTAATATCAACAATTCAAGCGCCGTTAGTGCAACAGCAGACGAACATTTCGCAACGATTTGTGGGAAGCACAAATCAAGTGATTAATCAGTGAGCGCCATGTTTAAACTTGATCATAGAGAAGAGGTTTCGTGTAATGCTGGCCGAACACGTGTCAATATTCTTCAGTATTGATGGTCAATTTTATTGATATAAACCGTTTCCATCAATAAAAATGATCAATATTGACCAATATTGACCATTTCAAGAAAATTGATAATGATACAAAAAAAGGATCAATTTCAGTTGACGAGAAGTATTGATGGTGCGCAAGCGCATCACATGAACGGATGAAATCACGTGACAATGGTGACGTAATAGCAAGGCGCCTCTTTAAAGATAGAAACGCACTCCGAGCATTTTGTTTGAGAAAGAAGGCGTAAAATCAGCAAAATGGGTCGGCCAAAAAAAGAAAATCCAAACAACGACATTTGGTCAATTGATCATGAAAGACTCCTCATTGATTTCTACAGAAGTAAGGCGTTTATTACTAGAGCGATTCTGTACGTTCGTAACAAGTTAGGCTTAATCGCAAGTAAGAACACCGGAATAGCTCCCATTTTATTCGCAAATAAATTGTATAAAACCGATGTTGTACAATCGCTGGGAATATTGTCCCCAGTGCAGCTATGCTCTGCTCGTGTGGTGTGTTTATGAGGCAGATAAACTGTATGCAAAGACGCTCTCTCTTGTGAAAGACGAAGCGCCGTAAAGCATCAATAATCAGGTCAATACTCGATTAGAAAAAACTGTGTGTTCGCGCGTGATATCAAATGTCAATATCAATTTTAATCAATATCGACCGTCAATACTGAAGAATATTGACACGTGTTCGGCCAGCTTAACAAAGCTCAAGTGTGCGTTGGAAACTGGATAGACGATATTACAACTATTGGATATCAACGCAGTAATTTTGCCAAGGTGAAAAGCCAAGTGTCGTCAACAAACTATAAGTAAATTATTTTATCATTCCATTTTGGAGGGTGCAACGCTATTGCATCGAAGAAGGAAAAATTAATTACGCAGTATTACAGTTACCGCCGAAGTGAATCGGAAACGAACAGTTATAATAGTAAACGCTATTGTAAAGATTAATAATTTCACACAAGGGGAAAAGTAATAGTGAAAAGCCAAATTATTAATATTGGTTAACTTTATATGGATTATAGAGTTAGTTTTTTTTCATGCAAGGGTGAATAAACCATTAAGAGGAATTAGTGTAATATCACACAAGACAAGTGAATTGCCTAATTTATGTTATTTAGATATCACAGAAGTGTAAAGAAAATCCTTAATATTTTTCATACAGGTGATATTAGAAAAACCTTTATTATATGATAGTGAATCATCGTGTTAGTGAGACGAACTGTCGCGTGTGTGTGATCTTGGAAGATGTTGTTGTTGTTGTTTGTTGGTGTTTTAATGGCGCAAAAGCAGCAGTGGCTAAGCTGCGCCAGTCTTGGAAGATAGTGAACAATAGTGCTTTTGATTATATTTATTACAGCGATAATAATTATTGTGAAGAGTGATAACTATAAAATTATTTGCGTCTTAAGGACTGTATTCTATTTCCTTTATACGGAAATTTCTGTTAGTAAGAAATGTGATGCTTATCAAGTATATATACATTGCAGTATTATTCTTGTTTTACGTCAGGACAGTGGAATAAAGAACTGTACCCGATTACGGAAAACATAAACCATTGTACATAAGTCATTGTATATTTCATGGAAATAAGTTTTAAACACATCAAGAATAAATCACATTTTATTTACATTAAAATGGCAATACATACAGCAACAGTACATACATTATAAGCAATTATTTTATTTTAAATTATTTATTTAATTTTAAATTTTATTATTACGGGAAGGCTTTCTTATTATTATTATTACGGAAATATTTGGAAATTTTTTTTTTTATTAATTATGACCTACTATGGACTTAGAAGAAACAAGTGTACAACAGTATTAAGTTTAAAATACAACAATTTAATTTTCAAAGAAAAAAAGTTTCATATATTTTTTCTATTTGTAAGTAATTCCATATTCACTTGATTATAAGCCAACTTTTTATTTTTTTTTCATAAGTATAAGCAAAGAAAATATTTTAAAGTGCTTAGAAATAATTATTTATTTCAAAACTCCAGCAAGTATGAATGTCAAAAGTTTTTAATTAAAATTAAGAACTGAAATTGAAGCAAAATACAGTAAACTACCGATTATCCGCAGACCTCTCCTGTTTCCATTTTTTTTTCACTGTACCATAAATTACGGAATTAAAAAAAAAAAAATCTAGAATAAGTTAAACAATAAAAAGAGGCTAACAAAGCTAGTGAAGACAATTACAGACAAACAATTTAAAAACGACCTTGTGGGCGGAGCTTAGGCTGGCAGATTACACTAAATTACAAGATAGCCTTCCCGTAATAATAAAATTTAAAAATAAATAAATAATTTAAAATAAAATAATTGCTTATAATGTATGTACTGTTGCAGTATGTATTGCGATTTTAATATAAATAAAATGTGATTTATTCTTGATGTGTGTTAATCATGACATTCAAAGTAATTTACTAATTTGTTTGCTTATCCTGCTATAATTTTCAGGATTGAGTGTCGATAAGAGTGTAATTAGCAGACTAAAACTTTATTTTGAAAGAATAAAACTAAAATCACTAACATTTGTTAAAGCTATCTTAACTTTCTACTTATAAAGAAACTATTCAGGATTAGAAAACTGTTTTTAGACTTTGTACAAACTTGCGCCTTTTTTTTTAAAAAAAAATATATATATATATATATTTTGTTAAGAAAAATGGCTACAGAAAACATTTTTTTCGATTTTTCAAAGTTGACGTTGTTTGTTCAATCTTTAATTTGAATGTTACAATTTTAATACTTTTTGTTATAGGGACTACAAAAAAGAAAAATCAAGTTCTCTTTGACATCTGTATGTCAACTTCAGGCAGTAAAAACGCCAAGTACGAAGCGGTTCAGGAGTATGTTGTAAAGTCTCTCTGTCCGAAATGTCTCTTAAGGATCAATCCGAAATCAAAGAAAAAGTAAGAACATTTTGTTCCTATCTCTGTCTCAAGTGGGAACATGTCAATAGACACATTGGAAAGATTTTTAAAGTATTACGAATTATTTCTTAAAGAAGAGATTGTTTTCCCCACAATCATCACCATTGAACCATCAACATCCAATTCTGATACTGGTGCTCTTGCTGGCCCTGGCCGCCCAGAAAAACCTTTTTGGACAGGTCTCTGAAATAACAAAATGCAAAAGAAATCAACGTACTTTATCTTTGGGCGAAAACGAATTACTTTACCCTATGGAAAAGAAAAATCAGGAAAACCCATGACAGCAGCTCTGGTTAAGCAGACCAAGTCATCTATACCAAGGAGGACTTACTTGATGACGAAAGCTTAGAGGTTGTTAACTCCTCATAAGCCTGCGATGCTCTCTGAAATTTAAGCTTTGTCTATGATAGTAGAAGCCAATTTGTCAAAACATCAATATATCACCATATGAAATATGTTGAAAAATATCTGAGGGAAAAAGGATGGATGAGAGAGGAAGCCCTAAACAGAGAGGAATGGAGAAAAAGAATAAAACAAGGGAACGCCGACCCTATATGGAAGTGGGAAAAAGGTTTAGAAAAAGATGATGAAGAAGATGAAATATGTTGAAAAGTCTCGACAATAAAGTTGTAGCAAATGATAATAAAGTTGTCACTGCAAAAAATATATCCACCTGAAGAAGATATAACAGTGACAGAATCAACTGTTGGGATAAAATTTCAGGGTATGCTTCATGAATTGTGAAAAGTCAAGAAGTTCTAACTCAATTCTAAAATGATGAACTGTTTGGTTGTAATTTTGAAATGAGGATTTGACGGTATCACTGGACAAGACTAATATCCCAAAAGAGAAAAGAACCTTTTTCAGCTCAAGATTTTTTTCCTTCTATGGTTCCTGTAAAGCTTTTTGTTGAAAAGCCAAGAGACATGAAAATGAAACAGTGTGGAAAAATCCATGGCCAGCATTCACAAGATGTTGAAGGCCAATAAAATTTCAATTTAAAGAGGAACATGTTGACCTTTCAAAAGAAGAAGCACATGTGCAGATCCTGATTGATGAATTACATCTTACAAGATTAAATATTTCTGGATGAGCCATTGGCATTAAACAAAAGTCTTTCACTATGATTGATGGAAAAGTGTGTAACGCTTTAAGCTTTATGACTTTTGAGTAAGTATGCTACGTGTGTGGAGCATCATTGAAGAAAATAAACGATATAAAGTTTTGCAAAGCGCATTTCGATTCGGTTTTTCAACTCTTCATGCCTGGATCCAATTTTATTTTTCCATGTGGTATTTAGAATGGATATCATGAAGTGGCAAGCCCAAAGTTTAACAGACCAAGCTGCCATAAAATCTAGTAAAGCTTTGATTCAAAACAAGTTCTACAGTAGTAAACAACAATTAATTTTTGAAAGAAAAAAGTCAGGAGGACCTAGAACATCAAACAGAAAAGCAGCTTGGCATTTCTTCCACAACCAGGAGCTGTCTGCTTCTATAACAGGCATTGAGGAGAGCTTCATAAGGAGATACTGCATCATCTTAGAAACAATTTCTTTACAATATGAAATTAACCTAGAAGCTTTTGACTCGTATGCAGTGGAAATAGCAGGACAACTCGTCAGTCATTATCCTTGGTACAAATTACCAGCATCTAATCATAAGATAATAATTCAAGGATGCAAGATAATTGAAGCACTTTATTACCAATTTATCAACTATCCGAGGAAGTCGCATTTGAGAAATAAAGATATCAAAAGTTACAGAGAAAAAAAAGGAGCAGGAAGATGTCTAGGAGATTAACGAACAAGGACATATTAAGTTGATTAATAGTGACATTTGAGCCTGTAATTACGGGCCTTAAAGTACTGCCAAAAATGCAAAAATGCTCCTCGTTTCCACATGTACAGGCTCTACTGAAAACTCCAGAAGTACCACAAAGTTTATATGAAGGAGAAGCATAAGAAGAATCAAAATAAAGTTCTACGCACGAGTGGAAATAATTTAAAATTAAAATTACGCACGAGTGGAAATAATTTTTAAATTAAATTTCTAAAGAGGAATGGAAACGTCTCATATGTATTGTGTTGTAGTGAAATAAACGCGTAGATAATATTAAATGCTTATTCTTTAACTGTCATTAGATTATCCACACTAAAAATCGGTTTAAAATGCTTAAATATAATTATGACCAGCTACAAGTGAAACAAGTGTATGTTGTAACAAAAAAGTTTTGAAAAAAAAAGAAAAAGATTTATTTATTTAATTATTTAAATGTGTAAAATGATTTCAGATTTTCACTGTCTATCCTTCTTGAAGTTAACCATGCTCCAATACCAATCTCAACAACAGATTTTGGAATTAAACTGGATAATTCTTGTGAATGAAATCATCAAAATACTTTATATATATATATATATATATATTTGATGGCTTTCTGATCAATACTCAACAAGCTAATTTTGTAAGTAGCACAGTTACTTTCATTCAACTCAGTAAATATGAGCAATTAATGATTTATTGTTAGCACACTTTAAGAAAGGACAGTGATACATCTGATACTAGCAAATTTAATAAATAATTACACAATTTCTTTAGGCCATAATTAAAAAACAAAAAATCATTTTTTGTCTTCATTTGATTTTTTAAAACTTGATTAAAATTCATCATCATCATCAAATGAACTACGGTCCTTTTTGGACAATGGCTTCCTCCACAACACGCCTCCAACCAGTTCTATCTTTGACCCTCTTTTTCTAACAGATAACATCCATCTGCTTAAGTCTGCTGCCACTGCTTCCATTCATCGCAATCTAGGTCTGCCTTTCCATCTACTACAATAGAATAATCCTTCCATGATATGCTTGGGCATCACTTTGTTAGGCATTCCTTCAACATGACCGAGCAAGTGGATTTTTTGTGACATAATAAATCTAACTACAGTCAGACCTCGATATAAGGTAACCCCGCATATAAGGTCACTTTTTTATTGAAAACGGACTCCGGCAACATGAAGTAATAGCATTTTTGAATCTTGTAACAATTTTTATTTGCCAAAGTAAGGTATATTTTTTTAATAAAATATGAATAAAATTTCTTCTATTTTCGGCCATAGAAAAACATTTTCAAATGCTACCACCAGTTGGGACACCAATCTCGATTGGAATCTCAATCTTGCTAGAAGGGGTAAATATCGGATTAAGATAAACTACCCCAAGAGATAATCTCCAAAGACCCTTTTGCAAGTTTCATTTCTGTCTTGACCTCCTTGAAATGGCAAGTCAAAGAGATATCTCAAAAAAAACTGGAAAGCTCTTTCCCTCCGGAATAAGGAAAAAAGAAACTGAAAAAGAAATCGAAGAACCAGAGGAAGTAAATGAATCTGAAAATATTTCCAAGCCATCGAAAAAAGAAATGCGAGAAGCGTTTGAAACAATACGTCGTGGACTTCAATTCGTGGAAAATGTTCCTGATTAAGCTTTTAGTGGACTGAATAAAAGCGAACATTCTTTGATGAACTTTCCGCAAAACTGGCTGTTCAGCAAAACGTAACTGTGATCATTGTAATCACTGTCTGGATTATTAATTTTTTAAAAGTTATGTAGTACTTAATAAATCTTTCATATTAATTAATTTTTTAATTACCTGTATTAACTTTCATTTAATGTGATTCGCGTATAAATTAGAAATTGAGTTTCATATACGAAAATTAGCTTTAATTTTAATGTTTTAGGAGTAATTATGATCAAATTCTATATATCGAATTTTTTTCTGGCAATTTGCTACATCGATATATGGAGGTTCGACTGTAGGTACTTTAATTCAGAAAAATAAAGTAAAACATATACTGTATATCTGGTGATTCAGAAAGTACTGGTGGCTTTCACCGTCCATATCTTACCACTGCTCATAAAAATCTGAAACATTTTATATAAAATCGTCAAACATACAAAAGTTATATTTTCATGTTTTTAGGTATTCATTATTATTGAAACTCATTTTATTTGCATTCAAACACCCCGATATATCCAAATTATAATCCAAAAAAATTAAGAAATCCGTAACTTTCACATTCCAACCCCTCATAAAGGGGGGGGGTCTGGTTATGTATTATCAAACCCTCATAGCTTCGGCCTGGATAATACCAGAGAGCTCAAATTTTCAGGATAAGATGCAGTTACCATACTAATGAAATACGCTAAGTTTCATTTATCTAGCTTTTATACTTTGGATTTTATTAAGATCTGAAATACGTCGTACCCTCAATGCTTCGGCCTAAATAATAATGTGTAATAATGTGATTTCTTACAAAGGTGCAAACAGCTTGTATATACAAGTTGACCAATAGAAAAACAGAAAAGTAGGGTATTGAAAAAAAATCAATTTTCTAAATAATCTTAAAACGAAATTTAGTTGTAATAGATAATCCCACCCAAAACATTTCATGTAAAATAAGTTGCCAAGACTCACATGCTCATAACGCTTTCACTGTTAAAAAGTTATCAGATCTCATCTTACAAAAAGAAATGAAATCCCACCCAAAACATTTCATGTAAAATAAGGGGTTGCCAAGACTCGCATGCTCATAACGCTTTCACTGTTAAAAAGTTATCAGATCTCATCCTACAAAAAGAAATGAAATCCCACCCAAAACACTGGATCTAATATTCAAATGATACAGAAACCTAATTCGGAAAATTTAATCCCACCCAAAACACTTCGTGTAAAATAAGTTGCCAAGACTCACATGCTCATAATGCTTTCACTGTTAAAAAGTAATGAGATCTCATGTAGAGCCAAGCCCCTAACTCTACGAGGCATAACTCTACAAGCCCTAACTCTAAAAACCCTACATCTTGGTCAAAAAGTATGGCTTGGCCGTTTCATGGAACTATTTCATCTCACCCAAACATTTCATGTAAAATACGTTTCCAAGATGCTCATAACGCTTTCACTGTTAAAAAAGTTATCAGATCTCATGTAGAGCCAAGCCCCTCACTATACATACCTAACTCTAAAAACCCTACTATCTTGGTCAAAAAGTGTGCCTTGACATACTCCATATCCTTTACATAACTCCATGGGATTGTCTGTGTGACAGCCACGAAACGGCCAAGGCATACTTTTTGACCAAGATATAGGGTTTTTAGAGTTAGGGCTTGTAGAGTTAGGCCTCGTAGAGTTAGGGGCTTGGCTCTACATGAGATCTCATATCTTTTTAACAGCGAAAGCATTATGAGCATGTGAGTCTTGGCAACTTATTTTACACGAAGTGTTTTGGGTGGGATTAAATTTTCCGAATTAGGTTTCTGTATCATTTGAATATTAGATCCAGACTTTTAGAGTTTAAACAACATCACAACATACGATATATTTATTAATTTTTTATATTTATATAAAAAGTTTCAGATTTTTATAAGCAGTAGTTTAAAAGATATGGGGCAGTGAAAACAACTAGTACTTTTCCGTACTTTCTGAATCACCCGATATACAGTACATGTTTTAATTTATTTTTCTGAATTAAAGTATTTCTAATTAAAAACCAAAATTAACGAGAATACTAACTTGGTTTTTTTTTTTTTTTATAATAAAGAAAAACTAAAATTCAGTAGTGAAGTATTACATTTAAAACTCTTACATAAAAACTTTAAATAAAAGCACAACTGAAATAATTTTAAATACAAACAGTAAATGAGTATCATCACCACATGATAAGAAAAAAAGAAGCTTATTTAATCAAGTTAACTAATTAATTAAAAAACCAAAGTTAACGAGGAGATTATTTATTTACTTCTAATCTTAAATTGGTTTTCTGTTTAATATTCATAATATAAGCGGAAAAAACTTACATTAGGCTATCATAAAGAAAGAAGGTAAAAAAATAAAATTAAATTAAAATAAATTAAAAAGTGAAAAAACAAATAAGAAAGTAAAAATTAAAATAAAAAAAAAATATTTGAAACTTAACGGGAATCGATCTAAGGACCCATCGATTTGAAATCCACTGCGATAACCATTACTCCAGGCTCGCACTTGCTTTCTAGTGACATCAGTGAGTTAATAAGGCAGTACTTGAAATCGACGAAAATAACACAGAATACCTCGAAATCTAAAGAGCGTTGGCCCCAACATGTACATATATTTTTGAAGTATTTCAGGTGTACTTTCATCTCACAAAAGGGCACTTGAATTCTAAAGATACAGGGTGTCCTTGTGAATGCATTTCATTTCCTATTTATTATCGTTAAAGTTTAAAGAAATCAGATAATAGAAACAACTACCTTAAAAGAAAATAGGAATTAATGAAAAATTGATTGAAAAGATTACAAATAAAAGCAGTTAAAGGGGATAAGAAAGGAAGGTGTGTGGGTGGGACACAAAACCAAATGAAACAACCCAAGTGTAAATTTAAATTTGTTAAGAAGATATCAGTCAAAAGTAGTTTGCAACTGCTTATTCAATAGTTATTAATCAAAATTTCATTATTTTATAATATGATTTTTATTTGTATTACATAACAAAATTGTTCTGCTACAGCTGCACTAATGTTATGTATTATCATGTACATTTACTACAAAAAAGGTTTGTATAAAAAAGGCTCTTTACAAGGCTGTGATTGGTTGCCGTGCTTTACAAATTGATTGGGGTATTTAAATTATACTTGGGATTTAACTGAATTTTAACTTTTTTAAATAAGAACGAATCAGGGAAAAGAAGCACAGGTCAACGGAAAATTTGAATAAAATAATAGAATTAAATAAGAAACAGTAAACATTAGGATATACAATCAATAATAAAATAAATGCTGATAAAGATTATTACAATTGTAAACAGTAAGATAACTTAGAATATACAATGAATGAATAGGACTATTACAAACAGATAAATGAGAATATGCAGTTAATAAAATTCATTACAATATGTACAGGTGTGTAGCAAGAATGATTGGCTCTGGAGATTGTGGTCACAAATCCTATCAGGCATATTCCCTACAGCAACTATTTTTGGCTAGGATCATTATCATAAAAACGTACAATTTGACCATAACACTTTGTAATTTTTATTTTTTCTCAGAAATGGTTTATAGGATTTTCTATGGTAGTGGTTAACTAACTAACTCCATGGCACTACAGCCCAAGTAGGGCCTTGGCCTCCTTAACAATAAGAGCCCACTCTTTTCTATCTTGCGCCTTTCTCCTCCATCCTCGTACCTGGAGCTTTTTCAAATCGCGTTCCACATCATCAAGCCAACTAAGTCGTGGTCTTCCTTTTAATCTTCTACCACCAGGGTTTCCAATGAAAAGTTTCTTAACTCCACGGTTCAAATTCATCCCTTGGAGATGGCCTACCCATTGGATCCTTTTACTTTTAACAATTGAAACCAAGCTTGGCCCCTGAAATAATTCCATTAGTTCTTTATTAGTGCGGATACGCCACAAACCTTGGTCACAAATAGCTCCATAAATCTTCCTCAGAATTTTCCTTTCCTATACATCAAGAATGGAAATATCCTAACATGATAAAGTCCATGCTTCGGCCCCATACAAAGCAACAGGTCTGATCATGGTTGTATAAATCCTGGATTTGGTCCTTCTAGATAATACCGATGACTTCAAAAGGGGTAGCAGGGCGAAATAACTTCTGTTACCGGCAGCAATTCTATTTTTTATGTCAAGATGTATCTCATTACATTCCGTAATCAAAGATCTAAGATAGATAAAATGGTTAACTTTCTCAAAAGAGTACTCATCCACTTTCAGATCTTGTACGTTACTAAACCTATCGCTCCTGGGTAATCATATATTTAGTCTTCATTTGATGAATGGATAATCCAACCTCCTTGGAAGCACTGATAATTTGCTTAAATGATGCAGTAATTCCACTCCCATTTCTACCGATAAGATTAAGGTCATCAGCATATGCCAAACACTGCATAGTACGGTTGTAGATAGTTCCACCAGGATTACTTTCAATGCTTCTAACTACTTTTTCAAGAACGATATTAAATAGTAAAGTAGAGAGTACATCTCCCTGTCTTAGACCCCGTATCACTGGAAATTCCTGTGACAACTTTCCACAGACCTTCACCCTACTAACATTGTCCATGAGTGTCATTTTGTCACCCTACTAACATTGTCCACGAGTGTCATTTTGTATGGTAGTGGTTGCCTTTCCGAATACGATCAATACAGTTATCAAGATCGTACATTTTTAATTTCAACACTAATTTAAATTTAAAAATTGCAGACATTATACTCATGTTGAAAATATGATTAGGTTTTGAAATTAATTTTTGGTTACTGCTAAACTTGTATGTTAACAGCTATTGGCTGATTACAATCAAGAGGAATGATCATGGACACATTTCAAAAATACTACTGTTACAATTATAAAATGCTATTTTTATTGGATCTTATAATGTAACATGAATTCATCAGTACTTTGGCATTATGACTTGCACCTAATGAAAACACAGATACTAGCTGTAAGCAAATATTGAAAAACAAGGCACAAAATATTTAACTACGCTAAAATGTCTAATATTTACTTGGAGTAATCGGCTTAACATATTATATTGTATGACAGAAGATATGTTACATCAGTTTTATGTTAGTGAAGTCTGTGGACAAGCTATAGTAGAACTCCTCTAATCCGGCACGTTCGGGAATTGAGGCATGCTGGATTACGAAATATTCCGGATTATAGGATGAATATTGGGAAAAACGTGAATTAAACAAAAAAATAACAGTAAAACATGTTTTTTTTTGTATTTAACAGCTTAAGTAGAATAAAAAATTACATAATAATGTAAAATAACTGACTACGAAACAAAAAAGTGCACTGTAGGCTTACAAAAAATTTAATTCGAAGTTGAGCAAGACGGTTGATCGAAGCCCATGGGATTGTTCTTCTTGGTAGAAGCCATCTTAAACGAATCTCGAATATCGATTTGTTTTTTAGTCTTCTCTCTTCGTTTTTTTATAAAATCATTTCGTATGATGTGGAGTTTCATAATTTCAGCATCATTGAACGAACTGCTGCGTTCAGAAAACTTGATAAATTTATTGAAGGCTTCATCAGCTGCTTGATTCCAAGTGATGTTGTTTGACTCGTCTACATCATCTTCATCTGAGTCCACGTCTTTGGGGGCTGTTGGATTGCCAACACTCTGTATGATGGCCTCATCTGTCAGAATTTCTCTGTCGACTCATCAAAATCTGCTTCAACCCACTTTCTTATTTCTTCCCGATTCAGCTGTGACATTGGATTCTCTAAAGGCATATCACCTAAAACAACTTCTAGTTCATCACAACTGTATCGCTTTCAGTAACTTCGATATTTTCGTCCACCACTTCAGGCCAAACTTTACACCATGACTTTTTCAAAGTTTCCTGTTTTACCTCACCCCAAGCCAAAGCAGTAGAAAAGATAGCGTCATTAATGGAAAACTGTCCTTGAAAATCTTTAACACTGCAATCCGATGCGAGTAAATTCTGTACAAAGTAGCGTCTATAGTGTGACTTGAAGTTCTGGATCACCCCTTGATCCCTGGGTTGAAGCAAGGATGTAACATTGGGAGGAAGATAGGCTACTGAAATGTTACCAGACTAATTCTTCCTTATCTAAATGAGCTTTAAAGTTGTCTAAAACAAAATAGCCTTACTGTCTTCAGGCAATTTCAATTTTTTTAAATTTTTTTAACAGCTGGCACAAAGTCTTCGAAGATCCAGTTTTTAAACAACTCAGATTCATTCATGCATTTGATTGTGCCCTATAAATCACAGGTAAGGTTTTCACTCCATTTAAGGCCCTAGGCTTCTTTGACTTTCCTATCACAAAAGATTTTGGTTTGTGATCACCGGATGAATTGGAGCACAGCAGAACTGTTAACAGATCTTTATTTTTCTTAAAATCTTTAATACTTTTCTCATCCCCACCAGCAAGGGTAGAATTTAGTAGGCAGCGCCGGTCTCATCTGCATTGTAAATTTGACAAGTTGTTAGTTCATTTTCAGACACAATAGACTTGAATTTAACTTTGACTTTTCACCACCTACAACATCGGCAGATTTGAGCTCGCCAGAAATATCTAACTTTCTGATATCATGACGAGTTTTGAAGCACCTAAGCCAACCTTCAGAAAATTTGCAATCGGTATCAATCTTCAAATCTCGATGAAACTTCTTAGCTTTTTCAACAACCATAGGACCAGTTATGGTTTTAGCCTGTGATCTTTTTGCTATAAACCAATTATACAAAACCGAATCTAGTTGCTCTAACTTGTTTTTTTTTTTTAATTTGCCTTTCATTTAGATTTTTCAAAGTGTCTGATTCGTTCAAAAACTGTTTCAACTTGTCTTTGTTTTTTTTAATGTCATATTGTAGACGACCCTATGTCATAATCTTTCATATTGCATGTCTACTTACGCCATTTTCAAGCTTCTTCACGATTTCCAGCTTTTGAGCCAAAGTGAGAGTCAGATGTTTTCTTTTTGAAGACACGACATTAACCTTATGACCCATGTCACTTGTCAGTCATTATAAAATCACTCAACACAAAGTCAAGCTCTACAAAACACAACAATATTCGATGTTGATACAGCAACCTGAGCGTCAAACTAAACTGAAACTGAGCGTGAAACATAAACAAAGCCATGGTGACGTCCAGGGAACATGTGGCTCCCGAACATATACGATGTCACCTGAAGTCGGCTGAAGATGAGCGCCTTGTTATATTCGACGACTGGCCTCTCCTCCATGCATGCTGATACGCTTTGTCCGGCACAATGTTTTCCCTCGCGCCTTGAACAAGGCATGATTGATGTTTTGTGATCGATATAAATTATTATTTCGAAAGTCGTGCCGGATTATCCAGCGTGCCGGACTATAGGATGCCGGATTAGAAGAGTTCTACTGTATGTCTAGAGATTTGATGTACGTACACACTTCTTCATTGCAAAACCAAGTTTTGAGGTTATATTTATAAAATTAACATGCTAAGTTCTATATCTTAAGTTTTACATGAATTTTAAGTACTGATAGCAACCTTCCTTACATTACCCTTTTGTTAGTAAACACAGACAAGATGCAGTGATCTTGACACTACAATTATCACTTAAACCATGATACAACAGCAAACACTGAATACTAAACATTCACTTGTTGCTTCTCTGCACAAAATGGCTGCTAAGGAATATAGATTGGCATCAAATTGCATGATGCTGCCATCAGCTGTATTTTTATGGAATTTCAAGTTTTGTCCACGGACGTAATGCTCAGGTCGGTGACAAGAAGAAATTGATAAAAAATTAATAATGTTTTAAAATAAAAAGATTAAAATTGCTACAATTAAAATTGCTACAAATGCCTATCAAAACCAGAGTGTCTACTGAATCTCAAACAAAAAATTTAAGGACAATTCCCATACATTTAAGGACATTTTCACAAAAATTTCTGTAAAAAAAAACCCTGTAAACCTATCTGTTCAACCAAAAAAAAACCTGTTGTGAGGCCTGACATCAAGCTGAAATTTAAGGGCATAGTCTGATTTTTAAAGACATTTCACGTCCATTTCATGTCAACCCAAATTTCCCGTACAAATCCCGGATTTCCCGGTTGGTAGACACCCTGTAAACATATTAATAAAATTCTGAATTGATTATTAACTTTAAAAGGGAAATTCTTATAAAATATGATTGAAAGAAAAAGTTGGTGACAATCTATACACCTAACTTATCACAATCTGTGGACACTTTTTAAACAAGAGAAATTCATTTTTTTTCTTTTCTTTTTTTTTTTGCATTTTTTAATATAGGAATTAAGAGGTTACTTTATCATCTCCTTCAATGGAATTCAACATTAAAATTATAGTGACTAAATACAAATTAGCAGCGACAGTATATTGTATGTTTTTTTGATAATGACCCCTATATAGAATATTAAGAGAAGCACATTAAACAGGAAAAATTCACCCTCTCCTTTGCTCCTAGGAGTATACATTGGCAAGACTCCATGGCACAGGAAGTTATATGACTCACAAATTTTGCCATGAGTTTCCCTTAACCAGAACACCAGGATAGGAGAAATCACCAGAATAATACCTGGAGATGGGTTCTTTAGAGATGTGCTTCTGGGAATAAAATTTACATTATGAAAAACTGATATTGTACATACTAAACACAGTGCATTAAGAAAGAAGTAGTTGACAAATATGTAGGGAAAAATCTGACATAATTAATACTGTGGAATTCTCTATTAAAACACAATTTACATACTGTTATTATTAATAAGGATGTTTTGTCTGCTTTTAAGGATGTATAATAGATAGATAAAATGTAGAAAACATTTACCAGTCTAAGCCAGAGAGTTCTCTTTCA
>JAFIDM010009631.1:135575816-135589679 GCA_023159025.1 Thereuonema tuberculata | reverse complement strand
CTAGATTATGGTAAACTAAAAAATAGTAAAGAACAATTGATAGCTAGCGTAATTGATGTTTATTTTAGCTTTAATTTTTAAAAAGAATGCATCATCACTCGAATTGCAAATATTATTTAATGTTGCAAATTTTCTGAAAAGAATTCGCTTTTCCTTTTTAAAGCTTTTCTAATATTCAAGATAAAACAAACAGTTTCATAACAAAATGTGAGAACATGATATTAATATCAGATTCATATAACAGTTTACAATAACAACAATAACTAAAAAACAGTTCATAATAATAAGTAAAAAACAAGAATTTAACAATTGAATTTTACAAATAAGTAATGTTACATAACACACTCAATAATCAAGTTTTTTTTAAAAAAAATTCTACTGTTTTATAAGAATTTAGAAGTTTATTTATTAACCCTGTCATCAATTTCAACACAATCATATGTATTTAAATTATTAGTTCTCGAATTTCTTATTAATAAACTTTCAATTAATTTCCTTGTGTATTTGCTTTTTCTATTTCTAATATTTGTACTTTTGTGTTAGGTTTGTATCCAAATTTATAGCAATGGTCTGATATTTCAGATATATTAAGTTTCTTTTTCTTAATATAGTGACAATGTTCCAATATACGTTCCTTAAGGGTCTGTTTATTCTCTCCTGATAAAAAATTATTGCAATTCATGCATTGAATATTATATACAACGCCCATTTCAGGTATCAAAACACTTATACACCTTCAAGTGTAACAATTTTTTAATTTATTATTCCATAAAAATATCACATCATAACCGAACCTTTTACATATATCTTTCAGTTTGTAACTATGTGTCTTCAAATATGATATTACTAAATTCTGTTTTTTATTTTCTATTTCCTTTATGTTTAAAGTGTTATATTTGTTTACTACTTGTTTTACAAATTTATTGTCATAATCATTTAAAAAAAAAAAATCCTTGCTTTATCCTGAACTCTTGGTTAAAATCCTCTTCTTTACTGGTAGATATATCTATTGTCTTTAAATAGTTTTTTACAATGTTTCTTTTTACTTTTTTTTTTTTTTCTATGTCCAGAATGAAATTTAATACATGGTTACTCTGATACGCCTTTTTATAGTGGCTCAAAATTAAATTATTATTATTCTGTTTCAATATCACATCTAAAAATGCTAATTTAGTATCCATTTCTTTTTCCATTTTAAGTTTTATATCCTTATGAATCCTATTTATTTCTTCAAAAAAATTTCTCGAATTGTCTCTTGTTCCATCCATACCAAATTATCAGTATATCATCTGCATATATGTAGTATTCATACTTTATTTTTAAATCCTTTAACAATTTAGCTTCGAGATTATTCCTATATATATGGGTCAATCAACTATTCTTTGTACTAAACGAGAGCGACAAAATAATAATTTTCTAACAACAAAAAATCGAAAATCTAACTTCCTATGTAGCACATTTTAAAGATAAGTGAATGAAGTTTTAGTTAAGATAGCAGGCAGAGCACTTTCTTAATTTGAAGAGCAATATTTTGCTGCTTTATAGTGAGATTATGGCAGTAATTTGTCCCCTGCGGGACAAAACAAAACAAACAACCTACTTTATTGTATAATATTTTGGATTTTCCCTGTCATTGTCGCATATCCTTACTATCAATTACTACTATTTAACATATATTTTGTAATATTTAATAGCAATCTGTATTAAAATATTCGCTTTGGGAGTTTGCGAAGTCTCTGAAGTGACAGAGAAACAAAATACTTGCGGGGAAAAATTGACCTCTAAGTTACTGTAAAAATATTATTATTAATTGCAAAAGGTACGCAAAAGTAAATCTGTTTCACGTAAATTGAAAATTAATATTTATAAAACAATTTATAAGACCAGTGGTAACTTATAGCTGTGAATGCTGGACTCTCATGAAGAGAGATGATCAATATTTGAGAAAGAAAAGTTCTTCGTAAAATTTTTAGCCCAATAACTGATAAAGGTTTTTGGCGAATAGAACAAATAGGGAATTAGCAGATTTTTCCCAAGACGGCGATGTGGTTATTATCTTCAAAACCTCTCGTCTTAAGATGACTCGGTCATGTACATAGGATGAATAAACAACAAGACCCTTTAAAAGCCTTGGAAGGGAAATGGGGATGTTTAAGGTCCTTGGGTTCGAGGCTGAAAAAGTCACGTGATGTGTGTACTCACGTTTTTAACTCTTCCTGAAGACTGCTGAATTTCGGATATTCATTCAAGAAGATTCTAGTTTTTAGTGCTTTTAACTAATTATTTAATACACAATTAACAAAGATAATATTACAGAAATAAAGAAACTCATTAATTGAAATAAAATCGCAAAAAAATAATCATTGAAATTGAAAAATTTTAAATTGAATTTCAGAAGTTTTCTGTCGAATCACTTTCAAGGTCATTGTGAAGAAAACCAATTGATTATGTAAATAACTAAATATTTAAGCTTTATTTAAGTTGAAATTTCAAAATTAATTAATTACGCAATTTTTGAAGTAATTTGCAGATACAATAATGATGTATAGACGCTTCATTAGAACTTACAAAACAGGATGTAATTTTAACATAATTTTAATACCTCAGAAGAAAAATAATAAATAATTGGGGATATGTTCTTAAATTGAACATATTAAATAATACGAATTACAATGATAAATATGACATGAATTGTCTAAACATTTACGAATTTTTTCTTCCTATGTTATGATATTTAAAAAAATATTATTTCACTGAACGATATCACTTGAAATCGAAATTGAAAAAAAAAACAAAAAAACTATATATATATTTATGAAAACAAATTACTAAATGGAACATTGTTAGCAATTTTTTGGAAAAAAAAAGAATCATTATTAATATTAACAAGTTTTATTTGCAAAAAAATAAATAAAAATAAACAATAAAAAAACCTATGATCGAAAATAAAAAAAATTAAAAGAGGGAAGCTTATTTTAATCATATTAATGAAAATATTTAATGAAGAAGACTTTTAGTAAAACTTATAATAATGTCGCATAACTGATTTATTTATTTTCTGCTTTGTAAGGAATAATAAAAATAGAAAGGAATTTGGGCATTTACATATATAATTCATAAGGTAATACAGAAATGAATTCGATTTGTAGAATTAAAATGTATAGAAATTCCATAGATAATAATAACAGCATAAATGCTGGGTGAGCAAAATGAAAAATAAGTAACTGAATTCATAAAGTAATAAATTTTTATTATAAACTCGAATAAGTAAATTGGTGCTTGAAAGGGATCAGCTGATGTTAGAGGAAACTGTGCGTTCAAATCATTTCTTTTAGCTTTAGAACTCAGGTTTAGCAACATAGTATCAGTTACTTTTATCTTTACTTAGGAAATCATGAAATTACATCTTCTTTTTAATCAAACAAGCAAAGTTATTTTGGAGGAATTTGAAAATAAAGCGAACGATGTAACGAAGTTTCTACTAGAAGGCATTGGAGGGATAACACACATCACGTGACAGTGATGTCACGTTAAACATCCCCAATCAGGAGGTAGAAGAAAGAAAGGGAAACCAAGAAAACATTGGATAGAAGAAGTGGAGGAGGATCTAAAAAGGATGAGAATTAAAAGATAGAGGTCAAGAACAGCTGATTAAAGTGAATGGAAGAGGATATGTGAGGCAGCCAAAGTTCTCCAAGAACTGGAGAGGCAAGGAGCAAGTAAGTTAAATATAACAACTGTTCACACAGTCTAGGACAAAAAGACAGACACAGCCTTGTATGTGTGAAGAAGCAGTGTTAGCTTACATTTTGGAAATATGCACCAAATGACAGTGTGACTCTTCAAGTCATCCAAAAATTCTAACGGACAGACAGTGTGCAAACACAGAGTTAAGGTTATACAGGATGGTCACGACCTAAAAAACAAATGGAAATCATGACAGTCTCTTGGAACAGGTGCATATGTAGCCACACCATAGCCTCAACAAATCAGCTTTGAAGCTTCAACTCACAAGGAGATCTCTGGGACGAATGAACAAAGCACTTGGCGGTATGTCCTATTGCATTCTGATGGCCTAACAGTTTAGCGTTTGTGACAAGGAGGCCTGAAGGCGTCTTGTCATCTACCAGTTGTAGTTGTAGAGCTGTTATCAATTGTTTCTAACGCCGGTTGTCGGAGACATGATATGGTCTCAAATTTAAAGAATGGAGTATCTTACGGCATGATGTGTATTTTACACCATTTTCTTGTGCCAACCAACAATAGGAACAATCAATATTAGTGCTACAACTACAATCAATAGACTGTAGCACAGACCAGCTGGGGCAGGCCAGTTTTAAGTTGCTCATATATTCTTAAAATTATTCTATATAAACCAAAATTTATTCATATGTTGACAATATAATTAATTCCTTACATTGGTACATTATTTTAGATTGTTATTTTATTTTAGAACAACCATAATGACTATTAAAATTACCTAAGTAAACCAAAATATAATAATATTTTTAAAAGGATAATTTAACTAAACCCTCCAATCTGAAATTTTCTGTTTGTTACAATTATTTACATTACTTAAGGGAGCATTTTGTGGGCCCTTATGTGACATATCATTTAGAATATAATATCTTTAATAGATCCCTGCTCTTATGGCCTAACTGGCCACAACCAAGCTGTCATAAAGGAAACTCTTGATTCCCTTAAGATTTTAATTTTTAAATATTTATCAAGGGGACGTCCATTAATTACGTGAGGTCAAAAGGGGGAGGGGGGGGGGTCCGGCAAAATCTCACCAAGGGGGAGGGAGGTGTCAACGAAAATCTCACGTAAACTTTTTCATTCAGAGAAAATATATATTATAGCAAGATTTCCGTTTGGTTTTTTTTGGTTGTTTGTTACAGCAAGATTTCCGTTGTTTTTTTTTTTGGTTGTTAAAATTTTTGAAATTTCACCAAGGGGGGGGGGGGAAGGGTCCGGCAAAATCTCACAAACGGGGAGGGGGGGTCCAAATTTTTTAAAAAACACCTCACGTAATTAATGGACGTCCCCCAAGGTGATCACTATAGCTTAAGACTAAAATTTTTCAAGGAAATCCGACAAGACAAAAAAAAATAAAAAATTACAACAGCATTGGTTTCTGAAAAACAATAAAAGAAAGAAAGAAAGCTAAATAATTAAAATTTAACAGAAAAGACCTGATTACTCAACATAATTGATGTCAGATGACAACTTTATTTTTACCAATTTACTGGAACATATTAAGTTACATTATTCATGTTATTGGTAGGTATGCATATTTGCCCAGATTGATTTGATACAGTGGGGTCAATTTTACACATAGAAATGAAGATGCAACATAAACATCATATTGTAATAATCAATTAAATATCTGATTTCTATGAAAAGTCACTCTATGGTACCATCCTATACATACCAAATTCATCTGATCAATCAGAATAAACTACATATACATTTTGAATTTCAGTTTTTAAATGTAAAATTTTCTTGTTAATTTTAATTTAAACCTCGATTAAAACTTCGTTTTTCTTTTTTGACAATGTTAGATGTTCAGTTATTTATAGTTATTTTGATGTTTTTTATGAAATTTTATTAATTTTCCACATTAATCAATTATTTTTATCACTAATATCTGCCAAACTGTCCACAAATTCACGGACCAGAATTTGTTAACTCCTAAATCTTTACATTTAGAATATAACATCTTTAACCGTGATCTTATGGCCTAACTAGCTCAATAAACACCTGGTCACAACCAGTTGTGGTCATATAAGAAATTCAATTCTCTGAAAACTTATAAAATAATACTAAAAGGTTTTGAGAAATTTTTTCCATTGTTTTTGCTCCTAACAGTTCAGTTTCCCAAACTTATTCCATATCTTCCAAAGCTTTCAGATAAACTGTGACTACAAAGTCCTTATGAAAATAAAAGATTGTACTGCTTTAATTGCTTTTAAAATTTTCATTTACAACAATATATCAATCTTTCTTTTTTATGCAAGATTTTGTTATTAGAATTTCTATTTAATAAACTAGAATTACCTGTGAAGGTGGACATCCCCCTTTTCAGCATCCTCCAATGGAAGTAAAGAGGGAGGGGTCTTCTTCAAGAATGAAAAGGAAGATTTCCTTTTCCCTGAATTATCTTCTTTAAGATCTAGGTTTTGATTTTCATCGATATCATCAAGGCATAAAAACTGAAGAACAATAAGTAAAATATTTAAAACCACACTTAGAGATCCCAACTAGCAATACATGAAAAAACTGAACAATTTCCAATGCAATCTCATTTTCTATTATTTAATAAGCATTTTGAAAAAAGCTAAGTTCAAGAATGTGATGTAAGAGTTGTCATGTAACAAAGAGAAACATCATTTTCGAGAAACTCAGTCCCACCAATTACAAAACAAATAAAAAATAATAATAATAATAATAATAAAAAAAAAAATACTGTCTCTAAAACTTAATTTTTGGCTTGATAAGTAATTAATTTTGAAGGGGATGCCACTATATCAATCACATATTGAAAATTTTTATATTAGATAATTAATTAAATTCTATTAAAAATAGCTATTGCTGTTTAACATATCAATGGTTTTTCTATAAGAGTATGATGATGATAGTTTTAGTCTTACAAATTCAATAAATTATTTAAAAGGAAAAAAAAAAATACACTAACTTCTCATTTTTGTTAAATGCTGATAATATTAAAAATTAACTCTTAATATAAAATAATCACAAAAGAAATGGTGATGAACTATCAATATGCTAACAGGTTTAATCAGGCAGAATTTTGTAAAAAACAAAAAAACAAAAAAGCCCCTTAAGTTTTTAATACTAATTTTATAGCAATGTTTTTCTATTACTTTCAAAATTACTTAATTTTTATTGTTATTATTTTATAGTTATTTTTTTTAATATATAACAATTATATAGTTTGATAAGGTTTATTCTTTGAAATCAAGCTTTTCTTATTGTTCTTATTGTCTAAGTTTAAGCCTTGAAGCTCTTCAATCTAGAAAATCACGATGATTTTCTTTTCCTATGAAAATACATAAAAAGAACTTCATAGTCTTAAGTTTTTAACTTCTGTTCGATAAGGGGTTTTCTTAAACTCCCCAAATAAAGCAACTTTCTAAAACTTTTTATAAATTTATAAGGATTTTTATATTGCCATGGCGAAGAAAGGCCAGTATCAACTCAATTTTTGTCTTTATAAATACACTGAAGCTCGGTTATAACGCGATCTTTCGGATCCAAGATTTCGAAGATCGCGATATAACCGAACTTTCATTACTTCGCGACGTCAAATGTCGTATATCGCACCCTATTATCGCCCACACGACTACAAATCGATTTAAAATGGTCATTAATCGATTACCTACATCATTCAGAGCTATGTGAGAGAATTTTATATTTATAAATACATAAATCATTACCTTTTCAACACTTTGATGGGTTATATTAGCCAAAATCGATCTTGGAATCTTGAACAAACAACGAGTCACATGGATCGAAACTAGGTATTCATACGCCTATTAAATTACATGGGCCTCTTTACTGGTTGTCATTGGCAGAAAAATAGATCTCGATATTCATTTTGGTTAAACGAAAAAGTCCGCGATTCTGGTATTTTTTTAAAAAATATATTGTATTTGACACATTTTCATGACATTAGGGTGGGTGTAGAGTCTCAATTACTGTAAATAATAAGGAAACAAGCATATTAATTTACACCTTTGATTTGATTTTAGGCGAAAAAACGGTAAATTTTGCAATTTTACAATTATACACCTTTTCCAAAATAGAAGGGGTCCAAGACCAAATCGCGTTATATCCGAATTCGTGGTATAAACAACCGCGTCATAACCGAGCTTCAGTGTATTCAGAATACAAATGTATAAGATTTGCAGAGAAAAAAAATTTGTGTCATTGAGAATTTTAAATCAAAAGTTAAAAATACAACAAACCATTTGTCTTATTAAAAAAAAAAAAAAAAAACACCACCGCAAAAATTATATTAAAAAGCTGAAAGAAAAACACTAGAAATGCTATTAATATAAGCAAATTCTCAAATAATGTCTTACCTCATCTTCGTCTTGTTTCATGTAAGCAGCATCTTTATCCTTTCCTTGTTCATCAATGGATGAAGCCTGGGTCAATTTCCTGTGTAAATTTATTTTTTGTCATTTTAAGTCTCTGCTGATCTCAAAACTTAACTATACAAATAATAATTTGTAAACAAGAATTCAAAAATCATCAAAGAAAAGAATATTTATAATAGCAAAAACAGATTCTTCACTATAAAAGTTACATAATTAAATATGTAAAGATAAATATTTTACCTCAACCTCTTCCGGGACTACTTTCCTAAGGCAGAGTATTAAATATCAGGTTGTAAAGAAAGTTTCTGGAAAATTGGGAAGCATGTGTTTGAAGCTGAACAATTGTACACAACACTGTACCCAATCATCCAAGTAGTCCCCATTGGAACTTAAGACCTTCTTCCATTGATCTACGAGTATAAATATCCCATTGCAATAGAAGTCTAGCTAGCGAGAGATAAAGAAGGCATCTAGGCAATGTTTTACATCATTGTCAATAGCAAAGTTTTTCTTAGCAAGAAAATTGGACAAAGTCCATGGAATAAGGGGGATGTGATAATATTTCTCATTGTAGCTCATGCAATTTTTGCTGGGTCCATAATGCGACATATGGGCGAGTGTTATCCTGATGGATCATGACTTCATGTTGACTAGCTGACCCGTGCGAATAATTCGCAACCAAAAAACCCCCTTTGACAAATAATAAACAACTCCAAAGCTGTCATGCATGTTAGTTAAACACATTGTCAATAGATAGCGCCATCTCCATTTTTGTAAAAAGGTTTTTAAAATAAAGTTTTTTTAACGCAAACATTAATTTTAAACAATTTGTTTACTTTTCGTCATTAGCCGTGAACGTAATCTTCAAAATGATGGTTCAATCATTGATTTTGATGAAGTATTAAGGGAGATAAGAAAAAAAAAACCACCTTTGAGAAATAAGATATGAGAAGTTTTTATGACAAATTTTTATGTTTTTTATTGTAATAAATCGTTTATTTTTATTAAAATATAAGTCTTTGTTTGGTTTTTTATCTGTTCTTTTTAATAAACGATGAAATTTCATTTTAAAGTGCATTTTTATTCAAAAAAGGATACATTTGAAGTTTACAGCGCTGTAGGATTATTTGAAATGTTGTTTCGCTTTTGAAAGATAAGTCGCTTCTGTTAAAGCGTGTATACATTTTTTAAAAAGGTTTTTAAAATACAGTTTTTTAACGAAAACATTAATTTTCAACCCTTTGTCTATTTTTCGTCATTAGCGGTGAACGTAATCTTCAAAATGATGTCTCAATCATTGATTCTGATGAAGTATTAAGGGAGATATGGCGTACCGACACAAACACACCTTTGAGAAATAATACATAAGGATTAATCAACACTGGGCACTTTTCTTGCAGTGCAGCATGGAGATGGTCCAACTTTTGGATGTATGAGTCCACTTGATGGTAGTGCTTGAAGGTAAGAGTTCAAAGTGAATCACACCGTGGCAATCTCAGAAACTCAGCATCACCTTCTGTCCATGCTCTGTGTTGTGTAACATTCACATAGTGACCCATTTTTCATCACCAGTGACTAACCTATGAAAAAGCCCTTCTGTTTTTCTCTTTCACCGCAACAGAAGTGGAGTAGCATTGAATCCGATTCTGGTCTAACAAAGCATCGGGTATTCATTGGCTTTACACAAATATCCCAAATTCCACAGTCTGGTATTGATGATCGTATGGGGAGGTCTGCAGTTCCTCTGCCATTTCCCACAGTGTTGTATCAGGCTTAGTCGAAAGCGTGTGTCCAACTGCATCATCTTCCACCTCACTAGGTCGTCCACTTCTGGGAGCTTCTGACAGATTCCGTACACCAGTGACGAATTTTCTGTACCAGTCAAAGTAGGTACTCTGTCCAATAAAATCGTCATCAAATGCTTTTCGCAATTTTCCATGTGCTTCTGTCAATTTCACGCCTTTCAGATATCATAGAGCAGTACTGCAAGAATATCATCCTTTGATATTGCCATCATATCATCACCATGTGAAACTAATATTCTCCACAACAGCGTACATTCTGTCCTTGGAGTCTCTTTTGCATCTTCCATTCCACATGCCGAATAGAAAGTTTTCTAGAAACTTTCTTTTCAACCTGGTACAAACTCTCAATAAATATAGAATAAGTTCCATTCCACATGACGAATACAAAGTTTTCTTGAAACTTTCTTTTCAACCTGGTACAAACTCTCAATAAATATAGAATAATTAGAAGATACTATGTATTTATATAGGAATTAAAGTTCTTCTCTGCTATGTGTATATTATGCAATTTTTATGGGTAAAAAATATTTAGCTACTATAAATATTCACTGATTTGATTTACTAAACAAGTTAATTCGGTATAATTATAAGGAACTTATTGAATTAAAAAATCTTGCTTCCTATAATTAGCCAACAGAAGTTATCAAACTGTTCATTTCAATTAGTTTCTCATCAGGGATATTTCAGATTTCAGTGATAAGCTACTTAGTCAAATCTTAGTAATTCTCCTGAAAAAAAAAAGATAAAACACCTCAATAGTTGCCCACTAATGCATATCATATTTGATCAGTGGGCACAGAATCCCACGAATCATCACACAAAAATTATTGAAAACACATTAAACATACTAATTCATTACCCTTATTAGAATCCTAAAAACTTAAAAATTCCAATCCAACATATTTTATGATGCCTGCAGTAGTCCAGTAAATCCGTCAGAAAAAAGGGGTTTGCTTTGCAAAAGGTCGGATAGTTTTGATTTTTGGATATGTTGTTAGTGTTGGGCTTATATCATAAAATCCAAGTTTTCGACCTCCGCGCGCCACGTGATATCAACAAAACATCAAAATTTTGGACCTTCTCTATGTTTTTCCACAATATCTCCTGATCGGTTTGCTGTACAGAAAATAATATCCTTTCAAAATGTAGAGTAGGGTAAATGTGTCCCAGTTTGAGACCAAAACCAGTTCCGTAGCTGCAATAGTGACCATGATACAGGCTTCCCAAAAATCACGATTTTCTCAAAAATGTATGAAACTTATGTTGAATATCGCCAAAACAATAAAATAGAGCAAACGTCATAAGGAACAAATTTAAAGGCTAGGAAATTTGCTGTAAATAAAGCACAATAGGATGTTTCTACGACATATATTGAAAGATATACAGTTGTTCAACGAAAGGGTTTAAAATGTTTGACATCATAAAATAGTCCAGTCAAATGATATATTTTGGTATGCAAAACGTCGGGTAGTTTTGATTTTTGGACATGTTGTTAGTGTTGGGCTTATATCATAAAATCCAAGTTTTAGACTTCCGCGCGCCACATGATATCAAAAAAACATCAAAATTTTGGTCCTTTTCTGTTTTTACACAATATCTCCTGAACGGTTTGTTTTACAGAAAATATTATCTGTCTCAAATTTAAAGTAGAGTAAATTTGTCACAGTTTGAGCCCAAAACCAGATCTGTAGCATAAATAATGACACAGACACAGGCTTCCAAAAAATCACAATTTTCTCAGAAATGTATGAAAATTATGATTGTTCGTCAATTTCTGTTGAATATCGCCGAAACCAATAAAATAGAGCAACATCATAAGGAATAAATTTAAAGGGTATGAATTTGCTCTAAATAAAGCACTATAGGATGTTTCTACGACTTATATTTCAAGATAAACAGTTGTTCAACGAAAGGGTTTAAAAATTGTGATATCATAAAACAATAGTCTCAAAATATATGTACTAAGGTTTTCTAACAAAAGTGAAAACCTGGACAGTAGTTGTTAAGACATAATACATAGAATATATGTTATTTAACGTTTTTGCCTTTTTGACGGGTCATGACGGACATCTTCAAGCTCTGTCTGCTGCTCCTTGTCCTCTTTATCCAGCTGAAGATGTAAATCTTCTATATCGCTGTATATACAGTTATTTATTGATAATGGCGTGTCGCCTTCATCTTCACTGTAGTCCTCAAGTAGAGTGATGTCTGACACGTTTTTACAAACTTCTCCCAGAGAACAAGTGCACAGGGAAGAACATATCAGACCTGCTTTCTGGATACCATTTGGGGGGGGGGGGGTAAACGTGCTAGACTGGACCTTGCTTTCGTTGCTGATTGGGTCTTGAGCATGTAGCACAAGTGATTGAGATCACACGCAGAGGTCAAACAGGCAAAACCGTTAAATAATGGTTTATATCTAACAATTACTGCCCAAGTTTTCACTTTTGTTTTAAAAATTAGTACATATTTTTTGAGACTATTGTTTTATGATGTCACAATTTTTAAACCCTTTCATTGAACAATTGTATATCTTGAAATATAAGTTGTAGAAACATCCTATAGTGTTTTATTTAGAGCAAATTCATACCCTTTAAATTTGATTCTTATGACGTTTGCTCTATTATATTAGTTTAGGAGATATTCAACAAAAATTGACGAACAATCATAATTTTCATACATTTTTGAGAAAATCGTAATTTTTGGGAAGCCTGTGTCTCGGTCACTTTTTATTCTATAGAGCTGGTTTTGGGCTCAAACTGTGACAAATTTACTCTACTTTAAATTTGAGACAGATAATATTTTCTGTAAAACAAACCGTTCAGGAGATATTCAGGCTTGAGAGTGGGGAAAATGTTAAAAAGAGGAAATTATGCGCGAGGTAAAATTTAAGACCAAATTTGTTTGCAAGTCGAGTAATATACATTTCATTTACACATAATATATTGCAAATGTTAATATATACATGACTCGCCCGCCAGTCAACGAGTTGAAAGTTAAGGAATTCAACGAGGAGGGGCATAAAAACGTTCGGAAACACGGTGTACCACGAAACAAAAAAGGGAAAATAATAAAAATAAAAGGAAAAAAGCGGAAGTCCGCAAATCTGCAAAAAAGGAAAAAAGCATAAATCCGCGTTTCCGCGGAAATTTGGCATGCCTGGATATTGTATAAAAACAGAAAAGGGCCAAAATTTTGATTTTTTTTTTGATATCATGTGGCATGCGGAAGTAGAAAACTTGGATTTTATAATATATGCCCAACACTAACAACATGTCCAAAAATCAAAACTACCCGACCTTTTGCATACCAAAATATATTATTTGACTGGACTATTTTATGATGTCAAACTTTTTAAACCCTTTCGTTGAACAACTGTATATCTTTCAATATATGTTATAGAAACATCCTATTGTGCTTTATTTATAGCAAACTAGCTGTACGTGGCATGCGTTGCAATGCCATTCAAAGAAAGAAAGGGCTCGTGAGAAGGGGCCGTAAATATAAGGTCCCAGTATCGATCGGGGGTGGGACACTTAGGACCTTGTGTCGCCATCCCCACCCAAGTGTGGTGGACCTGTCCCCCATAGGAGAGCGAATTTTTCTCTTTTTCCAATTGACTTAGGGGCCCCGGGAAGGGGCCCTAAATATAAGGTCCCAGTGTCGATCAGGGATGGGACACTTAGGCCCATGTGTCGCCATCCCCCCACCCAAGTGTGGTGTCCCTGTCCCCGAAGGAGAGTGAAGTTTTCCCTTTTTGCAATTGACTTGGGGGGGGGGGGGAGCCGAGAAAGGGCCCTAAATATAAGGTCCTGGTGTTGGTCGAGGGTGGGATAATTAGGCCCTTGTGTCGCATCCCCCCACCCAAGTGTGCTGTCCCTGTACCCATAGGATAGTGAAGTTTTCCCTTTTTGCAATTGACTTGGGGGGGGGGG
>JAFIDM010009631.1:135542978-135570226 GCA_023159025.1 Thereuonema tuberculata | reverse complement strand
ATACACAAACACAAACAGAAAGATAGATAGATAGAGAGAATATATATGGGGATGTGTATATCTCCTATATTTTTTGGTATACTGACTTCGTATTTATTCAGTCATATTTATTCAATTATAGCCCTGATGTGAATTCGAATCAATCAGTGATTTGTTTATCCGGCCGTAGGTCTGATCGCACAGCGATCAGATAAAGGGGTCTACTGTATTTACAAACTTTCTGCAATCTTGGGCGTCTATCAACATATAACAGGTTAATACTTTAGTAACAATAAAAAATTAATATAAAAATCACAAAAGCAAATTAGTATAAAAACCACAGCAAAAAATTAGTATAAAAACCACAACAAAAAATTAGTATTAAACACACACTAACAAATTAGTATAAAAACACTAACAAATTAGTGTATAAAGGATCACTCATTACATTTAAAAAAAAAAATACCTGTCACATGGCTGTTTGCTGTAAATTAAACAAAAATAAAATAACATCATTCTAAACAATCATGCGGTTATAAAGTCCCATTTCAGGGAAATGGACAACTTCATAATGAATGGATAGCTTTCACGATGTTGAAAGGAAAAAGTTTTAAAAATTATTTTATCACAGGTGAAAATAAAATTATTATTTTTATTACAGCTAAAAATGCTCCTAAAATATTCCCAACATAATCAGGTTAAAAAAAAATAAACAAATAAATAATAATAATCATTAAAAATGAAGAAAAAATACCTCATTTGTTCGCAGGCCCCCCCCCCCACATCAAATTCCGAGCCCAGGTACCAAATGCAATAACGGGCCTTTCCCACCTCCCCCCATGTTATGAACAAAATCATAAATTGTTAGCCAAAAATATCGTGAAAATACCACACGATTTCATACTTCTACAGCAGGGGTGGGCAGACTTTTGTAAGGTAAGGGCTACCGCGGTCACCTTAAGACTAAAAAAAACGGAATCTCCAAATCGACAACCAAAAAAAAAGGAATCTCTAAATCTATGACCCCCCCAAAAAAAACAAAAACAAACATCTTCAGACATCACCCCAAAATGCGCGATTGATGTCTTGCCCACCCCTCTTCTACACTATAAACATACTGTAGATCTCAGCCCGGGCTTGGTGCTGAGGGACCAACTGATACCCCCCCCCCCCTGTGGGGGCCCTGCTTGTTCCCCATGCAGAAATCGAATGCACAATCCTTACATCTTCAGACCAATGCCTTAACATACTGCATCACCATAAACACTTGCTTAGAAAATGAACAGAAAATTAATTATCTAATACTCAAAAATCGATAAAAAAAATATGTCAATACCTTATCATAAATATGTTAAATATCTTGAAAACCCTCGAGGTGTTGCCCCTCAACCCATATGTATATATTTGAAGTACTCCATGAGTACTTTCATCTCACAAAAGGGCATTGATTTTCGAGAAGTATAGGTCATGTCCTCTCCTTGTTAGTACTATTACTATATGGCTAGAGGTGAAATTAGGCCTTTAAAAACAAAACAAAAAGGAAGGAAGGAGTGTTTGAAAGCTGCAATGAATACAAAAAGGAAACAAAAAAAAAATGATACTCAACAAAATTTATATTTCCTTTATATAAAAACAAGATGATTGGTCATCCAACTTTCAAATACTCATGTGATAAAAAACCAAGAACACCAATTGATCAGAAAGGGAAAAGTAAAAAAGAAAGCTTAATGATGAAAAATAAATGGCATGCAGCAAATGAAGAATACTGACAAGGAGATGACACACCCTGTATCTTTCCAATGTGAATGCCCTTTTGTGAGATGAAAGTACACATGAAGTACTTCAAAAATATATATATATGGGGTGAGGGGCAACTCCTCGAGGGTTTTCAAGATATTTTACATATATCAAATACAGATTTCAAGATATTCTGCGTTTTCAATCCAGTATTGCCTTATTAGCTCACTGCTGTCATAAAGAAGCACGTGTTACCCTGGACTAACGGTATGTCGCTGGCCTGAAAATTCAATGTTCCTGGGTTCGAGTCCACTGAGGGATGGGATGTATTTGTTTGCCTTCTTTCTTTATGAGAATGTAAGTTCTTTCTGTTTATGTTATGAATAGTAGACAGAAAACCAATTTAAGATTAGAAGTAAATAAATAATATTCTCATTAACTTTGGTTTTTAATTCAGTAGTTACTTATTAACTAAACTTCTTTTTTTCTTATCATGTTGTGATGATACTCGTTTACTGTTTGTATTTAAAATTATTTCAGTTGTGCTTTTATTTTAGGAAAAATTAAGTTTTTATTTAAGAGTTTGAAATGTAATACTTCACTAAATGAATTTTATTTTTTCTTATTATAAATAAAACAAAGTTAGTATTATCGTTAATTTTTGCTTTTTAGAAGTACTTTAATTCAGAAAAATAAAGTAAAATATATACTGTAGATAATTACTTAACTTTTTTATTTTTTAATATGCTAATACTCATTTTATATACAGGGTGATTATAATTAAAGTTCAACTTTCAACATGCTGTAAAAAAGGAACCACTGCTAGGAATGATCTGTAATTTGAACTGAATATACTCAAAGAAAGGGGAAATGGTAGGGCATAAGAAAAAAAATAGTTCCAAATGTTAGCAATAAAATGCGTTTTAAGCATCATAATATGCAAAATACGAGATGTGCCATGCGCACTACACATTGCATGTTATAAAAATGTGTCGTACATGGCATTTTCCTCATATTGCTTCTCAGAAGCTCGCCATGACTCTCTCAATGAAGGATCGCGCTTTGCATGTGAAGCTCCTTTACAAGAATGGTAACTAAGTTCCGGACAGTAAAGGGTATGAAAAAAGGCTGTGGTCTGGTGTCTGACAAGGGTCTGGAGAAAATGATGAAGAACTTCGAAGAGACAGGTTCTTTTGAAGTGAAATCTGGCAGAGGGAGGAAACCAATTGCTTCAACGTCAGTAGAAGATGTGGCCACAGCAGTCCAGGAAGAGATAAGGGGTGGTGTGCAAACGTGCAGTGCACGGGGAATTGCCCGAACTTTGTACATGCCGCTGGCACATGGTTTTCTATTCTTTTCTTCTTAATGTGTTTTCTTATTTCTTGTTTTTAAGCTTGGAGGTTCTACTCTTGTTCTCTCTTTAACTAATATCCACCTCCGTAATGGGACCTAGGGGTTTTATGCTCTGCTTCCCGCTCATGATCAGCATATTACCGAGAAACAGCTTTATTTGCACAAATAAACACTAGGTCCTCTTTTAATTGAATAATTTATTTTATCATAAAATCTTTTATATAATTACAAGAAGCATTACTAATTTTAAGGAACTTATCTTCATTGAAAGAATTTCTACTATTAATAAAACATGATTCTATCATGAGTCTTTCCTTCTCTTCAGAAATTACGACTTCAATATTTACAATAGGATCTGGGTTATGTTTATGTATAAAAAATGCTTTTAGTTATGTGTTGTATTATCATTATTTATGTGTTGTATTATCTTTATTAATAACTATGCTACAGAATGATATACTATCAATTGTTTATATATAAAAAATGTTTTTAGTTCTTTTAATTTTTGTAACCCTTATATTATGTAGAGGCAAAAAGAATAGTTTTGTCCTCTTACACACCTGATTAAGTTTTTCGAAAAGAAAAACGAAATATTGTGGACATTAAAGAAAGTTGTTTTATAGGATTTCTGGAGTAAATTGCTTACAATTTTATGAAAGATGACTTTAATAGAGAACCTTTCTTTTAAGAAACTAAAATTATAACTTTCAGATTCCAAAACACACTAATAGTTTTTATGTAATCTTGATTACAGAAAGTGGGACAGATAGGAGGATGGAGAGGCATGATTATTGGTATGTATTCTCTAGTAAATTACCAAACCTAAAAAGTCTTGTGCTAGCTGTGCCAGTAGGCCATTATTAAAAAAGGATGTGTAAGACCAAGAATGAATGTCATTAGCAATAATTCTGACAACAATAAACTGAATATGCCATTTTAAGAAAACAACAAAAAATTCAAGCCCCCAAAATAGTTATTCTAAATGATGAACAGTACCTGCACATGACCTTACAGTTAATGGATAAATTGGGGGACAGCATCCAAAAAAAACAAAAAACCAGGCTATCAGCATGGTAGAAACTAAATTTAATAACAGTATAAAAGCATTATATAATACTAAACTTACTGACCATGGAACGTAACTAAAGCTTCTAACTAAACATAGTAATTTTCCTACAATTACTATGAAGCCAAAAACACACAAGCCAAAAGTGGATGACATTTATCCAGGTAGACCTATTATTGATTGTAATAATGCCCCAATTATAGACATATCTAAATACATTTAGCACATACATCAAAACTATTTTAATCAAAATTTCCCTAACCATAATATAAAAAACTCTCAGCAATTCAAACATAAATTACTTCAACAACAGAAAATTATTAAAAACGAGCACATTTTGATCTCAGTAGATATTATTAACTTATATGGCTTCTTCAATAATCAGTTAATTAAGGAAGCCTTAATCAAACTATAGAACTGAAATTAACTCTTTTAGTTGACATTGTCTAGAATAACCAACATTTTAAATGTCAGGAACAAATATACAAACTTTAAAAAGGTGTTTTCATGGGCATAGTGGCCTCGGCCTTAACGGCTGCTTATGTCATGAAATTCATCAAATACCAATTTGTTGAAACCTCCCAAAACAATATCGCCTTAAACTATACATATGCTGACAATGTTTTTACAGTAGTCAACAAACACAGCTTGCAGAACTTAATAAAAAACATCAATAGCATAAACAACTCAATCCAATTTGAAATGGAAAAAGAAAAAAAATAACACCCTGCCTTTTTTTAGACTGCCTAATTATTAGGCACAGGGTCAATCCATTTCAAATCACCCAGACCATGTTGCTCAACATTTTTGATTTTCCTAATTTTTTTACCAGTTACTTCCCAATACCAGGTGAGTACAAAATGAGGATTAAAAAAATTTCTAGGCTCAATTTTTTTTTTTGGGGGGGGGGGGGGGGGGGGAGTCATTTTAAGTTTGCTTCGAAACCGCTTTTCGGTTGAAAACAAGTTTTGCACAAATGTATCTAACTCTCTTAATTTTGTAGATATCAAGACAAAATAAAAACCAAAATTATCAAAATGATATGCTCTAGATTTTAGTCCTTATGATATTTCCTTATGGAATTAACATATGATAAAAATTTGGTGACTGCGACTCAACTGGTTCCAGAGTTATAAGTTTTAATATTTAGCTCAGTTAGCTCACAAATCGCCGAATGAGTAGGTAGGATTCGACTGCAAAAAAGCAAAAATAATTGAAACTTATGACATAAACAATGGACTTCTTGAACGGATTTTAAAGACTATGAAAAGTAAGTTATTTAGTTTAGTTTTCTCATTATATAACTTAAAACTATATATAACTACTCTGGGTACTATATTTAATAAAGGAGGATCTCATTTTGAGCCTGATAAAACTAAGTGTTTTCTTCCGCAACACTTGATTCATTTATCATACAGCCATAACTTTTAAATTTAAGAAAAAAAATATTTATTTATTTAGATCTCCAGGCACAGTACAAAGAAACTACTTCTAAAAGTTCTGTTGCTGTTGAAACTACAGATGATTTGACAGATGAAAAAAGGATAGAACTCTTGACGAATTCCCGTTTTATTGACAGGCTTCTTAAATGAGCAAGATGTTTTATAAAAATAGATGATGGACTTCAATGCTCATATTGTGGAAGCAGTTTATTTAATGATTTCCAAAATGGTGAAACTTTCGCAGAAAATGATGTAATGCATCCTTAAAACCCTTTTTAAATTTGGTTTAGATGCTCAAAATGTGAGAGAGCACTTAGCTAGCATAGCTGTAGATGGGCAGTACAAAAAGTTAGGTGTTACCAACCATATAAAAGATGAGCTAAATTTGAAAAATATCCAAGCATCCTGGAACATGATGCACCATTTTGAATTAATGGAGAAAAATGCTGAAATGCGAAATATTAACAACAAGGCACATAATCTCTTACTTGAATGTATGAAGGAATTCATGCAGGGGTTAAAATATAAAAACCTTGTTAATAGTTCAATAAATTTTGAGGAATTTTTGTATCAACCAAAACTTTTCAAATCAATGAAGTTTACTGCTTATTGTAAAGGAAGTATTTAATACTTTCATACATGATTATAAATTTTTCGTATGCGCTTGTGAAAAAGATATGGAGCAATTTGCATTACGTGATAATTTGTTAAACAAATCCACTATATTCCATCCCACCCAAAACATTTTGTTGTAAAATAAGTTGCCAAGACTCACATGCTCATAACGCTTTCACTGTTAAAAAGATATGAGATCTCATGTAGAGCCAAGCCTCTAACTCTACTAGCCCTAACTCTAATAACCCTATATCTTGATCAAAAAGTATGGCTTGGCCGTTTCGTGGCTGTCGCACAGACAATCCCATGGAGTTATGTAAAGGATATGGAGTATGCCAAGGCATACTTTTTGACCAAGATAGTAGGGTTTTTAGAGTTAGGCCTTGTAGAGTGAGGGGCTTGGCTCTACATGAGATCTGATAACTTTTTAACAGTGAAAGCGTTATGAGGTGTCTTGGCAACGTATTTTACATGAAATGTTTTGGATGGGATGAAATAATTCCATGAAACGGCCAAGGCATACTTTTTGACCAAGATATAGGGTTTTTAGAGTTGGGGCTTGTAGAGTTAGGCCTTGTAGAGTTAGGAGCTTGGCTCTACAGGAGATCTCATATCTTTTTAACAGTGAAAGCATTATGAGCATGTGAGTCTTGGCAACTTATTTACATGAAATGTTTTGGGTGGGATTTCATTTCTTTTTGTAAGATGAGATCTGATAACTTTTTAACAGTGAAAGCGTTATGAGCATGTGAGTCTTGGCAACTTATTTTACATGAAATGTTTTGGGTGGGATTTCATTTCTTTTTGTAAGATGAGATCTAATAACTTTTTAACAGTGAAAGCGTTATGAGCATGTGAGTCTTGGCAACTTATTTTACATGAAATGTTTTGGATGGGATATACCTATCAGAAATTGTTATATAATAAAGAACCGGAACCCCCTTTATGAGGGGTTGGAGGGTGAAAGTTACAGATTTCTTAATTTTTGTCGTTGTTTGTGTGCTAAACCTAAATTTCAGCTTTCTAGGACTTCAAGAAGTACTCATGATCATGAGTCAGTCAGTCAGTCCATCCGTGAATCATGGATGAAATCGACGTATTTCAGATATTAATAAAATCCAAAGTATAAAAGCTAGATAAATGAAACATAGCGTATTTCATTAGTCTGCTAACTGCATATTATCTTGAAAATTTGAGCTCTCAAATATTATTTAGGCCGAAGCATTGAGGGTACGACGTATTTCAGATCTTAATGAAATCCAAAGTACAAAAGCTAGATAAACAAAACTTAGCGTATTTCATTAGTATGGTAACTGCATCTTATCCTGAAAATTTGAGCTCTCTAGTATTATCCAGGCCGAAGCTATGAGGGTTCGAAAATACGACGAAACGCTTCGAGAAAAGGTAGGTAGTGCCCTCCTGCCTTCGGCTCGTCTTTGCAGGGGCATTGCCGTGCCCCCAGATTCATTGTTTATAATTATAGTAATATAATTAAAAACATCACATTTAGTTATTTTGTACATATGTTTAAAACCAGTGTTAAATTTTTTGCGGTCTCCTGACGGCCATTTATAAGTGCTCTCTTTTATCCGGAATTTCGATTTACCGATGGAGGTCCGGTCCTGACCATTTCGGTTAATCGAGGTTCTACTGTATTAAATAAAGAATTATCTTTACAATCGTAGTGGATTTTAATTGTCGAAGTAATCCATCAAATTTATAGCTTTTAGAAAATGACGTCATTTTGCGAGAGGGGGGGGGGGGGATAAAAAATCGGCAAAAATCGATGACGTAATATATGGACAGCCCCATATGAATACACAGCAAACTCACCATTATGCGGTCATTCCATACAGACAGGTAATCAACTACAACATTAAACAGCTTTTAAAATCTATTTAGTTTTATACTAGGAACATAAGGGAATTATACTGGAATGCCAAGGTGAGTGAAGCAAGAATACCTTCAGGCTTTAATTAAACTTATGTCAGAACTTTATATCAGCTCAATTTCACATAAGGAAATGAGAAGATTACAAAAATGTGCAAGATTAAACTGACAAGATAAGACAAGAAGAAAAAAGGAGACTCACCCATAAGCCTGCCACTAAAATATATAAAGAATTTCACAAGTAAACATGCAAAACATTCAAAAACTTTTAATTTTCGTTGATAAAGGATAGATCTAGTGATCACCCTCGTAAGGCAATGAGATGATGTGGTCAAATGACCATCCAAACCCTGATACTGCAGCTGAAACTTAAGAGAAAAATTAGGTTTAACAAGCTGCATAAGTGAAATCGTTTTTTATAGACCCAAGAAAAATTCAAGTGATATTGTCAGTGGCCAAAAAAAAAAAAAAAAAAAATTATGATAATGAAATTGTTGGAATAGTATATATGGAACATAGGAATTAAGCATGAATTTGAATCCTAAGATTGTTATAGGGGAGATGGGATATGCAATAGACAGCCAAAATGTAGATGCTAAATTATCTCTGTGGGATAAACGTTTATTAAGCCAACCACTGATAATGTTGATCCTGGACATGCAGAAAGATAGAGACAATCATCAGTTAACATTAAACTATCAAAGACAGGAAAAAGATGTTGGAAACAGTAAGTAAAGATCATCTCAAGTAATAAAGCAAGTCAGGATTGAAAAGCTTTGATGTAAAAGTCAAAATGACAACAAACATTCGAGAATTCTTTATAACTAAAGCTTTAAGACATTATGATATTCAATACCATGTATTTGGAAGAACATGTAGGCCGATATTCAGTATTACAGTGAGTGTCGAAAATTTGGAGCATGATTAAAAATATCCTGAAATTGAGACAACAATAGATGGAATGCTAAATGGACCCACTGCAATATCAGAATAACTGGCATTTATGAGAAGCAACAGGTAAATAACAGGGTGAAATGCCGTATTAACATATTACTATGTTGATGGGAATAGGCAAAGTCCCAGACTTGAAATCTGGGAAATTACAGATTGTATCAGCACAGAAACAAAATTTAATTAAATGAAATGAAATCCATCATTTCCATCACCATCATTGCCATATCATCCTATTAATAGGCAAAAGTTGTAGTAAATTTGGAATTTGAAATAACCAATCACAGTGCAGCGTTGGAACACGTCAGGTATGACGTCACGCCCATGTTTAAAGATGGCGTCTCTAATATTCGTCTCACTTCACGGCGACGGATCGCGATTACATAATTACTATCAGCATATTGAAATTTTCTTTCCCACATAAATGAAGTTTACACTGAAATTCATGAAATTCATGCGTCAAAATTTATCAGAGAGTTTGTAAAACCTCGGTTTTTACATAATTTTGGCTGTGGAGTCACTCGCTCACTAATCAACAAGTAGGAGACAATGACGATGCACGTGCCATCATTGTTGTCCAGACAGGTATTGGCTGTTGGACATTCATTATTGTTATTGTTGAAACTGGTAAATCATTTTTTTATTTTCTTTTATTTTAACAAAATTTGGCTTAGTCATTCAAATTATATGTGGGCTGTTGCGAAAGTCATGGCTTTTAAAAAATGAACTTAGAAAATCTTTTTCAATCTTGTGTTTTTCAAAAATTTCAGGGTATTTCAAAAATGTGGCATTTGTTTTACTTCAGTTAATATTGCCTCAATTTCGACGAGCCTATTCTTTTAGGGCAGCAGGTTGCCATTATGTTTCATAATGAGAAACCGCAGCGCTGGCTACTACGAAAGTGGTAAATCAATTTTTTAATTTTTTTTATTTTAACAATATTATAATATTATTTTAACAAATAAGCCGATATTCAAATTACATATGGACTGTTGTGGAAGTCATGGCTTCTAAAAAAATTAGCTTAAAACATATTTTTTAATGTTGTGTTTTTCAAAAAGGTGGAATTTGTTTTACTTCCGTGAATATTTATCTGGTCGCAACTAGTGGCATAGTATATTTACAAGTACAGATTCATTAACTAAGTTGATGTTCTTTGCTAGAGAAAACTATTAAGTTGAATTGGTGCATATATCTATAAGGTAGATTTACTAGGATTACTGAATTCTTCAAAATAGTAAAAATATAATTAAACATAACAAAACAGAAAACATAATGGTATAATTTACAATGCACAACACAGAAACTTAAGATGATGAAAACCTAAGAATTGACATAAATTGAAGAGTGGCAACAAACAAATTTGTTAAGAAAAAAAATTAAACAAAATAAGTACACAAAATTTTAATGATATATGCACTATATGAATATGAAATAGAACCTAAGTAACAAAGAGTTTAGTGTTTAAAAAAAAATCAGAGATGAAAAGGAGGAGAGACAAGATTTTTTTTTTAATCTTAGGACTTCAAGGATCATTATGCAATAAAGAAAAACTTACCGTTTCGCATGAAGTAAATCCAGCATTTGCATAACCAAGTTATAAAGAAACTCAACCTTAAGAGGAATAAAAAAAAAGTAAGTGTGTGTCTTTAAGTACTCAATGACATACAAAATAAACAAAAAAGATATTAAATAAAAAGCATTACAATACAAACAACTGCATTAGTTATGCATATTATTACAATTTATTATCTTTTCCATAAACTCTAAAAAATTAATTGAACTTTCTACAAATACTTTCACAAAGTGTTTTACACTCAACCTACAATATAAAATAAACATAAATATTCAGTATAATACTGAACATCCTTAAGTATTAAATGACAACAACTCTTAAAATAAATAGATCGTGAAAACTTTGGAAAATGCATTACAAGAAACAAAAATTAAACTTTAATTAAGGTAAACAGTGGACAAATAAGAAAATTCTTATAAAGTAGCAAACGATTCGGCTTTTGTACTATTTAAATAATGTATGAAGTGTAAATAAGTATCTTAATGTAAAGCAAATTTATATTGCCAAAATATAAATTTGCTTTACATTAAGTTGCCATGCTTTTTCAGAGTATAAATCGAGACATGTTTGGCATGTAGGGCGATTCCTGTGTTTTACTTAAAAAAAAGTAGCTCAAATGAGAATATATTCAGACAAAACATCTTTTTGCAAATGGCTTTCCATTACTAGATAATCTAATTTGGCCGCAAGAAGTAAAGTTGATTGTTATCTTCACAAATTCTAAATTTATTAGTAAAAAGAAAAGATAAAATGTGACTGTTACAAACAAATATTTTAAATCTTTTAATGCCATAATATGCAAACAATGAAGCAAAGGTAATAGTAATAATCACCAATCTGGTGATTGCAGGAGCATGCAGGCATGATTTTTTTTTTTTACCATTAACCAATCTTGAAGTTCAAACAGAATTGGAAAATATTGATATTTACTTTATATAATTTAATTATAGTATTTTATATTCAAATTAGTCTATTTAATATTTTAGGAAAAAGCATTTTTTTGCTTCAAAGGTTGACTTCTCCATCATTGGTATGAGACCCATTTCATATGCATCAATCAATCAATTTTTTAAGAAGTGTATTACCCAGCTTCAAAATAATTGCTAGCAAGGACCAAATTTGGCATAATAGACCTCATGCACCTAAAAACAACATAGGGAGAGAAAGTCTGGTAAGTGAGATCCTTACTAATATCTCTAAATTAACATTAACATCCTTAATTTATTTCATGCACAGGGCCTGAGCCTGCAGCATAGAAAATTTCATCAGGGTGTCTACAAAATCTGAATAAAAAAATTCCCTGATTTTTCCCTGATATCACGAACAATTTCTTAAAAATTCCCTGATCATAAGAGAAAAATTCCCTGATTTTAACTACTTGGTAACTATTTACAATTTTATCTAAGTATAATAAAAGAATAAGCAAAAAATTTTATAAAAACAGTAATGATGAAATACTTAAAAAAAGAAGAGAGAAATAAAAAATTATAAATTAATGAGTTTACAATATCTTACTTTTTAAAAGATTTATTGCAACAATATACACAAAATTAAATTCAACGGAATTCAAGATTCATTGTAATGTACAGCATGATACTGGTTATTTAAATTTTTGAAAGCTTTATCGCAGCAATTTCATTTTCAATCATTTCAGATTCCTTTTGTGCTGCTTCTAAGATTTTAATTTTTTTGTCATTAAGCCTTTTCAGTTCAAGTTCAGCCTCTTTTTCTTTTAACAGCTACTGCCAATTCTTGGATTTTCTTTCTTTTTTTGTTCCATTGCCTCGGAATACTTAGCTCTTGCATTTCTTACATCAAGGACCATCTTCTTAGTAATTTCAATGTTATTTATGCCACCTTTAGACAATACACTATCATAAATGGATCTTCTGGCAATGATAGTTTCTTCTTTGATATTCTGCTCTAAAGTATCTTTGTTTATAGAAAAACCTTTTTCTAAGCTTGCATTGCCATGCGACAATACCATGATTAACTGTATCACTGTCATAGCTTCAGGTGCTCCATTTTCTTCAGCAAATATCAAACTACACCAGAAATTATCAATACGTGCAGTCGATCTTTTATACATCTTTAACTTTGAGATATTTTCTGGCTGTGAACATATTTGTTTTAATTGATTCTTAGCTTTCTTAGCTAAAGTTCATGATATCCAGTTTTTTTCAGAAAGAATTACCAACAGACTTGATAAACTACATGAAAATATATTTTCATTTATTGCTATTTTAGGGTCAAAACAGGACACTGCTTTAGTCAGCTTGTAAATAAGGGGAGATTTACTTTGGAGTTTCAGTAAACATTGAATCAATATGCGTCTACAGTCAACTTTAAATTCAGCTATTTGCAAATCAGATACTTTCGCCTTTTTCAAATTGCTTTGAGCAGATAAACCAATATCTATTTGTTTAACTGGCAGAAAATTTGATTTGTCCTCCACGTCTATGCTTGTAATATTTTTGCTTAATGCCTCTTTTTTAAGAAAGCGCTGCATGAATTTTAGTGACAAATTACTTAGGTCAGAATAAAGAAATGGTATTAAGGTAGCATCTGTTTGGTACTCCCTTAAGCAAAATCGGAAGCAACTAAATGAAAAAAAGCAAGCTTTGCTGGTAAGAGAGAATCATAAATAGCACTTTTAACTTCCTTATAACTTTTTGAATTTGGAGCCATTTTGTCCTTCTCTATTCCTTCTATAAACTTCCTTAGCAATGGGATAAGCTGCAATGATCGTTCTGTTACATCAGTGTTCTCAACCCACCTAACAAAGCAAAACTTTTTTGGAAATATTTGTGAATTTGTATATTCCGTAAATAATGTTCTTCTTGCTGGGGAATCTTTGAACAAGTAATATAAAGCTCGATGAAACTCCATAATCTTCCAGTTCGTAACTGACACTCCTGTTTTGAAAGCTATGTTCAATGCATGTAGTCCACATGAGCCAATATTCAGTACTTCAGCATCTTCCTTAGTTTCCTTTAAAGAGCACGAAAGTTCTTTAAAAAAATTTTGATTTACGTTAGGCCCATCCATCGAGATTTGTAGAAGTTTCTTCAAATCCAGAGGTTTAGTAGCCTCAACAAACGAATTCACCAAATCAGTTGCACGAGTGCGTCCAAGAAAGGTTGAGTTCAAATATCTTGTTTTTACTTCATTTGTCTTTGTACACCAATATCTAATATTCCTCGTAGTAAGTTTCGGTTTCAGTTTCAGTGGCGGGAATGTAGTACAGGATATGACGTCACTATTTAACACCATTAGACCGGCCGGCGGGAAAGAGAGGATCGACGTGACGCGTGACCTTGAATGCTCCCTTAAGATAAAAGCTCGCGCTTGGCAAAAGATCATAAATTTCCCTGATTTTAAGTAATAATTGCAAAATTCCCTGATAATTCCCTGATTTTTTCCAGAATAACAAAATTCCCTGATAATTCCCTGATTCCCTGATTTCCCTGATTCTGTAGACACCCTGTTCATGTATAATGGATTCCACTAGAAGATAAACTTGAATCAAAATTATGATGAAATGAAACAACTAGGTAAATAAATGAGAGAGTTTACACTATATAATAACATTTACAAAAATTAGACTTAAAAAATTTGGAGAACACTGAGAAGTAAAGGGCACGATAGCGTCACCGGAGTTGCCGGTTCAGACATGAGCATTCGAAAGATCTTTCATTTAACTAAGTCAACCAGCAAAATTGTAGCGGCAGAAAGCCAAGGGTAAAGGGGCTACAAGGGGTCAAAGTTAACCTGGTGGCCTAAGAGAAATCACTTATAAGTCACTGCAAGAGGCTTATAAATAGCCTACAACCTTAGATAAGGATGAGACAGACACAATAAGCAGATATTGATTGAAAAATAAGCAGGAAATTGTTATTGATCAGCTTCAAATCAGATACAATCGATGTGAAGTTCAGAGAATAGGGCGTGCGAAAGGCAGATACTCTGTTCACAGCGAGCACATATAACGAATGCAATGCTGTCACACTTGAAGCACCTGTCATTGTCGATTGAGTCGAAGCAGTAGTCATTAGGACTTATCCATGGATCAGGTTCAATGTCCAGGTACCCGAATTTGTAGAACACATACTTTATCATGTTTCTGAAACTTGATGAGTCTCTGTGCATGAGGCCTTCGGCAGATAGAGAAGGAGGAAAAACATTAAATACAACACAAAAACATATAATAAGAAAAAGTACCTTTTAGTGTGAGGAGAATGTAAGAAGGTGAGTGAGAGAGGAGAGAGATGTGGAGAGGCAAAGAGAAAAAAGAGAAGTGAGAGGCAGCAGAAACAGGTGCTCTGCATGTGTTCGGCAGGCTGACCTGTTCCCAGACATGACCGTCTCCTCCTCCTCTCCTGCTGGCTGTATGCCCGGCAAACTCGACCAGTGAACTCTCTCTGGGACAAGCTTTCAGGAAAGATGCCACTTGCCGGAAACTCCAGTGACGCAGGCGTACCCTTCACCTCGTCAGTGAATAGAGCATCCGCCTATCGCACACACTGTTCCCTGAACTTCACATCGATTGTATCCGATTTGAAGCTGATCAATAACAATTTCCTGCTTATTTTCCAATCAATATCTACTTATTGTGTCTGTCTCCTCCTTATCTAAGATTGCAGGCTACTTATAAGCCTCTTGCAGTGACTTTTAAGGTTTTCCCATAAGCCACCCTGATAACTTTGAGCCCCTCCCAGCTCCCTTGGATGTCTGCCGCTACAATTTTGCTGGTTGACTTAGTTATGGAAGATCTTTCGAATGTACATGGTCTGAACCGGTAACTCCGGTGATGCTGTAGTGCCCTTTACTCGTGAGAACAGCATAAGATAGGTTACACATCTGCTTATGCAAATGAAGAAGTCATAGATTTTAGCTGATAACATCCCTGAACACGATGACAAATGGTAATTATAGAGGAAAGAGGAGACAGCAACATAGGATTCCTGAAAAAGACCAGAGCTACCTTAAAGCAGGACTTCTCAAGCAGGAACTACTGTGTAGATGCTGGTCTGTTTCATTGTGTTTGAAGCAATGGTCTGCATGCAAGGGATGTGTTGATTTGTTGAAGGCTGGAGGAATGAGACAGATCATGGCACTCCATATTAAACAATATGAAATTTGTCCACAATCAGTGTTTACTTTAACATAACCATTACTGCTTATAAGGAAGGTATGATATTTACCTAACAGTAAGCTGGCTACTTTTTTTTGGTACCTTTTCACAATTTTAGAATTGGGTTCAAAAGTATTTTATGGTATAAAATCAAAATAGGCAAAAACAAAAACAAAAAAAAACACTGATTATATCAAGAAAAGAAAGCTTTTAAGTAAAAGCACTTGAAATGTAATAAACAGAATAAGAAAACTATGGCAATAAGTAACAGAATTAAAAGATGAGTGTATTGATTGACAACATTTTTCACCATATTTTTAAAACAGACCAACTTTTTTTCTGGCATTCATCCATAAGTTTCAATTTCTTCCTCGAGCCAAATGCAAACTTCTTCCAATTAACCTTAGCAAGTTTTTAATTTTTAATTATATCAAATTACATTATTTATTCATCAATACATTATTCTGCAAACTTTAAAAGAAAAAAACTGATAGTTTATGTAGAAATTTGATAATTTTTTAGATAGTGTATGGCATTGAAAGTTACAGTACAATGGTATTTTGAAATTCATGACTACGAAGGAATAGAGAACAGTTACATGTTCAAATCAAAGGTAATCCTTTTCAGATTCCAAGTATGAAACGGAGGAAATTTCAGTAAAGTTTATGCTTGATGAACTAAAATAACAGATTCCCAACATTATTCAAACAAAGGTTACTGAAATTGTTACAGATCTTAAATTTATGAAAGGAAGTCCCAATGTAATTGGAACTGGCTACAACTGTTTATGAAATGAAGGGGATTTGCTCATTTTTCACACAATAATGGCTCATTTAAAGCCGTAGCCAATTACGATAAGAGACTAATCGCATTTCAACACAATGTTATGAAACAGATGTGATAAGAACTACCTGCTCAATCAAACTACAAATGCTATCAAAATTCCTTTGTATTTCAATATGTCTACAAGTTGAACAGAAAAAAAAGGTGATATTATTTTCAGCTGGCTAAGAAAAACAATAACTGATGTTAATGTTCAATTCTTTTATATAACTAGCAAAGAATGGGTTACAAAAAAGAGTTGACTTGATGTGGATGAGGAAGAAATTGTAATCGTGAGATAACTTCGAAACTTTCCCAGTTGGTACAAAAAATCACACAATAGTTACAAATTAAAGTTATATTCCTATTTTATAATTTTAAAAATACTAGATATTCAAATGATTATCGAGTTTGGAGAATGTACTTTGGAGAATATGTACTTTTTCAAAAGTCGTGCCGGATTATCCAGCGTGCCGGACCGTAGAATGCCGGATTAGAAGAGTTCTACTGTATGTCGAGAGAGATGTGATGTACGTACACACTTCTTCATTGCAAAACAAAGTTTTGAGGTTATATTTATAAAATTAACATGCTTAGTTCTGTATCTTTAAGTTTTACATGAATTTTAAGTACTGATAGCAACCTTCCTTACATTACCTTTTGTTAGTAAACACAGACAAGATGCAGTGATCTTGACACTACAATTATCACTTAAACCATGATACAACAGCAATCACTGAATACTAAACATTCACTTGTTGCTTCTCTGCACAAAATGGCTGTTAAGGAATATAGATTAGTATCAAATTGCATAATGCTGCCATCAGGTGTATTTTTATGGAATTTCAAGTTTTGTCTACGGATGTAATGCTCAGGTCGGTGACAAGAAGAAATTGATAAAAAATTAATAATGTTTTAAAATAAAAAGATTAAATCTACTAATTAAAATTGCTATAAATACCTATCTAAACCAGAGTGTCTACTTAATCTCAAACAAAAAATTTAAGGACAATTCCCGTACATTTAAGGATATTTTCACAAAAATTTCTGTAAAAAAAAAAACCCCTATAAACCTTTCTGTTCAACAAAAAAAAAACCTGTTGCGAGGCCTGACATCATGCTGAAAATTTAAGGACATAGTCTGATTTTTAAAGACATTTTCCATACATTACATGTCAACCCAAATTTCCCGTACAAATCCCGGATTTCCCGGTTGGTAGACACCCTGTAAACATATTAATAAAATTCTGAATTGATTGTTAACTTTAAAAGGGAAATTCTTATAAAATATGATTGAAAGATAAAGATGGTGACAATCTACAGACCTAACTTATCACAGTCTGTGGACACTTTTTGAACAAGAGAAATTCATTTTTCTTTTTCTTTTTGCATTTTTTAACATAAGAGTTAAGAGGTTACTTTATCATCTCCTTCAATGGAATTCAACATTAAAATTATAGTGACTAAATACAAATTAGCAGCGACAGTATATTGTATGTTTTTTTGATAATGACCCCTATATAGAATATCAAGAGAAGCACATTAGACAGGAAAAATCCACCCTCTCCCTTGCTCCTAGGAGTATATATTAGCAAGACTCCATGGCACAGGAAGTTATATGACTCACAAATTTTGCCATGAGTTTCCCTTCACCAGAACACCAGGATAGGAGAAATCACCAGAATAATACCTGGAGATGGGTTCTTTAGAGATGTGCTTCTGGGAATAAAATTTACATTATGAAAAACTGATATTGTACATACTAAACACAGTGCATTAAGAAAGAAGTAGTTGTCAAATATGTAGGGGAAAATCTGACATAATTAATACTGTTGAATTCTCTATTAAAACACAATATACATACTGTTATTATTAACAAGGATGTTTTGTCTGCTATCAAGGATGTATAATAGATAGAAAAAATGTAGAAAACATTTACCAGTCTAAGCCAGAGAGTTCTCTTTCACTTTCAGAGTGGCAAATAGAAGTAACAAAAAATATTATGAATGTACACAACAAACTAAACTTAACATTACAGTTTCAAGACAGTTATACGTAATTTAAAATGTAAAGATTTTCAAACCATAGTTTTATTTATTGGTTATTTATTCCTAATTTAAGTGACAGAAAGAACCCTGACTATGCATCAATAACTTCCCAAATTATTATAGTTAAAGATGTTGTATTAAATTAAAAACCTTATTGATCAGGAAATTTGAAAACTTCATATTTTAAGCTACCAAATATCAAATTAATGTAGCTTAAGTTCAAAAGAAAGATTCAATAAAAAAAAAATAACAAATAAATAAATAATAATAATAATAATAATAATAATTACCTTTTTACTGTAAACACAAGTGGAACCCTGTATAAGCATTGCTGCCTGTGCAAAGTTCATAGTTGTTTTACCTCCATCAAATGTCAAGGAAACATTTTCAAGCTGAAAATAGTTTGAAAATTGCTATTAAAAATACTTTTTTCATAAAAGAGGAAATCCTGAAAATAATAATTTTTTTTTGTAAAATTTTATAATAAAACAGATTAGGAAATATTGCATACTTAACAAAATATGAATCACCTTCCCAGCCATCTTATGCTAATACTCATACAAACTTAACTTACATGTTCAACTTGTTTTGTTCTCTAAAAAATAAATCCTTAATGCATCAGAAGTTTTTGAATTACTATCTTTAAACTAATTCAACAACAGTCACCTAAACCAATCAAGGCATCATAAAAAGATTGCTGCCCTATTACCACAGGCTTAATTAATACAAAAATGTTTTATACATTTTTATTTTTTCCATATTATAGTAATGGGGAAGAATAATAATCATGCAACATACAAATACGAGGAGTATTCGGAAAGTAAATAATTTTCGGCTATTAAAATATGTATATATATATTTTTTATTTGATTCGCCAAACCTTAAAATACTACTCTACGTAGTTTCCACCATTGATGAGACATTTATTATAAGTTTTTGATCTCCCCCCCCCCCTCATAGATCTGGGCTACCTGTGAAGATAGCCATGCTTGCACTGCACCTTTGACGTTGTTATCGTTGGAGAATCACTGGCCACCAAGAAACTTCTTCAAATGCAGAACAAGAACAATTTGAAGAACTGTTCTCTACGAAATTGTGACAGATTGTTTGAAATCTCAGAAACTGGGCTCTCGCTGGGTGTCAAAGATGCCATCCGAGGACCATAAAAAAAAAAAAAAAATCTTGTGGGTGTGACAATTTAAAACACCATTAACTGATCTACATCAAACTACCTATTTCAGAGTTCAGTGTTACTAACTGTATTTCATTTTATTAAGAATTTGAAGGAGTTTACCAATTGTGTAGTGTTGCAAACAAAACAGCCCCAATTCAAAGCTTACAATGGAGCTGTTATTAGTGGATTTACAGTCTTAAATTTTTCTCTGCAATTTTAGTAATCAGTGAATGCCAATCTATTTTTTTTTAATTACATAATGGAATTTGTTTTCCACCAAACATGGGACAGGGAATTTTAGACCAGTTAAAAGTTAGGAGGAAGAAGGATATGTGACATCATATACATAAATCTTCTGCAGAAAGAAAGCAAGCCAACATATCAAGGGCTCTATGACATAAAGGCCTAAGTGACATTTTTGTAAAAATTGAGTTACATGTCTTAAGTGAAATCCGAGAACCATATTTTTCATATGAAAAAGAGACCTAACTGAAAATTTCATTGCAACTGGTAGAATTCTACTTACATAAAAAGCTACTTCCATAGAACTGTATAGGCAATACAAACATAAAACCCTTAATAACTCGGAATGAAGATTTTGTCACTTAGGCCTTTATGTCATAGAGCCCTCGATATAGATCTGATTCAATTTTGGAATTTAATTTTAAAGACCTTTTGTATTAGGGCCAAAATACTGAAACATAAATAACATAAATAATAAACATAAATAAGAAAATGCACTGATCAATATTAAACTTTAAATAAGAGTGTTAATATTTTTGTCCAACCAGATTAAATTTTGTTGTTTATTGTCCCTTTTTACAGACAGTTCAAAATAAGGATACAATACCATGTCATTAAGCAACTAAATGAATAATACATTATTTTATATCAAACATCCCATTTCAGACCTTGGTATATTTCAAGTTGAGATTAGACTTTGGTATTTAAAAGCCTAACTTATGGGCTACTATCAACATGAACCACAATACCAAGAACTTAAAAAATTCAAAAAATAATTTACTGATCTACATCAAATTTCATTTTATTTGACTACTTTATGTTGACTATTTTTATGTATGTTTATTTTTGTAACATACTTTTTATTAAGATTTTGTTGTTTGTAGATCCAACTTAAGAATCTGTTTACAATCTGGAAACCCTAATATAAGGAAGTACTTTACTTACAAAAATAAAGCGTAATTTACTAATGAACTTCATATTCAGGATTTTAATTTTATTAACTTCATTAGATTTCAATGCTTGTGGCACCTTTTTATAAAGCACTTCACAATATGGGCCAAAATACCGTGCCCTTAAGTAATTTAAAGCACTATGCACTGATTTAAATCAAATTTCATATTTAAAGAGTTTAATCTTCCTACTTAGATTTCAGTAAATTTTGGTTTTTATATATCTATTTTAAGGTTCCCTTTTCTTAAAGTTGATAGGCCCTTTTGAAATTCAACCAACAGTGATGTATACAAATTAATTTCTGATTATAATGCATTTTTCTGAAAAACAATTACCTTAATTGTATTCAGATCAAATTAAAGATGTAAAAATAACATCCAATTAAAAAAAAAAAAAAAAATTCGATGAGATTGATTGATTTAGTGACAAGATAATGCACTTTGAATAGAAAATGGCAAACCAAAAAGTTATATTTGGAGATACGAAAGCAAATTACACTATTATGTCACTGTTATTCTTGATACTCTTTAAATCCCTGAATAGAATTTATAATTACTTTTTATTTGCAATTTTTGGATAATACTGAGACTTGAGTGTTTGTTAAATAATCCAATATCCATGAATGACAAGCTGAAAAGAACTTATTTTTTTGGTACTGAAAATTAAATGAGCAATTACAATGCAATGAATGAATCTTTGCCACTAAGACTTCAGAAATGTGGCTGAAGTAGCTTCATAAAAATAATTTCAGAAACTTTGAAAGGCTTTTATCTATTCTCCAAAGAGAAAATGAACAATTTTCATCAATTTGGATGATTTATGTTGATTTTGTGGATATCTTGCAGGGATTTCATAGAGACAATCTGGAAGGAAACTGAATACTTTCTTAATATTACAAAAATGACGATTGGAGTTTCGCTCTATTGAAGTAAATTATCCCCAGTACCTCTCATTCCACTTTTCAGAAACGATAATAGTGCAAGAAAGAAGTCTTTCCTTATATGGGCAATTTTAGAATGCCGGATTTTCTTTTCAATGAAAAGGTTAGAATTCTTTTAGTTGGCTTGGTTGTCTGTTATGTCTTGGTTTCGGAGCACGCCACTGAATGCTTTCCCAAAGCAAACCACAATCATAAATTAAAATGAAATGGGTAAGGAGGGTGAGGGGGACTGGCCGGTGAAGGGAGATGCCATGAAATTAGCTCATGTTTTGGGAATTTATCCGTGGCCCACGCCTTCCAGATAAAAGATTGTGGGACAAAAACTCAGGAAAAGGGTTAAATGAAAGATTTTTATTAGAAAACAAAGTATTAGGATACATATGAAATGAAAGAAAATTATAACACGTAATCACTGAGTGAGTCCATTAAGATCAGTCCAGGATTTGGGGGGAGTTCTTGTGAGCGGCAAGGGGACGATAGCAAGAACTGGTGAGTTGAACAGCAGAGACGATCTCGAAGAAGCATGCTTAGCACTGAGAAGGTACACTCATGAGTACAATCTTTCTAGGATTCTCATCCTGGCACACAAGATATACACCTTTCAGTCTGGTCAACAAGGGGAGATTCTGGATTCTCTTTGATACTCGTGAAGGTACACGGGAATGAGCAGGAGGAACAAAACACTCAAATGAGTTTCTGAGAAGAGAGCGCCAGGCAGTTCTTCTCCAATGGTTGGGATTTGTGAGGCCGTGCTGTGAACCTTCTTCTGAGATGGCACAGCCTGCATATCTTGTTGCAGATTTGAGGGATATGTCGGCTCCCATCTTTAGAAATCGATAAGTGAAAGTGAGGAAGATGGGCAGGTTTTTTCAGCGATTGGTACTGCACTTGACGAGAATACGGCAGTCTCTGTATAACTGCTATCGGCACACTGTCGCCAACTTCTTTCCGGCGGTTGTCTCTCACACTGCTGCCGACTTTTCTTTGGAGATATCATCAAGCAAAGATGAATGCGGGCAGGGTTCTCAACACCCATACAGCTTGCCATTTGAGCCCGTGTCATCTTGCCTGTGCCTCGCCTTCTCATACTGCTCCTTTCCCTCTCGAGGTCCGTTGGAAGGGTAGAGAGGCACTTCTTTCTCTCACCATTGCTTCTGGTGCAGCTCGTTTTGTTACAACATCAGAAGCGGCTGTTCCTTTTGTTTACCCCATTGAAAAAAGATTTCTGATACAGTTTACAACAGGGGGAAAGGTGGAAAGAAGCTTACAATGTCAGAAGCAATAGACTTCATGGCCTGACTGCCTTTGTGTACCATCCACTGAAGCATTTTTGAGCCACTCCTGAAGTCATTAAACCATAGCAGAAAGTGGTCTATGGCGCCAAGTTAGCGGGAAAGAAAAGTAAGAAACCATATCAACACCAGGATTTGCATTTAGGGAGAAATATAGAAAAGTTGAAGATAAGCAGAGCAAAAGAGATATAACACAGAAGGAAAGGAGGGGAAAAGGTTACAAGTGAAGCAACAAAGCACAAACAGCATTCATGACATCTCACTGACCAAGCATTGAAGTGACAGTTGACTGTGAATAAACACACAGACTGTAGGAGGAACTTGTGGGTTCAGTCTCAAGACAGCAATATTACTCTACTGTAGCATTTCCCAAACTGTGTTCCAAGAGAAGTGAAGAAGTGTTCTGTGAAAAATTATTAAAATTTATGCGATTTACATTTTCATTTTTTAGTTTTAATTTGAGTATAGAAAACCTTGCTTCCATACAGGAAGAGTCCAACACAGAAAAATATTGGAGCAAGACATGCAAGTGCATACTAACAAGAGTGTCTTGTTACTGAAATAATACGTGTGTATTAATTCTGGCTATAGCCTACATCAGACAATCAACTACACCAGGGCAACCTGTACATTGTCAATGGAGTAAAAAAAAAATTAAATTCGTTTATGTTGACATCCTGATATGACTGTCAATATCTTAAGTCAAGATGTTTCTTTGTTTCTTGTAGGTTTCCATTGATGGTTTGGTCGTGACAATAAGTTTACTCATTTGCAGGCCAAGAAGAGGTAGAGAATTTAGAATGGTTGCAAAACTATGATTTATATGACTGTTTTTAAAAGATTATGCTGTGATGGGGATTTCTTAAATGAATTCACTGGAGTATTAATTTATTTTAATTAATGATTTTTACAATGAAAATTTAACGGAAGTAATAGAAAAAGTAGCAGAAAAACTTAATGTGAAGAATACTCTAAAAGATATTGATATTTTTCGCAGATATCAATCACTCAATAAAAATAAACCTAGACCTATAATTATAAAGTTTGTCATTCAAAAAGCTAGAAACAAGTGGTTAGAATGTATGAAGAAAAAGAAACACTTGACTAATGATGAAGTTTACAATAACAATAACTCAAGAAAGATATTCATAAATGAAAACCTCTCCAGGAAAAGAAAGGAACTATTTTGGAAAACCAAACAAGCAGCAAAAGAAAAAGGATATCAATTTACTTGGATAAAAAATCAAAGAATATTCATAAGAAAAAATGAAACAGCAAAGGTAATATGTATTGATACTGAAAAAAACTTAAAAAATCTTTAATGCATTAAAAAGGAAAAAAAAAAGAAAGAAAGATGGAAGACATGAATGAATTAGATGTTTATACTAATAATACAACTAAAGAATTTCCTAATTTCATTGAATGGCTAAACTCTGAAAATAATGTAATAAATAATAAGAGCTTTATTTGTATGTTTCTAAATATTAGAAGTTTACGAAAAAATTTTGATTATTTTCATATGCATATTTACAAATTTTTACCTATAATAGATGTTATTATTCTTGCAGAAGTTAACATAAGTAATGAAGAATCTAATTTATATAATATTCCTAATTTTAAAACAATCTATAAGTTACGAGAAGATAAGAAAGGAGGACTAATTATTTATATCAAGAATATGTATAATATTTGAATATATTAATATCAAATCTATTACATTTGAAAACATAACTTGTACCTTAAGAGAAAAACAGAATAGGATCAATAAAAATGGCAGAGAGATAACAATAGTTGTAATATATAGACCCCCAAATACTAATAAAAATAATTTTCTAATTGAACTAAATGATATTATGAATAACATAAATAAAAAGATAAAAAAAAAAGCCACTTTAATTTCTATTGGAGATATAAATATCAATATACTAAAGAATAAAGATAATCCACTAATACAAAAGTACTTAGAAATTTATCATTCTATAGGTTTAAAAAATTATATCTATGGAATCACTAGAGATGCAAAGACAAATATCTCACATTCTCAAACTTGTATCAATCATTGCTTTGTTAATAATCAGAAAGAAAACATCTTAGGGAATATTATACATAGTGATATATCGGACCATTACACTATTATTTTACAAATAAAAGAAATTGAAAAAAATTATAAAACTGAAAAAGGAATTAGGAATAAAATAAAATCTAAGTTCATAAAAGATGAGATCAAATTCATAGAGAAAGTAAAATCATTAGAAAATAAAATTAAAGTAGATAACACTGATAATCCAAATAAAATTATTACTCTTCTTATGAATACAATAAATCAATGTAAAAAAGACCCATATAATACGTATAATGGAAATAATTCAGGAAACCATAATAAAAATAACAAAACCTTTTAAAAAGGAATGGATGACAGAAGATCTATACTTTCATATCGATCAAAAAAATAAATTATATGCAAGATATAAAAATAATAAAACAAATAATCTCTATCTTACTGAATACAAGAAAAAAAGAAACTGGCTCTGTAATTATAGTAGAAAATTAAAAAAAGAATATTATAAGAAAAAATTGGAAGAAAATATAAAAAATGGTAAAAACTATTGGAAAATTGTACAAGAAATTATAAATAAAAATGAAAATACAAAAACAAATAATAGCTTGAGTAATTTAATCCATAGTAAAGGACTAAAAAATACTATCAATGACATGGGAATTACCTTTGCAAATTTGGGAACTAAAGAAATATGTAATTGCAATCAAAAACTATTAGATGTAAAAAAAAATAATAATTGTAACTCAATGATATTGCTAACACCAACCATAAATGAAATTATATGCATAATTAATAATATGAAAAATAAAAATTCTGTAGGAATAGATAATTTAACTGTATCCGACATAAAAAAATTTAACTCTTATTTTGCACAAATACTAAAAATTTTAATTGATAGAATATTAAATAATGGAATTTATCCAAAAAAATGGAAAATAGCAAAACTTATTCCAATATATAAAAATGGAAATCATTTATTAAGTGTAAATTATAGACCGATATCAATACTATCGAATCTATCTAAAATAGTTGAAACATATCTAACAAACTCAATTAATAATTATATTGAAAAATATAACATTATACATCAAAACCAGTATGCTTATCAAAAAAATAAAAGTGCAACTATTTTACTGAATAACTTGAGTGAGATAATAAACAAAAATTTAAACAAAAGTAAATATGTGCTTATAATATTTGTTGATTTAGAAAAAGCATTTGATAGTCTAGACCAGCGGTCGGCAACCCGCGGCCCGCAGGGCGTGTTGGAATTTTTTTTTTTTTTTTTTTTGGTTGTCAAAGTAAGATTTTCCCTTTTTTTTTTTTTTTGGTTGTTAAAATTTTTGGCCCAAGTGCGGCCCGCAGTAATCCCCACATAACATATTTGGCCCTTTTACAACAAAAGGTTGCCGACCACTGGTCTAGACCATAAAATACTACTTCAAGAAATATATGATATTGGATTAAGAGCAAATATATATTCTATACTAAAAAATTATCTTAGCAATAGAAAATGTAAAATAAAAATAGAAAATAAACTCAGCAAACCTTATAATTTGAAGAAAGGAATACCTCAGGGTTCTAATTTAGGACCAATATTATTTACAATTTATTTAAATACTGTTTTCAACTGTCAAACTACTTCGAATATCTATGCTTATGCTGACGATCTCATCTTAATTAACATGAATACTAATCTAGATATAGCTATAAAGGAAATACAAGCAGATTTCACAAATCTGATAAAATGGACACATGATTATAAAATGAACATTAATAAGGACAAAACAAAACTTATGGTAATTCACACGAAAAATAAAAAAATAGATATAATACCGCAAATAAAAATCCATAATTTCCAGTGTTTACACATGAACCATGACAACACTAACCACTGTAATTGTCAAAGCTTAAATTTAATTAGTAATCACAAATATCTGGGTTTATATATCAATAACAAGTTCTCCTGGCACAAC
>JAFIDM010009631.1:135503294-135537978 GCA_023159025.1 Thereuonema tuberculata | reverse complement strand
AATTTGAATAGATATATTGAAAGTTTTTTAAAGTCCAGACGTTTCAAGAATAAACAACATATGGACTCTTACGATAAACCACTCAACATTGTTACCAAAAAAAACAAGACTCGCAAGGTAACCATATACGTTTCCGTTACATACGATGAGACATTGTTAAAAAAATTAAAACCAACACTGAAACAAGTAGGGATAGGACTAGCATGTAAGCCTAAAAACACTATCGGGGCCATACTTAATCGGAAAAAAAAATGTACTGAGAAATATAATCGTAATTTATAAAAAAATGTGGGACCATTTATGGAATTCGCTGTCAGGAGAATAATTCATGTAATAGCAGTTGTCTATATATTGGTCAATCTAAAAGAAAATTGGAAACCCGTGTTAATGAGCATGATGAAGCTGCAAAAAAAGGGAAACATGTTGTACAAAACGGCGGTTCATTGCCATACATACAAGCATACTTTGGATATTAGTAAACCCATTGTACATGGCATCCGAACAGATAAATACTTACGCGAATTTTTTGAATCGGGCATGATCAAGATCCTCCAAAGTTATAATAAAGATCTGTCTACAAAAAATGTCTTGGAATATGGCCTCTAACTTGGGAAAATAAATAAATAAATAAATAAATAAATAAATAAATAAATAAATAAATAAATAAATAAATAAATAATTAAATAAATAAATAATTAAACCAATATCAACCAAAAACGCTCCTTTGAAATTATTAGCAGACAACGTCTTCCTGTTTAATGTTTACATCCTTCGACACCAGGGGGAAACAGTGGCTTTTAGTGACCTCAATGTGTTATTTTCATTTGATGACGAACCCTGCTCCAGGGAGGATTGTTTTTTAAGGTAGGGAGGGGGGACAGCTTGAAAAAGAAATCTGTAAGTCTGAGATTTCGAAACGTAGTTTTATTATTGGTTTTTAATATTTTAACTTTTAATTGTAAATAAGTGTCTAAATGGTTGGCAATTTTAAAAATTATACACAACACGTTAAATTGAATTAAAATATTAATTTTAATTTGTTGTGAAAACTGTTGTAGATGTTATAAAATTTATAGAATCATTACCAGCACCTACAACACAGGTACTTTTATGTCACCTATTAGGACTGGTCTTGTGTAATTAATTAATTAATAAATAAATAAATAAAAAAATAAATAAAATAAATAAATAAATAAATAAATAAATAAATAAATAAATAAATAAATAAATAAATAAAAATAAATTAATAATAGAATTTTGGTTATCACTAATAAACATAATATAACTTATCTTCAGTCATTACTTCACACTATCTTCAATCATTTACTTTAAACTATCTCGTCTTTTATATTCATTATATGCTATATTTTATCCAGATAATTTCTGGACTTCCTCAGGCTTCTTTTTGAAAATTAATAATACGTAGATTCAAATTTTTAATAATTACAAATATTTCCATGCGACTTTGTCTTAAAACAAAGACCGCATGAAAATGTCTGTAAATTGTTTTGGACAAAGTCTCTTAGAAATATTTGTAATTATTAAAAATTTGAATCTATGTATTATTAATTTTCAAAAAGAAACCTCAGGAAGTCCAGAAATTCTCTGGATAAAATATAGCATATAATGAATAAAAAGATGAGATAGTATAATGTAACTTACATATAAATAACATGAAATGATTAAATATGCTACCACAATATTAAACAAATGATCAATATTTTATTAAAGTTGCAGTAAATAAGTTAAGCTATATTAATCTGTAGTTTCCTGAAGCAGCTGTTTTTTTGTTTTTTTATCTTAACCCACTACAAATTCATTAAATTTGAAACTGAAATAATTACTTAGATAATATCACATGCACATCACTGTAACAATACATTCATAACATCTTCACAATTGTAATCATATACAATACTTTCAAATTATTATTGACATTTAACCAATCAAATTATTTATCCAAAAGTTTAAATTGATCCTATAACCCTTGCTTAAATAAGCACAATAAAGCAAAATAAATGAATAATCATTTATTTTAATACCTCTATACTTATCAGTACATGGGAAACTATTGATAATCAGCGCCTCAACAATGAACCATTCTCTCTCATCGATAATTTTATACAAAATTTCAATGATGGGATCAGGATCATGTTTCTTGTCCGTACAATGGTCAGCCTACTCTGAAATACCTTTTTTACTGTTTCTATAAGCTTGGGTATGTTCTTTACCCTTTCAATTAATACCCAAGCTACAGAAATAGTAAAAAAAGGTCTTTCACAGTAGACTGACATTGTATAGACAAGAAACATAATCCTGATCCTATGGTTGAAAATGTGTATAGTAACATTAACAGTAATAATAACCATTAAAACAAAAAACATTATCATTAATCTGATCTATTTTTAAAATTAATTACATACAAACCTTTTTGTGTTTGAAGTTGTTCTGCTTATTTGATCAAATTTCAAAACAGCTTTTTTTTTCCCTCCTCATTTTTATTTAAAAAAAAAAAAAAAAAAATTCTCAGAATTCTTTGAAGTCTAAACAGCGAAAGTATCATGTTCAATACATTTTATTGTTATCATTTATTTAACTACTAGAACAACTCGTAGAAATTCTACGTTTGGAAATATAGTTCTCCTAATCATAATTAAGTGACAATTCAGATTAAATAAGTTCTTTGAATCATATTTAAATTAAATTAAGTTAAAGTAAAGTAAAATGAAAAAAAAAAAAAAACTTATTGAAGTGAGCAGCCCCCTATTAGACTTTGATGTGAACAGATTCAACCACTTTCTAGTTGTAGGAAGATGAAATAACAGGGATCCAGGAGGCATCAATTTTTTATTAAAATTACTTTTTAACAAAATCAACGCCTCCACTTCAGGACCTTTAATTTGATACTACGTTTACCCCTGTATCTCATGTGGTTCTTGAGAAAAAGGGCTTACAGACTCTTCCTTTTACACAGTCCGGCCACTTTATTAGGTACACCCCTGCTGTGCTCATGAATGTCTGGACCCGTCGTGTCTCACAACAACTCTTCAAACCGGTTGGGCAGTGTCATGGTATGGGGAATGTTTTCCTGGCACACTTTGGGTCCATTGATACCTCTGGAGGCACGTCAGGATGCTAGAGCATGCCTAAACATTGTAGCTGACCAAGTGCAACCGTACATGTTAACAGTTTATCATCATGTAGATGGCTACTTCCAGTAGGACTTAGTGCCGGTGCACAAAGCCAGCATCACTATGGGATGGATTGAGGAACATGACGATGACTTGCTTACTGCAGTGGGCTGCTGAGTCCCCGCATCTCAGCCCGATTGAAAATTTGTGGGATGAGCTGGAACAGGCTGTTTGCTCCAGGCCTACACCTTCATCAGATCTTCAGCAACTCATGTCTGCATGGTACACAATACCTCAACAACGTTTCAGCTTCTTGTGGAATCCATGCCTCGACAAATTTAGGCTGTTTTGAGGGCTAAAGGAGGCCCAACACGCTACTAGGTAGGTGTACCTAATAAAGTGGCTGGACAGTATATATATATATATATATATATATATATTGTGACAATACTCATATGTCAATTTATTGTAATTTAAAATAATAGAATTTAATATTATTATTATTGTAAAGATAAAAAAGATGTCAGTTAAGAAAAATAATTTCAAAATAATTGTTTTGTAAAGGCTAATGGCGAAAGACTTCGTTAGTCACAGTTTTAGCTATTATAAGTTTTTTTTTTTTTTATTTATTTTTATTCAAACTTTAATTTAGCTTAGGATTTTAGGAGTGAAATCTTTTTTAGCTTAGCTTAGGATTTTAGGAGTGAAATCTTTAATTTAAAATATTAGGATTTAATGTTAGGAATTTAAGTATTTTAGGCAATTGAATAATCTTGGCTTAGCTTAAGTTAGATTTAGTTATGGAATTTAAATTTAATTTTCTCTTTGCTTCAAATTAGCTGAATTTAGTTTTTAGTTTGGGAATTTCTGTTCTCAGAATTTCCATGAGATCATCATTCCATATTTGGAATTGTTAAATGCATTGTCTTTCTATTGGATAATTATCATTATCACCTCACATGATGTAATCTCCCTTATTTGGGCAGATAAGCTGTTCTGTTATCTCAGTGGACGGGAGAATTCTGACGTCACACTGGCGGCACGGTCGAGTTTATTTAACCACATGTTCCAGGGAGAGCTCTCTCTCTCTTGATTCGCCGACCTGTGGATACAATGCTCTTGCTTCGTTGACCTGCGGATACAATGCATTTTACTCATCGATCTCTGTTTGCGATAGCTTGCAGCCGCATCTCTGTTCTCGGCAGCCGAAGTCATGCCGATACGCTTTGTCAGAATAGGGAGTGTTAAACTCAGTTATTTTAGCTAGACAGGCACCGTGGATAGCCTAAAATTCCCATTGAATATTTGTGAGTGAAATTATCGCAACCAATTTGCAAATTCAGTGTTATTAACAAAGTGTCCGTCAAATTTGTTCAGTGCTACGCAATTTATTAGTGCTACTCAATTTATTTAGTGCTACGCAATTTATTCAGTGCTATGCAATTTATTATAGTGCTACTCAGTTTGTTCAGTGCTACGCAATTCCTTTAGTGCAACACAGCCCGTTAAAGGAGAGTTCAATTAAGTGAAGGGAGTTTAGTTTCAGCAGTGCGAGTTTTTAGTTATTCAGTGCTTTGGTGATTTAACCTCGTGTCTCAGGAAGTTATAAGCCATAGCTTCGTCGATAATTGTTACCTTCAAATTAAGTGATATATTATTTTTTTAGTGACAAATAAAATTGTTGAGTTAAACCTGCGCTGTGAGTGTGTTTTGCCTTTTACCCAGGAACGTGAAGTGTGGCTCCCCCGCACCCCGAATGGACTGAAGCTAGTTAACCCGGCATGTAGCGACCTTGGAGGGGGTAGAGAAGGATTTGACCGAACGGACTTTCGGTTGGCGCCCAACAACTAACCAAACAACACCCCAAAATACCAATCGACCCCTGGTACCGTTACAATATATATAGACACACACAGGGTGATTATATATCTGTACAACTTTAAAGGTAAGTTCTGCTCAGTAAGACAAGCAAAAAAGTACAAAATAAACATGGGTCCGGAAATGAATAGTTTTCATTAAAAACATAGTTTTTATTATTCAAAGTATGGTTGTTGTTTTTTTATTATTTTTGTTGGCACAGTATTATACAATAAAATGTATTTTAAAATATTCATAAATTAAAACACAGATATATAAAATAGGGAAAGAGTAATTTAATAAATGGTATTGAAAAAACAACAACAATTAATTGGTCTGGAAAACAATAGTTTTTTTACAAAAACATAGCTTTCATTATTCAATGTATGGTTGGCCATTTCCGGACCCAACTAATTGTTGTTTTTTTTTTTTTTTTTTTGTTACAACCATTTATTAAATTATTCTTTCCCTATTTTGTATATCTGTGTTTTAATTTATGAATATTTTGAAATATGTTTTATCACATCATACTGTGACAAAAAAGAACCATACAATGAATAATGAAAACGACGTTTTTCACAAAAACTATTCATTTCTGGACCTATTTTTATTTGTCTTACTGACAAGGAGAGGTCACAGCTATCAGGTCACTGATTTCGCTCAAACTTGTGGAGGTTGATCGACATTGAAAATAAAAAAATATGTGTTGAGGGTTTGTGTCAATGGCCCTTGAAAGTTCAAAGCCTGCCCGTCTGAGCTCTGTTTATATTTTGCTTTTTTTTTTTTTTAATTATTTAGTAATGCCACATATGAACTATGGTGTTACTGTATAATAGCAAACACATTTTATCAGTTACTCAATGGAACATGATGTTTTCTTCCACTGATGTTTCTTCGAGACCTGCCAGGCCAAGACGTGCAAAGTGGGATGAAAAAAGGTGTTTGTTATTATATAGTAATGCTACAGTTCCTACGTCATTAAAAAACAGCAAAATACAAACAGAGCGCAGGCGGACCTTGAACAAGAACCCTCGTGTGGAATTCTGTAACGTTGACCACTACACCACATAAACCTCGGTAGAATTTGGAAACGCTGCCATCATCTATGCAGGCTTTGAACTTTCAAGGGCCATTTTTGTTCGTGAAATAAGAGCTATTGGCACAAACCCTCGACACCTGTCTGTTTATTTTCGATGTCGATTAATCTCTACAAGTTTAAACAAAATCTGTGACTCGATAGCTGTGACCTCCCCTCACCTACCTTACAGGGAATTTTGAATCACCCTGTATATAATATTACATACTTTATTGTTACCTTGTCTAATCAAGCACCAAATACCTATCAAAGGATACCCAAAACATCACTACTGAAAATACATTATTATTATTATTTTCCCTAGTTAATTTCTACTACTACTTACATTGCATTGCTTTAATATTTTTTTCCATGACAGAAATGGCACTACGGGTCTGGTAATACTTTAAAATTCTCTGTCTATTTTTAATATTTCTATTTTTTCTCCAAATTGGGGCAAAGTACTTTCTTGAATTTTTGTGTATTTTAGAACACTAATGAACTCCAACATATATTTTTCTCGCTTTTTAAAATTATCACCTTTTTCTTCTATAAGCAATTTTCTACACAAAGTCATATATTTATAAGGAAAAAAATCCTTAAGTTTTTGTTGATATTTCATTCTGGTATCAGTTTATTTGCAGCATTTAATGCCTTTGTTTACATAAAAAGAATGTGCACAAAAATACAATTGTGCAGTTTTCATAAATAAAGAAGTCATGAGCATTATTTGTTTATAAATCATGTAAAAACATTTGCAGGTATTGCAGGAAAAGTCAACTTTGTGATAAATTCAATCAACCATATCTCTAAACCTAATAGAGATAGGGGGCTGAAATTTGGCAGATTTCAATTTGGTTTAACATACATTTGTTACACAAAATTATAATGAAATCCAAAAATGTGGGTTAAAGGCTTGGTTGAATTAACATGGAATGATCCATTCTTTCTATACATATATATAAAATATACATTCAAAAACATCATAATTTACTGTTTCCTTAATCATTTGAAGGATTTTGTATGTGATCACCATCCCTTTGTTTCACATTTCAGTAATGTAGTCCACAACTTCTCTTTGCCACACCCAGCACCAAGAAAACCTTATATTTCAATTATGTTCTTTCTGGTTCCACTTGTAAAGCTGCCTGTAACACTAATCATTAATCTCTTCAAATTCATTTCTGTCACCTTCATTCCACTTCTTCTTTTTCAGTGAAGATTAATTATGGAAACCACCGATTTCAACAGTCTTTACAAACAGGTGATATATTATTGAATGGATTAAAAATGTATGGTGACCTATCCAAGTAGGATGTTAGAATATTTCTAATGACTGATATGGTTTTATAAGAGGTACAAACAAGATTGTCTGAATCAGGCACCTATAAAGTTATTGCTAGAGTTGAAAGTTATTGCAGTAACAAAGATAAAAGAAAGTTTAATTCCTTTTTAAACAAATTGGCTTTTCAAATGGTAAAGAAAAAGGGAAAATAATGGAAGAAAAATTAACACCTTGAGTTATCTAAATTAAGGTTGATAGGGAATAAGAATTATGTGAGTAAATACAGTATGTGGGTAAAAAAAAAAACCTTGTCAGTGCTTACAGGTCTGAAATTTATAACAGACATTAATCATAACAGTTGAACATAAAGATACTTCTTTTCCATAACAACAATTAAAATTAGTAAATGCCCACAGGTTCTATCAGAATAAGATTTTACCATCATGTCTACATCTGGAAATATCAACTATATTTATTATTGTGGCTAAATAGTTTTTTTTTTTTTTTAATGTTCTTTTTATTCTCATTAAATTTATAACAATTGATAAGAAACAATAACAAGGTTATGAGATGATATTGTTAGTGGATAGTTGAGTTTACTTATTTCTTAAAATAAATTATTTTAAGATATAGAAGATAACATTCATTAGTATATTTTAATGATTTGCAGACTAGTAGGACTAGTAAACGGAATCAAGCAGAAATACGAGGGCTGTTCAATAATGAATGATCATCATTTTTTTCTGACTCCATACTCTCAGTCATCCTTCAATTTCTGATGGTCTTTCTCCAAGTAGTCTCCATTGGTTGGAATGCATTTATCCCAGAGTTTCTGCCAGTCATTGAAGACTGTGCTACAGGCCTTTGCTTGAAAGATCCTTCAGAATAACCTCCAAAGCCTTCACCAATACCTGTGAAGAGTGAAAATGCCTTCCACAATGTTGTTTTTTTAATTGAGGAAACAGGAAGAAATCACAATTGGCCCTTGTCTGGGCTGTAGGGAGGATGAGGAACATACATCACATTGATTTTGGTGAGATACTCCATGACTATATTTGCAATGTGTGGCCATGCCTTGCCCTAGTGCAGCATCCATCCTGTGGCATGGAGATGTGGTTGTTTTCTGCTGACATGGTCCTTAAGGGTCTTCAGTACACTTTTGTAGTACTCTGCTGTTACAGGTGTGTGTGTGTGGTGGTATAACATGCTGGCAAATCATTCCTTGAATATCGAAGAATGCGCTGACTTTACCATGACTTTACCTGCAGGTGTGACAACTTAGGTTTTCTTTGGCATTGGTGAGGATGGAGATTTCCACAGCATGCTTTGTTGCTTATTCTCAGGGTTAAAATGATGAAGTCAAGTCTTGTCTCCAGTTATTATCTCTGAAAGAAACTCTGCACCGTCCTCCATCATTGTTTTGAGCTCCACACAAACTTGAACGTGAACTTTCTTTAGCTCATGAGTAAGCAGTCTTGGAACCCACCAAATACAAACACATCTCAATGTGCAGTTTCTCCCTTAGCAATGTAGGGCAAGAGCCTAGAGAAATATGCATAATCTCTGACAGCTGTCGTAATGTGATTTGAAGATCTTCTCTCACAATTGCAACAGAAGTGTTGATGTTGACCTTCATAAGAGCTATGACTGGAGCCCAGAACTGGTGTCTTTCGATGTTGATTGCCTTCCATCTTTGAACATTTTATACCACCACCAAGCAGCACTGTATGGAAGTACAGATTCCCCACAAGCCTGCTGTAACACTGAATAAGCCTCAGCACATGATTTCTTAAGACAAAAAAAAAATTCAATGCAGGAGCATGTTCTTCACAATTCAACTCCATTGTACCATAGGCAAAACTTTACGACTCAACATGAGCGAGCGCCACCTGTCAAAACTGGAATGAACCTGTGCAACATAACTATGACATTATAGATGACACGTTACACCAACAATACATCACAAAACCATTGTTGTAATATCAAAATTGTGAGAATAAAAAAATTATGATTATTCATTATTGAACAGCCCTCGTAGGCAACCGATAATCAAAGGATGGATTTCCGAAAGTAATATATGCATATTAATGATTTTTGGAAGAATTTGGAAACTATTTTTATGTTTAAATAAATCATATATTTTATTTTTCAAATATATGCTGCAAACACAATTTTGAATATCAACTATCTTAAAGGTTTAAGATTACAAGATTACTTCAGAACTACACCACTGAGCAGAATAACAACAAATAATGAAATATGCAGGGAGGAAAAATGATCTTGTACTAGACTAACAGTAGGAAATATAAGATAAAAGAACTATCCAAATATTTAAGAACATTAATTTTAAAAGGAGTTATGAATCACCAAGGCAACAAATACGTTATCCACAACTAAATTTAATGGGAGAAATTACCCATTATAAAAACGGGAATTAAAAAATGCATTACAACGGGACAGCTTATGGTGAGTTGCTAACACAAGTATGGAAGAAGTTAATTACATGAATGAAGGTTCAGAAAGAAAAAAAGAAAGAAAAGAAAACTTATAGATTGAATGGATAAAGCCATTGCAACAATTCTAACGATGATGGAAGATTGCTACAGGTTATTAGTAGAAGAATCATCTGACCCAAGTAAACTCCTGAAAGAATTAGAAAGAAAGTACAATTACAAGAATTACTTAGCTATAACTAAACTTAAGCGTAAAATATATTCTATGAAAGATTTTAATGAAAATGATGTACTATCAGAAAAGCTTATTGAATTAAAAACTATTATTGTTACAACTTGTACAAACTGGTGGAACTATAGATGACAAAGTAATATGTTGGATCGTATTATTGGAGCAAAGTTCAAGTTATGACGCTAGTGCTCAAGGGATTGTAATGACTGAAAATATTCAAGATTTCAATTTCAACAAAATATCTGAAAAACTTCTGACAGAATACAATAGAAAAGCCAGCAGTCTACAAGAAGAACCAATGAGATGAATGACATGAGATAAATGCATTAAAATCTCGAGCAAAAGTAAAGAATGTCAAAGAAAATATTTCTAAGAAAGTAAAGAAACCCAAAAGTGTTATAAATGTGGGAGAATAGGCCATATAGCTAAGTTTTGTCATTCAAAAAATAAAGAAAAGTTAAATCAAGATGATGATAACAATCAAAATAAAAATAGTAAATTTTATTCAAGAGTATTAACGATTCATAATAATAAAAAGAGGGAAAATAAAAACACAAAATGGCATATAGATAGCACATCTATAAACCCCATTATATGCAATAAAGAATTTCTGAAAGAATATTAACAACTTATTAACAACACCAATAGATGTATATTGGTTCTATAATATTGGAGCATCTGTAGAACCAAACAAATCCATTGGAAAAGGAATACTGAAATTAAAGTCTTTCCTACCAAACAAGCAATCTATTATAATTACGGTTTATAATGTGTTTTTATGTACCCGATATGAATGCAAATTTATTATTGCCCCGAAGATAGCAAAGATTGACTACATCCCAGTTATAAAAGATGACCAGTACACAGTAAAAGAAAAATCAGGAGAGTTGGTTATGAAAGGAAAATTAATAGATAACCTATATGAAGTAGAATGAATTGCTGAAGAAACAAAATGTAAAACCTATACATCTAATTTAAGAAATAATAACTTATCAAAATTATGGCTAATAGGTTAGGACATTTAAATTATGATAAATGAAAAATCATAGTTAAACATAAATTATTTAAAGGTATGGACAGAATATGCATTGACAGCAAAACTAAAGATAATAACTTCTGTGAATCTTGTAAAAATGGCTAAAATGGCAAATGTCACGGCCAAAAAAATAAATATGGTCAGAAGTAAAAACATATTATAACTTGTACATACAGATTTGTGACTCAATCAAGATCAAGAATAATAGAAATGTGCAATACATATTAACTTTCATAGATATTTTTCAAGATGTGGTTTTGGTAATTGATAAATTGGAAAGATGAAGTGATATTAAATATATGAAACTTTTCATAGAATATATGGAAAAACAAACAGGGAAAATAAAAAATAAAAACCATACTCTTAGTGATCAAGGGAAGAATATATAAACTTGGAAATGCAAAAACATTTAAGAAGCAAAAGAATAAAACATAGGAACTCTACAATGTATTCTCCACAAATGAATGGAATTACTGAAACATATAACAGAATATTACTTGACATGAGCAGAGCTATATTAATAGACTCTGAGCTGCCGATGAAATATTAGTTATGCTCTTGAAAATTCAAACTATATTTTGAATTGGATTCCTCATGAGCCATTAAAATATCAAATACCGATATTCAAAATGGTTTGGAAATACCAAAGAAATAAATGTTGGAAATATAAGAAAGTTTGGAAATGCTATATATATAAAAACTCCAAAGATACAATATAAAAACAAATTCCAAAGAAAATGCTGAAAAGGAATTTTGTTAGGATATTCAACAAAAGTGCAAGGATATAAAGTATTGAATCTAGAGACTAATAGAATAATTGAATCCTGAAATGTATACATTAATGAAAAAATAAAAAGGATCCGAATTCCTAAAGATGGGGAAACCAGAACGCCAACAGTATCTGGAAAATTTAAAAATTTAAAAAGATCATCCAGGAAAGTGATAACTCTTCACAAAATTTAAATGAATACGATAAAACAAGCTATTCCAAGGAAGGTAAAATCATCCATCAATTCAAGATGATGAGAATAGCATAAAAGAAACTGATTCAGAAGAAAGTAATAATACAGAGTATATGCATTTGAAATCTCGAAATGTAAAAAGGATTGAAGCTAACAAGAAACTAAATACCTATAAATGCCCAGTTTATGAACCAAAACTTAATTTAGAAGCTATACAGGTTCACAATGCGGAAAAGGAAAGAGCAAAAGATGAAAACATTAAAAGTATAGAAGAGCATAATGCATAGATGCCTGATATGTACGAGGTGCATTCAAGTTGTAACACCTTCAATTTTTTTTCTCAGCACTGGAAACAGATAGAAACATGCAGTTTGTTTTAAAATAAGCGGGCACTCTTTGTCATTGCGAGACAGAGATGGCAGCTTTGTACGGCACACAGAACCTTAGCGACAGCGTCGAGAGTGAGCGACAGTTTGTGATACTTAAAATGGCGACGTACGCACGCACGCACATTAGACACATCCATGACACCTTCACCACATGTCTCACTCATTTGGCGATAAATTTCAATCGGTGCCACGCAAATGGAGAAAACGAATGATAACATGCTGATCTTGTAATGAAAACGTCGCCATTTTAAGTATCACAAACTGTCACTCACTCTCGACGTTGCCGCTAATGTTCTGTGTGCCGTACAAAGCTGCCATCTTTGTCTCGCAATGACAAAGAGTGCCCGCTTATTTTAAAACAAACCGCATGGTTCTATCTGTTTCCAGTACTGAGAAAAAAAATCGGAGGTGTTAGAACTTGAATGCACCTCATAATACCAAGACATGTGACTCTCTTAAATACAAAACGGATTTCAAAGTGAAATACAACAGCAATGGAACAGTAAATAAATATAAGGCAAACTTAGTTGTATCTGGATATAGTCAAATTAAAGATATCAATTACAACAAGATGTATGCACCCAAACCTGACATGACTTCGATTAGACTGTTAATGTTGTTAACAGTAGAACAAGAAATGTTAATACATCAGTGTGATGTTACAACAGCATACCTAAATGGAGATTTGAACGAACGTATTTATTTGAATGTACTATTAGGAGTAAACATCAAAGATCCAAGCTGCAATGGATTAAAGCTTCAGAATACTTTATACGGACTAAAGCAAGCAGGTAAACAATGGCATGTTACACTAAAGAAGAAGTTACATGAAAACAAGATTTCAAAGTATGCAATATGACACTTATATATACAGATATGAAGAAAAACATTACAAGCCCTAATGATTATTCATACTGATGACATTTTAATTTTCTCCAAAAGTATCAAGTTAATCGAGAAAATTAAAGGCATTTTAAATAGTTTGTTTGAATTAAAGATTTAGGCGAAATTGGGGAATTTTTAGGAATGAAAATCAATTATGATGTAAAGAGAAATGAATTAAGAATTAATCAAGAACATTTTATCAATAATCGAACATGGTATAGAGAAGTGCAATTTCTACACCCATGGAAGTTCAAAGTTGAAATCACAAACAGAACCAGAAAAAGGAAAAGATTTAAATAGTGAAGGACATTTGACATACAGAAGCTTAAGTTATTTAAGCAAAATGACAAGATCAGACATAAATTATTCTGTAAATACGAGGGCTGTAAATAAAGTAGTGGCAACGTATGCCAGACACACGCAGGAGATTGAGCATGCGCACATAGAAGATGGAGGATTTCAAGTTGTGCTGTTGCTGCTGTGTAGTGTGCAGGTGACAGGCATCCAGTTGGGAGTAGTGTTGCTGTGTGGCGTTGAAGTGAAGAGTGTCGATTTCACCGCTCTAAAGCATGTTTTCAAAAGGTGAACAGCGTTCCTGGAATAAAATCGAGGTTGCCCGTGGCAAAACTGCATAAGACTGTTATCAAGGATTATGTGAAGCCTCTGGCGAGAATGCATTACCTTATGCGGGTTGGAATGAGACTGCGGATTTGCATCGCACAAGTCGCCATTGATGAGACGTGGGCACGACCTACGAGCCTGAATTAAAGCGTCAATCGAATGAATGGCGTCACTCAGGTTCGCCACGTCCACAGAAATTTCGACAGGAACCCAGTCGGGTGAAGCTTATGCTGATTGTGGCTTACAACTACGAGGGTGTTATTCTTACGCATGGTGTGCCTGAGGGACAAACTGTCACCAGTGAATACTACTGCCGATTTCTGGAGCGACATCTGCATTTGGCTATGCGGCGCAAACGTCGAAGTTTCTTGCGAGACGATCGCCCTACCGTGTTGCATGACAACGCTCTTATCAAAGGTGGCATTGGGAGGTACTGGAACACCCTTCGTACTCACCAGACATGAGTCCTTGTGACTTCGACCTGTTTCCGAAGATGAAGGAACCCCTCCAAGGCCGCCGATTTCCTGATGTGGCATCTGTACTCCGCACAGTAGAGCGCTCCTTCACAGTCATCAACAGAGAACGCCTTGCCAATGGTCCCCTACGGCTTCCCAAAATTTGGCAAAAGGTTACAGATTTTGCGGGTGACTATATTGAAGGAATGTAATGCAATTTGTACGTGTTAGTTCATTAAATATTGCGTTGTATTAATGTTGCCACTACTTTATTTACAACCCTTTTATGATGTCATGAAAGAATAATCAACCATCAAGTTAAAAGAATGCTTAGGTATCTCCAAGGAACCAAGAGAATTGAACTAGTTTATAAGACCGGTGAAAAATTAAAAACTTTCACTGACACAACTTGGGGACATGATAATTGTGATAGAAAGTTAACAGCGGGAAATGTAGTAATATTAGCAAACACAGCAATTAATTGGAGTACTAAAAAGCAAAGGACATTTTAGCTTTATCAATGCAAAAAGCTGAATACATTGTGTTGTCCGATACAGCTAACCAAGCCATGGCAATCAAAAACATTTTGAAGGAACTGGTTGAAACAGATTATATAAAGGAACCAGTGTAATCTATTGTGGCAATCAGGCAGCCATGTCATAAGGAAATGACAGTACCAACTCAAGTAGATCCCGACATAGTTCTACATTATCACAAGATAGGTGAATACATCCATGATGGTGAAATTGAAATAAAATATATTTCAAGTGAACATAATAGTGCTGACATTATGACGAAAGCATTACCAAAATGCAAACATATAGTCCTCCAAACGAAACGGAATGTCGACCCTGACCTCCAGATGGCGCAATAGAAGAATTTGAATCAATTGTATATGTCAGTGTGTATTGCGTGAAACTGAACATTTAGGGGAAGTTTGAAATTTACTGAAAAGATGATATTTCTTTTCTTGAACTATTCTGATTTCTCATGAACGATAATTTCAAAAATCTATTTTTATGCAATGTAGAATGTAATTCTTAAAACAAATAATGGCAAACTAATGGTAAACTGAAAAGGGCCTTTTTTGGTGTGTAGAATTTTTGTGTAGCTTAGATCTGATAAGATATAATTTTTTTGATTCACGCAGCAGTTTTTAATAATAATATGAAATTATGTTCATTTCATGAAGTTCATATTAATCTATGGATTGAAATGAAGATTCAAAAGTGGAAATAGATTCATCGGATTCAGAAGAACTGCTGTATAATAATAACATCGTTTGTTTGGCTTCTAATGGCTTTTATGTCTGAGTGTCGCCATTTTGAATAGTCTCTCTCGACACACTTCAGTCCTGGAATGATTAAGAGATCATGGGTATTGTTCAAAGTCACGGTCGACATCTCACTGGGCAGAGTGTAACAAAATAATTGAAAATTAGGTTTATTGTGTTAAATATGGAGTGGGTTGATTTGAAATGAACTATGTTAAAAACGGACTATTATAATTTAAACTGAACTGTGTTAAATATGCACTGGTTTTTTTTTTTTATAAATTTATGAAATGTAAAGATGGGGAAAGTATTGTGGCTAAATAGTTTTTTTTATTATTTTCTTTTCATTCTCATTAAACATATAACCATCGATAAGAAACAATAACAAAGTTGTTTGATCATAGATCACATGTAATTGTTAGTGAATACTTGAATGATTGTTGTGGATGGACACAAACAGCAGAATTATCTATGGCAAAGATAGGCCTATAGTGGGATACTTTAACTTTAAGGATAGCTTAATGCTGAATACTACTGTTTGAAAAACTTCAAAAGCATTGAAACACTGTCTAAACAAACACTTTTCTTCACAAATTTTGCACACATCTTTACAAAGAAATGAGACAGAGTTGACTCTTATTACAGCCTTAAACCTATACCTAACTCTCCAGACTTAATTCATTTTCAATAACCTCAACCTCATGATCAAACATACAGTATGGCCGAGAAGTTCCCGTACCCCTTAATTAGTAGTCATATTTTAAGAAAATATCTACACATTCAGTATCCAATGCATCTGTGTTCACCATCATGCTGTACACACAAGTTTATATGCCGCCTCGTCCTACTTGACACTTTTTGGAGCATGTCCGGTGTGCTGGTCCAAAATGTGTTGCGCAATTCTTCATTTGTAGCATAACGAGGTTCAGCCATGTAGGCCTTGATGATTTTTCACAGTGAGTTGTTGGCGTCGTGAGGTCAGGACTTTGGGGTGGCCATTTCAATGGAGCTGGCGATGCTGGAGTACTGCGACCAATCCAGAGTCCTGGAAAATCTATACGAAGAAACCTGTGCATATTAAGAGTGAAGTGAGCAGGTGCCCCATCCTGCTGTAGCCATACGCATTTCATGATACCCGCATCTTCAAGCTGTGGGATTAACCATGTTTTTAATGTGTAAATAAGTTTAGCTATTAACATGACCATCAAAAAATATGGTCCAAACAAATGATGTGATGTCATCTTATTATCATTAAGTGAGGTGGATTCCTCTCCAAGTCCAGTGTGTAATGAGGTTCTCTGTGTGTTTCTGTTCATGCACCCACACACTTACCACTAACCTTTCCTAGTTCCTAGCATTCTAGTGTCAACAATTGAAATAACATCCAATACTAAATATTGACATTTATTACTACATAATAGGGGGTACAGTAACTTCCCAGCCACATTGTACAATAGTTTTTATGAAATACTATCTTCAACTTAACTTTTTATTTCTTCTTTATAATCAAAATGTCTTCATTATGAATAGAAATAATTAATTATATTTTTTTTTCTGTAAACTTGCAAGAAGCTTTTATGAGAAAAAAATGAATTTTTATTTTTAATTAAGAAATGACACCTGAGTAACACCTGGCAATGAGTTACTTTAAATTAATTAAAAAACACACCCGTTTTCACATCTGCGAATTCCTAACTGCTAAAATTTGCATTAGGAAGTCATAACGTAAATTTCCATAAAAAGTGATTTTCATCAATCAATCGCTGATTGATTCAGCTAAGAACTCGTACCACATGATTTTTGCACCTGAGGAAGGCAGGAAGATTGTAATAAATTGAGGTGTTCTGCAAAAGAGAGGCAATTCTCAGATGCTCGGAGACACGCTCACACATCATACAGGATGGCGCAAAACCACACATCTAAGAGAGTTTTCTCAGTGCTAAAGCAAAATTAGCATTAAAAAGCGCTTGGGCAACTTGTATATTTGGATAGCCCCTTTACCTCTCTTAATGCAGCAGTAAGGAGTGATTCTACAACAGCTGTGTAGCTAAGTATAAATTGGTTAGCGAACAATTTAGCTTTCTGAACCAACTACACTTAATCAAACAAGTGTTAAAGTTAGAGAATGCAGACCGTTTAAAAGAAGCAGTGTAGTTAGGCCAGGAAGCCACCAGAACTAACACCAGGCGTAGGATAGGTTATTAGTCGTTGTTAGGATTACCTTACTCTCGGAACTATAGTGCAACGATTAATCAAGGAGTTCAGAATGATTCAACAACATTCCCACCATTCGTAGGCTTGAATTCATCAGCGTACGACTTGTGCAGCGATGAACTTAGCACAGTGCAAGAAGCGCTTAATTGATCAATGAAAAGGGAGCGAACACTACTCATTCAACGGAATTGCTACGTTAGCAGAAGGAATGAGGAAAGGCCAACCCAACTCATCATATTTATTGTTAGTGTTGTGAAAACATATTTCATAAATTGGTGTCTTATAAAATGCAGGTGCATTTTATTTAGGTTTTTAGATTTACCCATACATATTACAGTCATGATTAGGTGGTGAAATAGGTTTATTAATTGATTAATTGAAATATTATCAGTTAAATTTAATTTCATTTAATTTTTAAAGACAAATAAGGAGTGTGTTAAATTAAGAATTTATTATTGTATTTCTGTGCGAAAATTTTTACCATTGCAACATGCGAGTGACAGAATGCTCCACTCATTGTGTACCCAACCATGGTGATAACGTAGAAGGGGTGATGTAATAAATGTGTTAATTGTTTAAAAGAAAGGATTAGTGTGTCGTTGTGCATTATTTGGCCAATTCCACATAGGTTATCGCCGACCCCTGCGCCCAGAGGTGATTGAGAGAACTGAACAGCCCAGACATCTTGGATTACCCAGGATAAAAATTCATCGAGCTCCGTGCTCGGCTGGAGCCCGTCTGAGGGAAACAGCGGTTTCGGAAGGTCACATGGACGGACCGTTACATCAAAATATATATATATATATATTTATATTTATTGTTTCTACATCTAAGCATTAATTAGCTGGAAAATAATACTATGTGACAAATTTCAAAAACCCATCAATCATTTGAACATATCTAGTCTATTTCTTAGAACCTCTTCCACTGACAGGCAGAAACTAAAAATTTTACTAAGAAAAAGAAAAAGAAGCATAAAACCGCACACAATTAAAGGTTCACTGAGCTATTTTTGGATTTATCATACTGGGAACCCAAGACTGAACAGTTTCGAGATTCCTATCTCTCATCGGTTGGGTTCGCCCAGTACTCAATAGCAGTTAATGCTCAATATTTAATATTTAATATTTTAGTACTCAATAGTACTCAATCCAGTTAAATTTGACTATTATGTATGTGTTTTCTTTACAAGTTAATCCTTTACATGCTAAGCCTAAAGCTAGTGGGGATAACTTATTGCCCTTTGTATTCTTAATTTATATTTTGATGTTCTTTTTTAGCTTAAGGGTCATTGTTTTGTCTGCTTGTCCTTTGTTTATGGTTCTTTTGGTTCCACTGATCTACTGAGTACTGGGCGGACCCAACCGATGAGAGATAAGAATCTCGAAACGGTTCCGTCTTGGGTTCCCGGTATGATAAATCCAAAAATAGCTCAGTGAATCTTTACTTGTGTGAGATTTTATGCATTTTTTCTTGTTATATGTCTCACCACACGTTAAATTTGACTCTTATAAAAATTTTACTATATGGTAAAAATCATGAAATGGATATAATATCAAAATTTAGACTATTTTGACTACAAATCAAAAACAAATACAGACAAAATCTTATAAAAAAAGTAGAATACATGAAACAAAGTAAGCTGGGGTGAGTTAAAATTGCAATACAACATATTATTCAATTTAGTGCCTAATGATAATTTAATAACTATGTATTATTTAATTGATTAGGATAAGAGCTGGCAAATAAAAAAAAAAAAAATGATTATGTGTTTCATTTCAGACAAAAAAGTGATTTTGTTTTTCCTTACACTAAAATGTAAACTTCATTTTCTACTATGTTTAATGCTATGATGAAATAATTAAGATACGAAATTAAAAGAATATTTATTTATTGTTTACCAGCGGTGCCCCACGGTTTCACCTGCATTAAATTAAATATCTGTTTCATATACATTATGAGTACATAACTAAGTGCATCGCATTAACTATAAATACCATCTGGAAATTATGGGGAAACATAAAAGGACCAATCACTAAAAAATAAACCGACTTGACAGAAAGTGTCTTCAGTTTGATGGCTATATACTAAGAAATAATAAAATAGATAATGAGGTTTTTTACGAATATGATATATTTTAAATTATTTAATGAAAATTTACAATACTTCATTGTAGATGATATTTTTAGTTTTTTCTCTTTGTCTATAATATATTGTTACCTATTCATAACACGATCGTTACAACCTATTAAAAAAAACTACCTACGAATTGATTTTATTAAACGTAACTAAAAACTAAAATTTATATATATTAGATCAAACGTACGCTTACCTATTACGGTTAGTACCTATTATATAGGAAACGCATAGAATTATTCAATGAAATTAACCAAACACATCCACAAAAATTAGTTCGTTGAAGCAGAACTGTTGCTTAACGGGTCAACCACATGACTGAGCCGTACGGCGTTGAATTTAAACCTTTATTTAAATATTTTTAATTACTTAATTAAATTTATTATCTGTATTTATAATGACTATTTTATTGTATTAATTTCATTATATCATACCATGTCCTTGTTATTATATATAATTATAATTGTAACTTATTTTATATTGTTTTTTGACTCATGCTTCCTTCCCTTTCCCCCTATTAATAGTGTGTTCGACCTCCCTTTCCCCCTATTAATAGTGTGTTGGACCTCTTTTTTGAATCTCAAGATTGCCAGATATGTTTACTGCTCCGCTCCTATTGATCGTAGCATGATGTTATATAGCCTATAACCTTTCTCAATAAGCAGGCTCTCTAATGCAAAAAGAATTTTTCAAATCGGACTGGTAGTTCCTGAGATTAACGTGTTCAAACACACAAATCTTCTGCTTTTTAATAGTAGTATAGATAATTTACACAGGGTTAAATAGGTATATCATGAAACTGACAAACAACACCAGCATGTTCAAGTGGTTATTCTAGGCAAAACATGTAACATACATCATGGACTTTGTTCGCAAGATATGGACTGAAATGCCACTTCACTGTACTTATTTGTGCGAACATGTGAGATACCTGGTTTGACCCAATGCAAGGTCTGTTGTTGTTTTGTTTCTGTTATTTATGGAATGTATATATTAATTGGCTTAACTGATGTTATCATATGCCAACATATTTGCACTGGGAATAGCATGCCGCTGCAAAGGAATACTGATATTTTAATCGCACGACCTTTCTTCATGCAACATTTGAAAATATGTATCGGTGTTTGAGAGAATATGGTTCCTTTCCATAAGGAAATACGAATCATGTAATACAGAGGTGTGATGAAGAGATTCTAAATGCTATTCTCTGTCAATGTGTGGTGTAGATTAGTAGGTAATTAACTGATTGGACCACATTTCTTTGAGAGACATCTGACAAGAGACTCTTATACAGATTCTTTACACCATCACGTACTCCTGTATTTATCTTCTAGCAATACTACAACATATGAGGTTGCAGAATAATGGTGCCCTACCATATGTAGCCAGACAAGCAACTGTTGTGCTGAATGAGACACTTTCCAATTGATGGATAGGATGGGTAGACCAGTTCCCGGAAATTTGTTCGAACGGAAAAATATTCGATAGGGAATTTGTTCGAATGGAAATTTGAACATTTCCTAGTGGATGTTCGAAAAATATTCTCTTTAACAATTTTGAAAATTTATCTAAAGAAAATACATTTATCATCGCGTAAACAATTCTGAAGTTAATTCATTAAATTAAGTTAATTAATGAAAATCGTTTGTAAGCGAAATCTATTGTAAAAATATTTTCAATAATATGGAAGTTTTATAAGCAAATCAATTGTAAAAAAAAGTTTTGCAATTATTATAAACAATGTTTTAACAGTATATAAGTTGTATATATTCCCACGAGTTTTCCTATATTGTTACCAGATTCTTTATTATATTTTACAAAGAGTTTTTTCCATGTATATAAGAAGGCCTGATGAAGCAGTAAAAAGAAATAAAACGGCGAAAGATAGCATTAATAAGAAGAGGATGTAACTTGTATCATTTTTAGTAATTACTTGCATATTATGTTTGAATATTAGAGCATCAATTCTTAAGTTAGTTACGTGAAGGAAAGTGTTTCATTAGCGATCCCTGGTTTAAATGATTACTTTACTTAACAACATTTCCAAAATAATCTTTTAAGATGCTGCTTGGAATGTAACTAACCATAATTAGGGTGAGGATCATTATTATAATAATCCGATCCCCATTATCTCACGGTTACCAAATATGATTCCATGAAAAATAAAATACTTCATTATATAAAATTTTATTATTTTTTTAAAAAATAAATTAAATTTATCTTACTATTTGAGTTTAAAAATTTAATTGAAATTTACCATTAATAACATCTGATATTAAATTAGCTTTTATAATTTTAATTTTCTCAGAACTATATCTATCCCAATTCAATTGATTAAAAATATGATATATAACATTACTATGTAATCTCTTACCAAAATTATTATTAAGCTTAATTCTATCAAAATTCTTAACCAATTTTGTCTTGTATTAAGACTAGATACATAATTATTTTTTTCTTTTTTAACAGAATAAAAATTCATTATTATTGTATTATAAATAAATTTTTCTTTGATCAATAAAATTTTATATTTTTCCCTAATATGTTGTTTTTCCAAATTAGATTTATTTTTAAAATGAACATATACATAATTAAAGATTTTTAAAACAATCTTATTAATATTTTTTAATTGTTTATTATTAAGAATCGAATCCACAAGGGATTTATATATAATTATTTTTTGTTTAAAAGGAAACATTTCTTTTATATGATAAAAGAAATATGTTAAAGAATTAAGCTTATTAATTATGAAATTGTAATACATATTCCAATTGAATTTATTATCTAAATAAATTCCCAGATAATTTTGACTTTCTACCTTATGAATTCGATCACAATTATATATTATAAAATCATATTCAACTTGCGAAATTCAAATTACAGCAGTATTTTTTGTGTAAAAAGAAACAGTTCTGTATTAACTTTTTTATTTTTATTTCTGATTAACATTGTTTTTGTCTTATTACAGTTAATATTCATTTTATTATTAAAAGACCATTTCATAATATTATTTAAATCATTTTGTAAAGCATAGTAAGCATTATTTTGGTTTCTGTTGATCTTCTCTTTCGAATATTTTTCCTTTAGAACATTTTTCCATTCAAACAAACTTAAGAATTGATGCTCTAATATTCAAACATAATATGCAAGTAATTACTAAAAATGGTACAAGATACATCCTCTTCTTATCAACGCTATATTTCGCCGTTTTATTTCTTTTTACTGCTTCATCAGGTCTTCTTATATATATGGAAAAAACTCTTCGTCAAATAAAGAATCTGGTAACAATATAGGAAAACTCGTGGGAATATATAGAACTTATATACTGTTAACATCATTGTTTATAATAATTGCAAAAATTTTTTTTACAATTGATTTGCTTATAAAACTTCCATATTATTGAAAATATTTTTACAATAGATTTCGCTTACAAACGATTTTCAATAATTAACTTAATTTAATGAATTAACTTCAGAATTGTTTACGCGATGATAAATGTGTTTTCTCAGGGTTCATACACATTTCCTTAGAAGAAAATCAAGGACTATCAAGGACTTTTAAGGACTAAAAAACCAAAAAATAAGGATCTCTAAATGCCTTTGGGGACCCGGTGCGGGAGTTCAACAACCAAAAAAAAAACGCAGTCAACCCGGATTCGTAGAACGCGAGACGTGTCTCCCCCCCCCCCCAATTCCGCAAGAGCTACATCGATCGAGATTACAGACGCCGAGGAGGAATTAGAAAAACGATAATCGGTAAAATTTAATTTTTTTAATATTGGCAGAGTAAAGAGTAAGGACTTTTTAAAAATGGGGCATAAAAATAAGGACTTGTAAGGACTTTTAAGGACTAAATGTAAAAGTAAGGACTTTTAAGGAATTGTAAGGACGCGTGCGAACCTTGTTTCTTTAGATAAATATTCAAAATTGTTAAAGGGAATATTTTTCGAACACCCATTAGGAAATGTTCGATTCGAACTAATTTCCATTCGAACAAATTCCCTATCGAATATTTTTCCGTTCGAACAAATGACCTCGAACAAATTTCCGGATACCTGGGTAGACCAGTACCATGGCCTCCTTGGTCACCTGACCTATCACCATTAGATTTCTATCTGTAGGGTTGTATGAAATCAAGATTGTACAATGCACTCTCTTTATCTGAACACACTCTAATGTGCACACCCTGGTATTATGAACACATTACGACAGTCCCGGTGAAACTCCATAGACTTAACATAAGATGAACTCTCTGTATTCTGAACACTCTCTAATCTGAACACCCCAATATTACGAACGCTACTTTTGATCCCCATTCTACCTTTTCCTCTCTGTAAACTGAACTTGTGTTTGCAATCGGAATTCGGGGAATTCCCCCAGCATGGAAATTCGGAGAAATGCCCGGCCCCCCCACTGACAGATAAAAGAGACATTAGGTGTTAGAGGGAGTGGTCAAATAGTATAATTATGTAATTTTATTGTATATTTTGTAAAACTTTTTTAATAAAAAAAAAAAAAAACAAATACAAAATAAGATGGTAGAGTACGGTCCGACTTAACTTGGTTTGACATTGCAGTAGCCCCCAAATCTAGATTGAGCCCTTCCATCTCGGTAACTGGCATGGCTATACAGTCTATAAACTCACTACATACATGCATTTCCCAATCTCCCTCTATGATGAACACCCCATAATCTGAACACTTTTGGTCGCTCCCATGAGTGTTCAGAATAGAGAGAGTGCACTGTATATGAATGACAAGCTAGAAACACAGGAACAATTATCACAGGCAATAACTGACTATGCTGTTACCATCCGTCATGAGGTTGATGTTCTGTGGATGCAGGCTTTACAGCATGTTTATAGCATCCAGGTTTGAACCGTTTGAACAAGACTAGTGAAAGGTATAGTGATTTCAATGTAATTGTATTTTTGATCAATAAATCAACAGATTATTAAACAGTAATCAGATAGCTTTCATTTGGGTAGCAAAGTAGTATGGTGCTTGATTACAGCCTGGAGAAGCCGAGTTCAATCCCAACTTGGGCAGAGGATCGGGGATTTCTTCCACACTGAATTATCTTACAGGTGGATCCTAGGATCCACTCAGCCCTCTGTAGAATGAGTACCAGGTTTCTTTCCCAGAATTTAAAAGCAGATCATTGTCAGGCTGACCATCCATTCTCAACTTAGTCCCATTGGTCATGAAAACAAGAAGCCTTACTTCCCGCAACCTTAAGAGCTTATATAGGCCTAAAGTGGTACACTTCAACTTAACTAGACAGCTTTCAGTCTGCAGCTTCATACAATGAAGTGTCCACATCTTGGGAACAAAGCTGAATATATATATATAAATTTTCTCAGTGATGTTCAGCGATTAGGTATCTACTTTAAATAAGCTTATTTACATGTTTAAATATTGTCATGATTGGTTGGGGGAGGGCAATTATTTTAAAAGCATTGTATAAGTAATTACATTAATTCTTAATTAATATTAATATCTATATAATAAGCACGAGTGTGTGTCTGTTTGTCTTGAAACAACGTCGCCATTTCTCAACGGATCTTTACCAAATTTGGCAAGGACGTTCACATGCACCTCAGAATAATGCATGAACAATGAAAACCTGGATCTGGACTAAAGAGTGTAAACAGCGGGTGGGGGATGGTGGTGGGGGGATTTCTTGAAGGGTATGTATATCTCCAAAACCGCTTTAGTTGGAAACACGAAATTTGATATGAGTGTTCTTTGTCAAAATCTAAAACATACTAATTCGATGAATTTTCGATATTAGCATCCTAAGGGTTGTAAACGGGAAAGGGGGCAAACTTTTCTTGAAGAGTACTTTACAGGGTTTTCAAGTTACAAAATAAAAATATAACATTACTTTGTAATCATCATATGATTTTGTAGCAAATAGGGAACATCAGGACAACTTTTTTTTTGTAATCCGTGTGAAGCTCGGGTATTTTTGCTAGTTATTAAATATAATTGAATACTTCAAAGTAGTTTTACTTTATTTCAATTAGTGTTTCTGATTCATAAATATTTTCTTTTTTTTTGCATCTTTTTCCATTGAGGGGCATCCCTCCCAATTTTCGCTAAAAAGCTAATAAAATGCATAGCTGAGGGAGGGTTCTTTGAATCGTAACCAGTTTCCATTAAAATAGAAACAATGTAATAATTTATGTTTTCATTTTTGTTACATTTTCTGTTATTACTTATTGAAAAATTTCACAGTAACAAAAAATGAAGCCCTTCAAGCTAGGACCATCTAAGGTTCACTTCGAATCGGACATTTTTCCATAACATCAATGTAACCAACAATGACATTCCGGCCAGGAAGTCATCTTCCCTAGATGTTATCCATTCCCGTCACCATTTTCTGTCACTATCCTTGATGCACATCATTTGCACATTCATCCTACATGTCAAAACACTTGTCATCCGCCATTTACATCAAGGCATCTGTTGCTCTCTAGTCTTCCTATTCTACAACAAGTTCCTTAAGATATCTGTCGTCTGCTTTTTCCTTCACATCATCTGCCAGCTCTTCAGTTCTATAGGTCCAGTTTCATTAATTCCAATATTTCCCACCAGAGCTCCACGAAGTTTTGACATTGCTCACTAGGGTTTCCCGACAATGTCTCATTTAAATACGTACATAGTGATTTCTTTTAATTGGGTAGAACTTTGTATAAATCTATGTTCACAATCTGATTCTTGTATTCTGCTGAGGATGGCCATGTGGAGTTAAAACAGGCCGAAACCATCCAGGTTTTATCTTTTTATTGTTATAAACATATTTTAATTTTATCCTCATTATGTATGTCCTGAAGTGATTTTTTTTTAATTTTTAATAATTTTAATATCGTCACATGTTAAAAATTCTTTTTAATTAAAATTTTTCATTACATTAATCAAAAATCATTCCATTATCAAAACCATTTTCTAGAACTGATTAGAATAAAAAATAAAATCTAAACTTTATGAACTTTTTTTTTTTTGTTATTTGAATGTGCCTTTACGTTTTGAGCTGATTAGCTCTTGCCAGTCAATTACAGACTGCTTGACAAATTATAAGGAGATAGCATACCCTATATATCACAAAATTCAATGCCCTTTTGTGAGATGAAAGCACACATGGAGTACTTCACAATTATATATGGGATTGGAAGCCAACTCTCCACAAATTTTGAAATATTTGATATTGTTTGAATTTCAAGTATTACCTTATTAATTTCCTGTTGTTCAATTCCAGATGAAATGTTGATGTGGCATAATGCATAAGTAGAGTATTGAAGACCTAAGGATCCAGGGTTCAATTCTGTGGTGAGACATTTTTTTTCCTTTCTTTTTTAATATAATGTAACCCCCCTCCAAGTTATACTATAAATATTAGGCAGAAAATTAACATATGATTATAATAAATAATTGAATAATTTACGTGTGTTGAAATGGATTAACCAAGACAGAAAAGGCCAGACACACAAATATTAATTCATTTAAATTAATGATGATCATAATTACAGACGTTTCGATTTGCTACATATTACAAATCTTTCTTAATGTGACCATTAACATTCGCAAGAAAAACACAAATAAACAATTCAGAAAATATAACAATACAGCGCCCTCTAGGGAACAAATGAACAAAAAGGTTTTTTGATACAACTGAAGGTAATAAAACATTAAAATTACAAATAAAATTAAACATTAAATTACAAACAAAATTCAACATTAAAATTACAAATAAAAAATAAAAAATCATGTCATCATGAAGCAAGGATTATAAATTTCTCAAATTTGTATAAAATTAAAAAGAAATGACCTACTGTATAATAGAATCAGTATATAAGGTCCTTCGATTTAATGGGGAATCCATATTGGTACATATGTTTTACGGAAATTTGGATGTTATAGCATTTGTTATTAATGAGGATAAATACAGACTCAGTACTATATCTTCTTAAAATGCCAAAAATTTAAACATAACTAACATCTTATAAATAACTTCTTCAAAAAACACACAAACATCTATGGCAATATTTCGACTTCTATTTTCAAAGCCTTATTCATGCCTTATTAATAGAAGTCGAAATATTGCCATAGGTGTTTGTGTGTTTTTTGAAGAAGTTATTTATAAGATGTAAGTTATGTTTAAATTTTTGGCATTTTAAGAAGATATAGTTTGATTATCCCATGAGGATTTAGGTGAGGAAGAATTATTACATTGCAAGAATTTCACTCTACGTTTGATGAAATCTTCATAATTAAAGAAGAGGGAAAAGAATTTATGAATGGAAAGGTACTTTATCTTCGCGCTTGCAAAGATAGATGGAAGCAAGAAGGATAAGTAAGAAGTATTGAAGAACTTGAGAAGATCACTGAAAGATGTCATTATAAGAAGATAATATCTTCAATTCCTTAAACTATCAAATAGACATTAAAAGACTTTAAAAAAGCATTAAATTTTCAAATAGACATTAAAAGACTTTAAAAAAGCATTTAAATTTTTAAATAATAGATATTTGCTTATTTAAAAAAAATAGAAATTTGCTTATTTTAAATTTAAATATTAGAAGAATTTTTAACAATGAATTTGGCTTGTGTATGAACGTGGTGATATCACGTTATAAGTTGTTTTTTTGAGAAGCTATTCTTGTTTTGTATTATTATTTTTCATTTTAGGATAAGGAGACGTGTTCTCCTTTCCAAAGGCATGAATAAGGCTTTGAAAATAGAAGTCGAAATATTGCCATAGGTGTTTGTGTGTTTTTTGAAGAAGTTATTTATAAGATGTTAGTTATGTTTCAGTACATTTGCGTAAGGGAACATTGCTCGACCGTGCCATAATGGAAGCTCCTTTCAAATCCAATGGGTTGCAGTAGATTACCATCAGACCATCTTTCCATTAGTTAAAATTTTTCAGGGTGTCTACAAAATCTGAATAAAAAAATTCCCTGATTTTTCCCTGATATCACGAACAATTTCTTAAAAATTCCCTGATCATAAGAGAAAAATTCCCTGATTTTAACTACTTGGTAACTATTTACAATTTTATCTAAGTATAATAAAAGAATAAGCAAAAAATTTTATAAAAACAGTAATGATGAAATACTTAAAAAAAGAAGAGAGAAATAAAAAATTATAAATTAATGAGTTTACAATATCTTACTTTTTAAAAGATTTATTGCAACAATATACACAAAATTAAATTCAACGGAATTCAAGATTCATTGTAATGTACAGCATGATACTGGTTATTTAAATTTTTGAAAGCTTTATCGCAGCAATTTCATTTTCAATCATTTCAGATTCCTTTTGTGCTGCTTCTAAGATTTTAATTTTTTTGTCATTAAGCCTTTTCAGTTCAAGTTCAGCCTCTTTTTCTTTTAACAGCTACTGCCAATTCTTGGATTTTCTTTCTTTTTTTGTTCCATTGCCTCGGAATACTTAGCTCTTGCATTTCTTACATCAAGGACCATCTTCTTAGTAATTTCAATGTTATTTATGCCACCTTTAGACAATACACTATCATAAATGGATCTTCTGGCAATGATAGTTTCTTCTTTGATATTCTGCTCTAAAGTATCTTTGTTTATAGAAAAACCTTTTTCTAAGCTTGCATTGCCATGCGACAATACCATGATTAACTGTATCACTGTCATAGCTTCAGGTGCTCCATTTTCTTCAGCAAATATCAAACTACACCAGAAATTATCAATACGTGCAGTCGATCTTTTATACATCTTTAACTTTGAGATATTTTCTGGCTGTGAACATATTTGTTTTAATTGATTCTTAGCTTTCTTAGCTAAAGTTCATGATATCCAGTTTTTTTCAGAAAGAATTACCAACAGACTTGATAAACTACATGAAAATATATTTTCATTTATTGCTATTTTAGGGTCAAAACAGGACACTGCTTTAGTCAGCTTGTAAATAAGGGGAGATTTACTTTGGAGTTTCAGTAAACATTGAATCAATATGCGTCTACAGTCAACTTTAAATTCAGCTATTTGCAAATCAGATACTTTCGCCTTTTTCAAATTGCTTTGAGCAGATAAACCAATATCTATTTGTTTAACTGGCAGAAAATTTGATTTGTCCTCCACGTCTATGCTTGTAATATTTTTGCTTAATGCCTCTTTTTTAAGAAAGCGCTGCATGAATTTTAGTGACAAATTACTTAGGTCAGAATAAAGAAATGGTATTAAGGTAGCATCTGTTTGGTACTCCCTTAAGCAAAATCGGAAGCAACTAAATGAAAAAAAGCAAGCTTTGCTGGTAAGAGAGAATCATAAATAGCACTTTTAACTTCCTTATAACTTTTTGAATTTGGAGCCATTTTGTCCTTCTCTATTCCTTCTATAAACTTCCTTAGCAATGGGATAAGCTGCAATGATCGTTCTGTTACATCAGTGTTCTCAACCCACCTAACAAAGCAAAACTTTTTTGGAAATATTTGTGAATTTGTATATTCCGTAAATAATGTTCTTCTTGCTGGGGAATCTTTGAACAAGTAATATAAAGCTCGATGAAACTCCATAATCTTCCAGTTCGTAACTGACACTCCTGTTTTGAAAGCTATGTTCAATGCATGTAGTCCACATGAGCCAATATTCAGTACTTCAGCATCTTCCTTAGTTTCCTTTAAAGAGCACGAAAGTTCTTTAAAAAAATTTTGATTTACGTTAGGCCCATCCATCGAGATTTGTAGAAGTTTCTTCAAATCCAGAGGTTTAGTAGCCTCAACAAACGAATTCACCAAATCAGTTGCACGAGTGCGTCCAAGAAAGGTTGAGTTCAAATATCTTGTTTTTACTTCATTTGTCTTTGTACACCAATATCTAATATTCCTCGTAGTAAGTTTCGGTTTCAGTTTCAGTGGCGGGAATGTAGTACAGGATATGACGTCACTATTTAACACCATTAGACCGGCCGGCGGGAAAGAGAGGATCGACGTGACGCGTGACCTTGAATGCTCCCTTAAGATAAAAGCTCGCGCTTGGCAAAAGATCATAAATTTCCCTGATTTTAAGTAATAATTGCAAAATTCCCTGATAATTCCCTGATTTTTTCCAGAATAACAAAATTCCCTGATAATTCCCTGATTCCCTGATTTCCCTGATTCTGTAGACACCCTGTTCATGTATAATGGATTCCACTAGAAGATAAACTTGAATCAAAATTATGATGAAATGAAACAACTAGGTAAATAAATGAGAGAGTTTACACTATATAATAACATTTACAAAAATTAGACTTAAAAAATTTGGAGAACACTGAGAAGTAAAGGGCACGATAGCGTCACCGGAGTTGCCGGTTCAGACATGAGCATTCGAAAGATCTTTCATTTAACTAAGTCAACCAGCAAAATTGTAGCGGCAGAAAGCCAAGGGTAAAGGGGCTACAAGGGGTCAAAGTTAACCTGGTGGCCTAAGAGAAATCACTTATAAGTCACTGCAAGAGGCTTATAAATAGCCTACAACCTTAGATAAGGATGAGACAGACACAATAAGCAGATATTGATTGAAAAATAAGCAGGAAATTGTTATTGATCAGCTTCAAATCAGATACAATCGATGTGAAGTTCAGAGAATAGGGCGTGCGAAAGGCAGATACTCTGTTCACAGCGAGCACATATAACGAATGCAATGCTGTCACACTTGAAGCACCTGTCATTGTCGATTGAGTCGAAGCAGTAGTCATTAGGACTTATCCATGGATCAGGTTCAATGTCCAGGTACCCGAATTTGTAGAACACATACTTTATCATGTTTCTGAAACTTGATGAGTCTCTGTGCATGAGGCCTTCGGCAGATAGAGAAGGAGGAAAAACATTAAATACAACACAAAAACATATAATAAGAAAAAGTACCTTTTAGTGTGAGGAGAATGTAAGAAGGTGAGTGAGAGAGGAGAGAGATGTGGAGAGGCAAAGAGAAAAAAGAGAAGTGAGAGGCAGCAGAAACAGGTGCTCTGCATGTGTTCGGCAGGCTGACCTGTTCCCAGACATGACCGTCTCCTCCTCCTCTCCTGCTGGCTGTATGCCCGGCAAACTCGACCAGTGAACTCTCTCTGGGACAAGCTTTCAGGAAAGATGCCACTTGCCGGAAACTCCAGTGACGCAGGCGTACCCTTCACCTCGTCAGTGAATAGAGCATCCGCCTATCGCACACACTGTTCCCTGAACTTCACATCGATTGTATCCGATTTGAAGCTGATCAATAACAATTTCCTGCTTATTTTCCAATCAATATCTACTTATTGTGTCTGTCTCCTCCTTATCTAAGATTGCAGGCTACTTATAAGCCTCTTGCAGTGACTTTTAAGGTTTTCCCATAAGCCACCCTGATAACTTTGAGCCCCTCCCAGCTCCCTTGGATGTCTGCCGCTACAATTTTGCTGGTTGACTTAGTTATGGAAGATCTTTCGAATGTACATGGTCTGAACCGGTAACTCCGGTGATGCTGTAGTGCCCTTTACTCGTGAGAACAGCATAAGATAGGTTACACATCTGCTTATGCAAATGAAGAAGTCATAGATTTTAGCTGATAACATCCCTGAACACGATGACAAATGGTAATTATAGAGGAAAGAGGAGACAGCAACATAGGATTCCTGAAAAAGACCAGAGCTACCTTAAAGCAGGACTTCTCAAGCAGGAACTACTGTGTAGATGCTGGTCTGTTTCATTGTGTTTGAAGCAATGGTCTGCATGCAAGGGATGTGTTGATTTGTTGAAGGCTGGAGGAATGAGACAGATCATGGCACTCCATATTAAACAATATGAAATTTGTCCACAATCAGTGTTTACTTTAACATAACCATTACTGCTTATAAGGAAGGTATGATATTTACCTAACAGTAAGCTGGCTACTTTTTTTTGGTACCTTTTCACAATTTTAGAATTGGGTTCAAAAGTATTTTATGGTATAAAATCAAAATAGGCAAAAACAAAAACAAAAAAAAACACTGATTATATCAAGAAAAGAAAGCTTTTAAGTAAAAGCACTTGAAATGTAATAAACAGAATAAGAAAACTATGGCAATAAGTAACAGAATTAAAAGATGAGTGTATTGATTGACAACATTTTTCACCATATTTTTAAAACAGACCAACTTTTTTTCTGGCATTCATCCATAAGTTTCAATTTCTTCCTCGAGCCAAATGCAAACTTCTTCCAATTAACCTTAGCAAGTTTTTAATTTTTAATTATATCAAATTACATTATTTATTCATCAATACATTATTCTGCAAACTTTAAAAGAAAAAAACTGATAGTTTATGTAGAAATTTGATAATTTTTTAGATAGTGTATGGCATTGAAAGTTACAGTACAATGGTATTTTGAAATTCATGACTACGAAGGAATAGAGAACAGTTACATGTTCAAATCAAAGGTAATCCTTTTCAGATTCCAAGTATGAAACGGAGGAAATTTCAGTAAAGTTTATGCTTGATGAACTAAAATAACAGATTCCCAACATTATTCAAACAAAGGTTACTGAAATTGTTACAGATCTTAAATTTATGAAAGGAAGTCCCAATGTAATTGGAACTGGCTACAACTGTTTATGAAATGAAGGGGATTTGCTCATTTTTCACACAATAATGGCTCATTTAAAGCCGTAGCCAATTACGATAAGAGACTAATCGCATTTCAACACAATGTTATGAAACAGATGTGATAAGAACTACCTGCTCAATCAAACTACAAATGCTATCAAAATTCCTTTGTATTTCAATATGTCTACAAGTTGAACAGAAAAAAAAGGTGATATTATTTTCAGCTGGCTAAGAAAAACAATAACTGATGTTAATGTTCAATTCTTTTATATAACTAGCAAAGAATGGGTTACAAAAAAGAGTTGACTTGATGTGGATGAGGAAGAAATTGTAATCGTGAGATAACTTCGAAACTTTCCCAGTTGGTACAAAAAATCACACAATAGTTACAAATTAAAGTTATATTCCTATTTTATAATTTTAAAAATACTAGATATTCAAATGATTATCGAGTTTGGAGAATGTACTTTGGAGAATATGTACTTTTTCAAAAGTCGTGCCGGATTATCCAGCGTGCCGGACCGTAGAATGCCGGATTAGAAGAGTTCTACTGTATGTCGAGAGAGATGTGATGTACGTACACACTTCTTCATTGCAAAACAAAGTTTTGAGGTTATATTTATAAAATTAACATGCTTAGTTCTGTATCTTTAAGTTTTACATGAATTTTAAGTACTGATAGCAACCTTCCTTACATTACCTTTTGTTAGTAAACACAGACAAGATGCAGTGATCTTGACACTACAATTATCACTTAAACCATGATACAACAGCAATCACTGAATACTAAACATTCACTTGTTGCTTCTCTGCACAAAATGGCTGTTAAGGAATATAGATTAGTATCAAATTGCATAATGCTGCCATCAGGTGTATTTTTATGGAATTTCAAGTTTTGTCTACGGATGTAATGCTCAGGTCGGTGACAAGAAGAAATTGATAAAAAATTAATAATGTTTTAAAATAAAAAGATTAAATCTACTAATTAAAATTGCTATAAATACCTATCTAAACCAGAGTGTCTACTTAATCTCAAACAAAAAATTTAAGGACAATTCCCGTACATTTAAGGATATTTTCACAAAAATTTCTGTAAAAAAAAAAA
>JAFIDM010009631.1:135484637-135498063 GCA_023159025.1 Thereuonema tuberculata | reverse complement strand
GTGTGTGTGTGTGTGTATGTATATGCAGAACTTTCAAGATACCAGTCACTAGAGTGTCTTCACGTTTTTTTCTCCTAATTCTTTCAAAAAATAATAGTGGTTATTAAAAATTTTAAAGTTTTGCCTAAATCCTATATATACACACTTGCATATGTACAATAAAATAAATTGTTTGCCCAAAACCATGAATTAGTTGCAGATTTTTTTCACTTTTATGAAATATAATAATTTTTAAACAGAAAAGTAACTGTTTTGAATTACAGATTCATATTTGGGACACTTACAACTACATCTTGAATTGAAAAGCAGGTAGAGGAAAGCTTAGCAAAAGATAATTTCTCCCTTGATCATTTTCATTTAATGCTGAACAACAAATAAGGAGATCATTTATAATTAGTACAAAATTATTTTCTTTTCATGCTGCCGTCAGAAGTAATTTAATCAAACAGTGAACAACCGATAAAAAATTAAATAACTCATCAACATCTATGATTAAAAAATTAATCATTACCTATTTCCATTTCCCATTCACCATAACTTTTTATATTGCAGTAGGATGTATGTATGTAATCAAAATCAGTTTTCTCTGATCAATCCTGACCAACAGGCATTAGGAGTTCTAATGTCATTACTCTGTAAAGTTTTAATTAAATTCTACCATATTAATAACTGAAATATTTAAAATAAGATAGAGGGTTATCACTAGTGCAGTTTGATGCACCAAAGTAAATAGTTTAATGATTAAATATATACCTATAAAGTAAAAACTGGTTTATACGTATTTCAAGGGGAAAATTTTAAATTACGCATAAGTGAGAATTACTTACAACTCAGGTTTAACTTTATTTTTAATTAAACTTAAATAAGAACACTCATAATAAACATTTGTGTGTTAGGCACATGTTTTTCAACATATGATATGTATAACTGTACAACTGTCAATTTTAAAATAGTGTATTCATTTTAATAGAGGTTTTCTAATTTCATGTTTTAAGAAACTTTACGGGATTGAATAAAATACTGTACACCCATTACACAATTACACTTCTAAGATAAATGAAAAGCAAAGACTCGCCGAATTTTCCCTTTTGCTTTACAGATTTTGAACCTAACTTTCAACATTCTTCTAAAATTGACTCCATCTTACTAATGACTGCACATAATGTAGCATAATTTATATTTAAGCTACTCGCTATTTCTGCGAGTTATCTTTCACTTCCAAAGTAAATCTAACTTTTTCCTCTAAAAGAGTAACTTTTATTCCTTGTATTACCCATGGCTGCAAAAGAGAGATTGGAGTAAATGAAGGGAACACATGTTTCATCAATGCGAAAATTCATTCAGTTGGATTCCCACAGTTTTTGTCTCTGACCAACCTTTCATTAAAAGCCGCCACGAAACCTCATGAACGTGATGATTATATATTGGTATGGAATGCTGACCTGTATATTGGTGCACCGGGATAATATCTATAGTTGAAAATATGTGCAATTCAATTTCGTTTTCAAAAATATACTACATATAAAGGTGAATTACGTGTAACTCAGTTAAGTATATCAGAAATAATTTATATGTAATTAAATACAATTTTTACCTGGACCTACAAACAGTTATGCACAAACCAAAACTACGTACAACTGGGTTATGTATAAACCAGTTTTTACTGTATATGAAATTAAAAGTTACTGAAAAAATGGTAATATTTTTTATTTGTGAATTCATTCTCATTTGTGCTCCTAACAAATGAGAATTTACAATTTCTGCTGCAGTTAACTTCCAATAAAATGATTTATAAATCATCATCTTCTTCTTCTTCATTCCTGGATTAAGCCTTTGGCCTGTTCCGGCATCAAATTTATATCATCATTCTTGCTCTTGGTCTTCCAACATTTCTCTTTCCTTTTGGCTTATAAATTGTCACTTCTTTTGGCAATCTTCCATCTTCCATCCTATGAACATGTTGGCTCCAATGTAATTGATATTCTATTATTTTGTCAAGTACCCGTATAACGTTTAATTCTTTTCTTATTTCGTCATTTCTAATTTTATTTAATCATCTAAATTGTTTAAATGGTTAAATTAATATGAAAACATTGGTGTCTAACCCTCATTACATAAAAATTAAAAGAAAATGCTACTGAAGTATCTTAATTATATTAATTATTATTATATATTGTTTTGGAATATGTAATATCATCAAATCTATCTATCTATATAGGAAAATTCTTCTATGTAATGATTTTGTTATACAGTAAAACCTCGTTAAGTCGTCATTTTTCTTTGGTTCCGACAAGGTCTCATACACAATAATGTAAGATTCTCCTTTACCCGTCACCAAATTTAATTCTACTCCAGATAACTAGTCACCCTCAAAAATGGCCCAAAGCATCATTCTTCTCCATTTTGCATGCCACCGTGTTGTCTTTTCAGTCCCTTCACTTGAAGAAAGCCAAGCCTTTATGGGGAATTTTCGACCACGCCTGTCACTTCATTCTTTTCCTATCCCTTCGAGGAACTTTTCTCGCTGCGACTGTCGAGTATAGACTTTTTTTCTTGATCGCTCCTGAGTGTGACTTCATTTCATAGCGAGTAAGCCCCACTATAAGGGCTATTTTTTCCTCTTGCAATTTCGTGGTTCGATTACTATGTTTTTAACATGCCAGGGAAACGAAAACTTACCTCGTTATCTTTTAAAGAAAAAAAAAGACTTAATTGCACTTTTTGAAAAATCACATGTTTCAAAAACAGCTTTTGCCAAAGAACACCATATTCCCAGAACTACATTAAACAATATTCTTTCATCGAAACAAGTAATTGAAGCTGACTGCAAAGACAAAAGAAAGAGAATGAGGAAATCGAAGTTTGACGAGATCGAGGAGGTTTTAGTTCGATGGCTTTAATGTACCAAAGTAAAAAAAAATAAAATGTGGTAACTACAAAAAGTATTGTTTTTTTATTTTGCACTCATTCATTTGTATTGATTTCTGAAAATCTTGTTTTTCTCACTGAATCCTACAGCAATTCATGAAAATACTGTATTTCAGTGGTAGTTTTGTTGTTGTTGTTGTTGTTTTTCAAAAATTCCCACTCCGCCTAAGTCGTCAAAAATGTTTGGTCCCTTGAGTGACGACTTAACGAGGTTGGTTTTACTGTAATTCTAATTATATTCCTTAAAATGTATGATTGTTTTTCATATTTTGTCAAATTAACACTAATATGCAGGCTTTTGTGAACTTCCTATCATGTGTTTTGTAGCAGTGTTCCTTGATATAGCTGTTGGTTACATTCAATAGCTGGAATGTTTTCTGCCTTTGCCAAAAAATGTTCAGTTTCTCATTTATTACTTCTTGAATTAAGGTGCTTTTTCTCTGATGGTACATGGATTGTGTTCTTCTGAAATCCGTGACTTGTTTATTGTTTAGTGCTATGTAACAAAGAAAAGAATTATAGCTATTTGCGCCACTGTTACTAATTTTCATTATTTCTGATAAATACTAGTCTAATTGGTTGCTGGTCACCATATAAAAAGGCATATGGTATTCCTGTTTATATATATATTTTTTACCCAGTGACTTTGAATTGGTTTGTTTTGTATCCTTTATCCACTGTTGGTTATGCACCATTTGCTTCCACAAGGTACAGAAATTGTAGATTATTTTGCTGAAGAAATCATTGCCCCCAGATATGCTATAGGAGGCAGTCTACATTACACCAGTAGAAAGAAATGAATGCAGAAATTAACATTTATTCATAGATATCTACTAATTTGGAGAAAGAAAGAATGTAAATTATTTTTATTTTGGCTGAATCTTTCAATAAAGAAAGACTAGTTGCGACCCGTGAAATATTCACGGAAATAATACAAATTCTACATTTTTGAAAAACATCAAGATTGAAAAAGATGTTCTAAGCTAATTTTTTTTAGAAGCCATGACTTCCACAACAGACGATATTTAATTTGAATATCGGCTTAATTGTTAAAATAATATTATAATATTGTTAAAATAAAAAAAAAATAAAAAATTGATTTACCACTTTCGTAGTAGCCAGCGCTGCGGTTTCTCATTATGAAACATAATGGCAACCTGCTACCCTAAAAGAATAGGTTCGTCGAAATTGAGGCAATATTAACGTAAGTAAAACAAATGCCCCATTTTTTAAATATCCTGAAATTTTTGAAAAACACAAGATTGAAAAAGATGTTCTAAGCTCATTTTTTAAAAGCCATGACTTCCGCAATAGCCCACATATAATTTGAATGACTAAGCCAACTTTTGTTAAAATTAAAGAAAATAAAAAATTGATTTACCAGTTTCAACAATAACAATAATGAATGTCCAACAGCCAATACCAATAATCCTGTCTGGGCAACAATGAGGGCACGTGCATCGTCATTATTTCCTATTTCGTTGATTATTGAGAGAGCGGCGACACAGCCGAAATTATGTAAAAACCGAGGTTTTACAAACACACTGATAAATTTTGACGCATGAACTTCATGCATTTCAGTGTAAACTTCATTTATGTGGGAAAGAAAATCTCAGTATGCTGATAGTAATTATTTAATCGCGATTCGTCGTGGTGAAGTGGAGAAAATATTAGAGACGGCATCTTAAACATGGGCGTGATGTCATGCCTGACATGTTCCAACGCTGCACTGTGATTGGTTATTTCAATTTACAAAGATCGTACAACTTTTGCCTATTAATAGGATGATACGCAGACACATCATCAGAAGATTATGTTCATAATGCGTAGCATAACATCCAAATTAAGGAAGAGATTAGTGATCTTGAGGATGATGTATACAATGAAGATTAGCATTTCTTCATGGAGAAAAACAGTACAATAAAGTGTAGGAAAAATGAACTGTACCCTGATGGGAGAAAGCAAAATATAATTACAGAAAAGCCTGGTTTCAAAGGTGCAATAAAAGGATATGTGTTTCTCACTTACATTTGATAAACATGTAATTAATACTATTGTTAGTTATATTGATGTGCAAAGTTCACTGTTGAAGTAGCTTTTATTTTCTACAGAAACAAATAGATCTGGGCTGCAAACTATATGAACGTACGGGACCAAGATGGTTTAGATGCCGATATATTGATGTCTTAGTGAACTGCTAAAAGTTTCAATTACTGCTGCAGTGTCTTCGGTTTAATGATATGAGAAATATTTGATACTTAATGTTTTGATATGGTGGTAAAACATTTGTACAAAATTCATGCTCCAATAGATGCACCAGCATTACAACACAATTATAGCTGCTTTATAGCGCAGTGATTTTTATTCATTAGGAAGTTACTATTTTTATAGTAATATTTATAAAATTATCTTTATTATGTATCTAATTAAAACATTTCAAGCACCAGTGGTTCAATTTCTAAAAATATCTGAATAGTTACACTTGGAATCCTACATTTTGAAGAAAATTTACTTATTTAGATAGTGGGATTTTTTTTAAACAAATATATTCAATAAGAATACATAAAAATGATTATTGATAAAAAATTTACTTGAAAAACTATCGTAGTAGCAATAAATTGCATTTACGCTGAGGTGAACGAAGCACCCTCGCACTAACATTGGAACCAAAAACTTTGATTAGCACCTTGTTAATAACTGGTAAACATGATTTTTTTCTCAAGAAAACTGATAGGTGTCCTTAATGTAACTTTTTATGCTGAATTCAAATATATAATTAGAATTTCTCCATCACCCATAGTTTTTCTGTGACAATGACTTTTTTAGTATGAGATTTTTAGTATTTGTCCTCATCTTTCCTTCTGTGCTAGTTGGAAGTTCTCTATTTATTGTAAATATTATGAGGATGTTAAATACTCAGAAGAAAGGTTTGTATTCATACTGAGTAATGCAGACATGAGTGTGCAGATTCAATCATGTTCTGACATGTTTAGTGTGGCTTTGCTTTAGTAAGTGCTTTGTTTTATTTCTTACAGTGGATGATACATTTACAAGGTTTATAGTGTTGTAATTAGATTTCCAGTGTGCCAATAAAGTGTTTAAACCATCCTAACAGTTTCTGTTATGTATGCAATCAACTAACTTTTAAGTCTCAGAGGCATAACTTTACTCCACTAATAAAAGTGTTATGAACTTTTATTTGGGGTAAACAGGAAACAGACTCCTTGTGTGGTGATTCAACATTTGAAGCAAGCTCTTCACCTGAACCACGTTTATGAACTGAATAAGATCTTAATGATCTTGAACGAGATTTAAACTTATCTAAAACAGTCTGAACAAAGTTCCCGGCTAACAGGATGGAATCCTACAAATATGCTATTTTCGTTACTGTTACTCTGAATTGAACAATGATTTCTCTGAAGAAAATGGTCTAGTGTTTTGTCAAGATGTTTATTATGGAAATCCTTGGTCATAAACATCAGCTGACAGAGTGGTATTCATTGATTCCTCTAAAGTTAGTTTGAAAGCTGTGCTTCTGCATAATGCAGAATAAATAAATGTAATAAATTCCCATTAGTGCCTGTAGCCCATGCTGCTAACATGAAACTGACATATGAAATAATTATTGGAAAAGCTCCAGTATGAAAAACATGAATGGAGGATCTGTGATGATTTGAAGCTTATTGCACTTTTACTTGGTTTGCAACTTGGTTACACAAAGCACTGTTGTTTTTTGTGTGAATGGGATAGTAGGGACAAAAAAAGGGGCTCAAGTGTGAATTACTCGTTCCTGGACAGAAAAATGTGTTAAATATCCCATTAGTCAATCCTGAAAAAGTTTATTTACCTCCATTACATATCAAACTAGGCCTCTTGAAAAATTTTGTCAAAGCAATGAACAAGAATATCCGTGGGTTCACATTTTTGAAACATAAATTTCCCAAAATTAGTGATGCAAAAATGAAAGAAGAAATATTTGTGGGTCCACAAATGAGAGCACTAATGCATGATGACGAGTTTGAGGAGCATTTAAATCAAGTGGAAAAAGCAGCCTGGCAATCATCCAAAAATGTTACTCAGAATTTTTTGGGAAATTAAAAGGCAGAGAACTATCGTGATCTAGTGAGTGATCTTCTGAAATCATATAAATTTATGGGATGTAACATGTCCTTGAAAATAGATTTCTTGGACTTTCACATAGACTTCTCAGAAAATCTTGGGGCAGTCAATGATGAGCACGTAGAATGCGTTCACCAGGAGATTTCTACAAAGGAAAAAGAGGTATCGAGGTGAATGGAGTCCCAGTATGCTGGCTGATTATTGTTGCACTATCAAGAGAAATGCTCCAAAGGGGAAATATTTTTGAAAATCAACATCTTTTGCTTTCTAGGTAACGCAGAATGTTTATGTATTAGATTCTTTAGAATTATATAAGTATTAAGTTTCCTAAAATTATAAACTCCTGTCTCTTGAAAACCTCGCCTGATGAAAAAAATCTAAAAATCCTTATATATTATTTCTCAAAGGTGTTTTGTTGTCGGTACGGCATATTTCCCTTAAGACTTCATCAACATCAATGATTGAGACATCATTTTGAAGATTACGTTCCCCGCTAATGACGAAAAATAAACAAATTGTTTAAAATTAATGTTTTCGTTAAAAAACTTTATTTTAGAAACTTTTTTATAAAAATGTAGACATGCTTTAACAGAAGCGACTTATTTTTCGAAAGCGAAAGAAAATTTCAAATAATGCTGTAGCGTCGTAACTTCTAATACATCCTTTTTGGAATAAAAATGCACTTTAAAAATATATTTCATCGTTTATTTAATAAGAACAGATTAAAAAACAAACAAAGATTTATGTTTTAATGAAAATAAACGACTTATTACAATAAAAAACATAACAATTTGTCAACTTCTCATATATTATTTCTCAAAGGTGTTTTTTTTTATTTTATTTTTTTTTTTTATCTCACTTAATACTTTATCAAAATCAATGATTGAGATATTTTGAAGATTATGTTCACCGCTAATGACGAAAAATAAACAAACTGTTTAAATTATTGTTTTCGTTAAAAAACTTTATTTTAAAAACCTTTATAAAAATGTAGAAGGTGCCATCTATTGAATCTGTTCATGTATTTATTTCCACATTACCATTCGGCGACTGATCAAGATGCCATGCGAATTATTCGCACGGGTCAACCTTTTTATAAAAATGGAGAAGGTGCCATTTTTTGACAATGGGTTTAAATAATATGCACGACAGCTGTTGGATTTGTTTATTATTTCTCAAAAGTGGTTTTTTGGTGCGAATTATTCGCATGGGTCAACTAGTCATATTGGAATTGAGGATTAAATTTACTTTCAGATTCACCTACATTAGCTCTTGAGATAAAAGAAAAAATATTATTTTGTTCCCCAGTTTAATTAAACTGGACATGATTGATAGGAATTTACTGTTTGTTTTATAAAGATGGTTTAGCCCCACCTTCAGTATTTAAAACTGACTTGTTTTTGTTACCCTATACATACATACATTGTGTTACATTATTATTAATTAATATACAAATTTGGTACATTTTTAGTTACTTTCCAGTAGGAAAGGAAGGTTCATCAAATCAGTCTGCCTTTGTATACTCACAAATGCCAGCTTTAATAACTTTTGAAATACTGGATGGATCTTGTTGAAACTTTGTACGCAAGTTTGAGGACTAGGGATTAACTAACTTTTATATTTGAAATCTTTTCCAAATGCGTCCTTTTTGAGAAATTAGCAGGAGAAGATGACAAAAATTTTCATTGGAATTTTAAAAAATAGATTTCTATCTTTAGTTCTAATGAATTAATTATTAGGTTCTTGGTCCCATTCTGCTTGGCTTGATACAATTAATAAAATGAATCTAATTTAGGCAATTTAAGTAAATAATGTGGTTTTGTTTTTTGTTTTTCCAGAAAATGGGAAGTTTTCTATTTGATAGATATTGTAATTTGAATATAAATGTAGGCTTTTTGGTTTTGTTGTTTTCACTAATTAAAATAAAGAAATAACATCTTAAATTTTTATAAGTCAAATAGCTTCCTACTTCAACTGTTCAACTACATTTTTTATCCAGAATTTCTCGACTTTATCCCAAGTATCTATTGGTTCTACCCTATTAATTTTTTTCGCTGATTTTTGCAATGATATTACAGTATCCTAACAGCAATAGTATGGATGTCATCATTCAAATTTTGATATCCTACCAAGAAAAACTCTACAACTATTAAAATTTTAAATTATGTAAAGAAATAAGGATTTTTCCAATTAACATAGAGTAAAAAAGTGCTATAGTAAATTCATTTTTAAAACATCTGGGTGAATATAATGATGCATAAGAATAAAATGATTAAAAATATTTTGTATTAACAGTCAATTTGTGATATTGCTCCACACAATGTTAGCATTAATTCCATTGTTAAGTTTGGATTCAGTATTTATGGTCATCTTTTTCCGTTAGTAGTTTATCATAAATTGAGAAACTGAAGTTTTTAAAAGTAATCATCTTAAGAGTTATCCACAGGAATTTGTTCCTATGTCAATTACCACTTTTTTAAAAATATTTTATTTATTTTTAATTAAACATTATAAATAAATAAAAAAATGCTGTTAAGAAGGTAATTATTTTTATCAGATACTAGGCCATCCCTGTGTACAGATTGAGATATGTTGAGATGGATGTTAGATGAAGTAGAGTTCAGGGACCTAAAGACTCTGTCTGTTATGTCTCTTCCATTGCTCCTTAGCTCTTGACCGTCTTTACGTTTGGATCCAAATCTGTCTGTTGTGCTCTTTTCAATCGTTTCCTCTCAATATCGTTTATAATATGTGATATATGAAAATATACAATCAGCCCGTGCTCTTAAATAATAACCAATATACATTCCTAACCTTATTTACAGTTAACAATTTGGCTTGGTGATTCTTTGAATTGACAGTAAATAAGGTTAGGAATTTATATTGGTTGTTATTTAAGAGCATGGGTAATCCAAGAAGAATCGTTTCCAATGAAAGCCTTGTGATATGTTATTCCTTTCTGAATGAATTCATTATTTGATAGCCTGCCATTGTTGATTGAGAAAACAACATTTTGAAGTTCAACAATGCTCATTTTGCATTTGTCGACTTCCTGACAACAATGAAATCTGAACACCTGTTTTCCATTGTTGCACTACCATTGTAAAATATTGGAAATCACAACAATTGTGCCTTTTGCACTTGTCACTTCCTCGCAACAATGCAAAAGGAAACACCATTTCCATTGTTGCACTGTACTGGACAGACAGAGTCTTTACACGCATTGTACCCAACTAAGAGTTTAAGTGGGGACAGACAGACAGAGAAATAAAAGATTTTAGTAATAGATAGATTATATTCCTCTATTGCTGGTCTTGATAAATTAGAATCAAAACTACTTTCATTCTACCCGTAAATAATTAGACTATTTAAAATCATTTTATGGAAAATTGTTTAATAATCATCATAAGGCTTTTCAAATTAATGAAGATTTCAACTTTTTTGTACAATCAATTGCAATATTTAAAGTACCTAAACTATTTATAACTGGTTGATTTTCCTAACATCAATCTTTTTTCAAAAGATAGTAAATAAGAAATGTTTTTCAAACATAGTAAATAAGAAATCACTGTATACACTTACAAATTCCACAATAAATTATACTTTAATTCAATAACTCATCCCCGATATTTCGTCCTAATTTAACATTAGGACTTACTCATGGTTTTAAATACAATGAAAAGAAGAAAAATGATTCTAAATTTAACAAAAAACATCAAAACTGTGTAAACAAACTCAAACCTTTGTTAAAAATAATAATGTTAAATAATAATAATAACATCAAACCTTTGTTAAAAATAAAATAATGTTAAATAATAATAACAATAAAAACGAAATAACTATGTACAATAAATTGAAATCGGAAAGATAACATCATTGGTCGTAAACCTTTTATAAATCTCTAATATCTTTTACTTCTATAATTTCTTTATATCAATTTCACAATTTCTTTACTATAATTTCTTTACTTTAATTTCACAATTTCTTTTATTCTTTTATTTTCCATTAATGATTTTCTAAAAATCCCTAACGATATCCCACTTACCTTTAGGGATTTATCTCTATTAAAACAATAACAACTATTTATCAGGCAGGATTCTAATATAAATCTTTTACTTTCGTCTTGAATATCAAATGCTATGTTCACAATGGGGTACGGATTGTGGGATATCGTTAGGGATTTTTAGAAAATCATTAATGGAAAATAAAAGAATAAAAGAAATTGTGAAATTGATATAAAGAAATTATAGAAGTAAAAGATATTAGAGATTTATAAAAGGTTTACAACCAATGATGTTATCTTTCCGATTTCAATTTATTGTACATAGTTATTTCGTTTTTATTGTTATTATTATTTAACATTATTATATTTTTAACAAAGGTTTGGTGTTATTATTATTATTTAACATTATTTGTTTTTTAACAAAGGTTTGAGTTTGTTTCACAGTTTTGATGTTTTTCAGTTGTTGAATGTTTTATTTTGTTAAATTTAGAATCATTTTTCTTCTTTTCATTTGTATTTAAAACCATGAGTAAGTCCTAATGTTAAATTAGGACGAAATATCAGGGATGAGTTATTGAATTAAAGTATTATTTATTGTGGAATTTGAAAGTAATGATACAGGAGTATTTGACTGTATACACTTCTTTCAGAAGCTTTACCATCCTGCAAATTAAGTAAAGCCAATTTATGATAACTAACTTCTGAAGTCTGCTATTCTTCAAGTGTTATTTTGTGCTGTATTGATACTTCGCCCATTTTAATAGATAAGGATAACAGAGTTATGTCCTTCCCACTTTTATATAGAATAATTAATGAAGGACAGCACCAACAAAAGAAATCATCATTTCCTAAAAATCTGTCTTGCTTTACAGTAGTACTAAACTCCAATTAAAAGGCCCCAAACTTACTTGAAATATAGGAAGTCCTTCAAAATCATAGTGGATTGTACAGGATTGTTACAATTAAAGTAGACTAACTTAGAGCTCTCAGGAACATCTAGTAATGTTCAGAATTTAATAAAATTTCGCAAGTAGATGCTTTAGTAAATGTGGAAAAGGTTAATAACAAACAAAAAAAAATAGTTCACATACTGACTTTTTAACACACTACAAAGAGTGCTTTGCATTCTGGCTATAAAAGAAACTAGACAGAACAATTCAATGTTTTTTACATTGCAAGATTGTGCACTGGAAGTCGAGTTGTATTAAGGGGACAACAATAATTCCAAGAAGGCCCAAGACAATATCAATTTCAGTGGAAACAGCAAAGTGGTTTGGTGACTGCTTGCTTTGTTCAGGAAATGATTACAAAATTTGAAGCCTAGCATGACGAGAGAAAGTGAGAAACCATTAGGTACACATTGTATTGAGGATGTTGCTGCAGCATTTGTGAAATTATCATGAGAGTCCATGCACCATCATTATCTTTAAGCAAAATAAGTATCCATATGCCACTGTGAAGAAGATTGTTATTGCCATTGCTTCATGTATTGCAGCAGCTACAGGCCATAGACAGACAGGTTTGTTTGACATTCCGAAAGCTTCCTGGTGCAAATGGAGATTACCAACCATTGGCCATGGAAAAAGTTTTGGAATGATAAAGCCATCTTTCTGAATGGGAAAGAAACATACATATCTGTTGTATTTGGGCAATACAGCAGTCACATGTGATCCTGAAAGTTCCTTTCTATATTCAAGGAAGTTATTGTGGAGTTACAGCTGTATTCATATTGAACATTCTTTTTTGAAGACTTAGCACCAACTGGCCATATTATCTGCTCTGTTAATGTTGAAAAGTATTGCTACTTATTAAAAACTCATTATCACTCCACTTCAAGAATGCAGATGTCTCCAAGATACAATTTTTATGCAAGATTGTGGCTTTGCTGTACATCACTTGGTGTGTTATAACTGTTACAATACCACTTTACTGATGGCACTTGCCATCCATTACTTCTCAGTAGCTTGGCCACCATAATCATCCAATCTCACTCAGCAGGACTTTCAGTTGTGGGATTATTTGAAAGCTTAGGTGTATCAGTAACTTCCTTCAAGTTGATTAGACTTCAACACCAAGTTTTGACCTTGATACTCTAGATCAGTGTTTCTCAACCGCTGGTCCGCGATAAAAAAAAATTGGTCCGCAGACGTCTTACAGAAATTTAATATCCTGTTTTGTACAGAACATATCCTGGTTTTTTTTTTTTTTGGTTGTACAGAAAGGTTTTTTTTTTTTTTGGTTGTAAAATAAAATAATGTTTTCAAAGGTCCGCGTTGAATAAAATAGATACTTTATTGGTCCGCGGTACGTTTTCGGTTGAGTAACACTGCTCTAGATGTTACATTCTGCTGTTGAAAATGTCACTCAGATGGAGAC